>CM041776.1:61844574-62045927 GCA_023374045.1 Limonium bicolor
AACAAGGTTCCCATATATCAAGATGTATAATCTCAAAGCAAACCTCAGATTTATGAACAGAATGTGGAAATGAAAGACGATGTCCTTTTGCACGAAAACAAATGTCAATCCTCCTTGCTAACTAAACCCATTCTAAGCATCTTACTTAAAGGGGGATGACCCATTTTCATATGCCAAAACAAGGCTTTGTTGGTACGATGATCTCTAGGTGTGATATGCACACTATTACAACTGTCAAAAGTGGTTCGTTCCAAAGAATCCACATCCAAGGTATAGAGGCCATCTCTCTTGCATCATATGTGCTTCCTACTCATCCAAGTAGGGCCCTACACATAACAGAACTCTCGATAAAAAACAACATTCAGACCTGTTTGATCAACCAGCTTACTTACGGAAATGAGGGCAAGATTGAAGCTAGGAACGTATAAAACATTCTCAAGTATCAAACTGTTTGAAAATGTTACGGTGCCTATGGTGTCAATAGTTTCAGTATTGCCATTAGGCATAGTGACACAGCGAAGTTTAGACAATTTCCTCTTGTTACCCAAAAAACTAATATCACCAACCAAATGATCATTAGCACCAGAGTCTATCAACCACCATTGGGAATTATCAGTAGTAAAATGATTATGAGTATTACCTGCGAAGTTGGCAGATTCAACATTGTTTTTAATTGCAGAAGTACTCTTTCCTTTAGCAGAGAAAACACTTGTCTATTCTAGCATATCACAAATGTGATTAAACCTTTCTACATCCAAACCGTGGGAGTTGGAGTTACCTTCGCCACGTTGAACTATATTTACAGAAGAGACTTTTGTTCCCTTCCACCAATCTGGATACCCCTTTAACTCAAAACAGTCCTTTTTAAGGTGACCGGACTTGCCACAGTGAGAGCACGCACAGTCCTTCCTTTTGTCAGTCTCTTCTCGTTTGTTCTTGAATCGGTTGTTTCGGTTCGAATCACCCTTGCTCACAGTGTTGGCAAAAGAAGTCTCGACAGAATTTCTACCTTATTTGTTCATACCGCGCTGTCTCTCTTCGTGGAGAATGACGGAATAGGTAGAATCCATGCTAGGTAATGGGGATTTCATGAGAAGATTCCCATGGACGTTGATAAAATCTTCTCGAAGACCCAAAAGAAATTCAAAATTTTTTTGATTTTCGATCATTTTGGCAATTTTATCACCGTAACCACAGACACAAGTATCAACATCAGAAACACTAGCAATTTCGTCCCACAATTTTTCCAAGCGAGCAAAATAATCTGCGACACTGGATGTACCCTGCTATACCTGAGATAATTCTAGTCTTAATTCGAACAAGCGAGTACCATCTGACTGGTCGTATCTCTTGCACAACGCTTTCCACATGGCGTGAGAGGTACTGCGGGACATAAGTCCGTCGACAATTGACGAATCTATGCTAGAAATGATCCAGGATCTGATGAGACCATCACAACGATCCCAGGCATCTCGTCAACTCTTCGCAACCTTGGACCGGGGTAAGGTTCCGTCAATCATTTTAATCTTGTTCTTGGCCAGAAGCAAGATCTCCATTTTCTTCTTCTATATTTGAAGCCTTTTCCGTCGAATTTCTTGGCGGTAAGGGATATTCCTGGTTGATCTGCGCTAGTCACGGTCAATGGGTCTGAAGGTCAAGTCAAGAGGTGCGCCTTCTAGGTTTGTTGACTTCGTCGTCTTCCTCGCCTGCATCGGACGCTTCGTCATTTTCGGTCAAGCTTTGTTCGCTGTCGCTGTGTCTGGTTGCCATTGGGTAAGGCAAGTTAATTGTGGGCAACCTGCTCTGGTACCATATTAAATGTGGAAGAAGGATTTAGAAAAGAAGTCGAGAGGGAAACGGGAGAAGAGAGTGAATGTTTGAAGAAGATGGAATTTTGTATTGTATTCGATGATCTGGAATGAAGCTCCTGGTTACATATATATACACCAGTGAGTGAAATGAAAAGGTATATACTAACTCCTAGATCTGGAAAGTCATAAATAATATATCCTAAGTATGAGGATATATACTAACTCCTAAATCTGGAAAGTAACAAATAATATATCCAAAGTATGAGGATATATACTAACTCCTAAATCTGGAAAGTAATAAATAATATATCCTAAGTATCTTAACATATCCTAACAATTATATCACGCATGATATATTTTGTTTTGGACTGTCCCAATCACTTAGGGTCTCTGTGTCGATTCAAATAGTATATGATCATAATATATAGATATATTAAATTATATATGAATAAATTATTGAAAAATAGTTATATATTAAACTAAGTAATATTTGTTGCTTATTAATTAATAAATCATCTAATAAAAAGTTAATTTAGTTAATTTTTAAGATATTATAATTTCAATTATTATATCTAAAATAGAAAATATTTAATTGTGTGATGCAATTTATTTAAAACAAAATTATTTATTCATTTGTATACATGTGTGTAAGATAAAAACGTTTGTTGAATAATAATTTTTAAGATTTATTTACCATTACCTTATTGTAATGGTAATATTTCATTTTATACAAAATATAGTATAAAATTTTAATATTTGATTTTATATACATATAGTAACATATATATTTATGCCAACCTTTTTTTACAAAAAAATACTTTATTATTTTATATGTTATACACAACAATAAAATTCACTAATAAAATATCATACATTTTTTTTAGAATTATTATTTATAATTTTTATATAAACAATTAATTAATTGGCTATAGCTAAAAAATGACAAGACCCTTAGAAATTGGGCCATAATAAGTGAGGCTTGTGTCGTGTTTTCACTTACACACCCCTTGAGCAGTTAGACCTGTCAAATGGGTTACCCGTTCGGGTTTTGGGTCATTATTTTTGGGTCAATATCCGTTCGGGTCATTTAACTTTCGGGTCATTTCAGGTTCGGGTCATTCGGGTTCGGGTCAGATCGAGTTCGGGTTGTAATAGTGTCAGACAGAATCGGGTTTCGGTTATTTCGGGTCATGGTTAATATTTTTTGACAAAACTTTAAATAAATATATACCTAATTTCTATAAGAATATACTACATATAAATTACAAAAAAGTCAATATAATGCCTATTTTGAATTTCATTCGGATATAATAAGTTTGAATCAAGTTTTTTGTCATATTTATTTGGGTCATTCAGGTTTGGGACAATTTATGATCACTATTATTTCATATTATTCGAGTTTGGCTAATTTTTAATTACTATTATTTCAGGTCATTTCAGAGTCGGGTCAGTTTCAGGTTATAAATTTTTCGGGTCATTTCGGGTTCGGGTCATTTGGGTTTTACACAATCGGGTTTCGGGTTTATTATATTTAAATATTTTTGAGTTTCAATCAGATTTCGGGTTCGAATAAAACGGATGGATTTTCGGGTTGAATCAAATTTTGACAGCTCAAGTTGAGCTGACAGTATTTAACAAAGGTCTTTACTTATTTTACAAATGGTATAAAGAACACATCATCTTCATTTGCAAATATTTTGCAAAGGTCTTTACATATATCCCATTTCAAAGAAATGCCACTGACATTTTTCCATTATTGGAGTATGGACTATGGTGCGTCTTGGCCGCAAAGTGAAGGTCTAAAATCTACATTTTTTTACTCCGTGTATTTTAAATCTCTAGACTGCTAGAAGTAATTTAATTTTTGGGGGAAGGGGAGGAGACTTTTTCTATTGAATAGGTTGTTCGAAGCATCAAAGTAGGTAGGGGTGTTACACTCGGGTTTCGGGTCGGGTTGAGCTCAACTCAAACCTGACCCGAAAATAGTTTTGGTCAACCCGAACCCGATCTGAACCCGGAATAAGTTGTACTTCTTTAACTTGAACCTGGAGAGGGTTTACCCGAACCCGACCCATTTTTTCAAAATTTTATTTTATTTTTTTAATTTTGGATTATTTAATAAAAAATATATTACTATATATTAATTAATTATTATGTACAATATATAATCATATGTTATTGATTGAATGTTTATTTTAGTCATAAATTAATCATTAAATACTAATTAAGTCATCAAATATAACTGAAATACCCCGAACTTAAATATAGGGATTAAAATAAATCTAATACGTATTTAAGGGCCTAATGGTACCTAATTAATATTGTAAGGAAAAATAAATCCAAAAGAAATAAAGTAACGCTTAAAAGGCGAAAAACGCTAAATAAGCGTTAAATAACCATAGGAGGTATGAGACCTCGGTTAGCGTGTTATAAGGATTTTAAAGGCTTAATTGAGTCTATAATATATGGGAACAACTCCCGAAGAAAACGGATCCAAATAATGTATTAAAACGCTAATAGTGCTTGAGTGCACGTTTTTCGAGAAAACCCGAAAGCGTGACCTTAAGTGGTCAAACGAGCCCGTAAAAATTATAAGTCATTAAATAAATATTATAAGCATCTATGAAAGCTTAATAACCAATAAAAATAAAGGAACGAGAAAATTCCGGAAAACGGGCCCGGTTAGTGAACAGTACCTAAACCGGGTAAAATAACGAGCGTTTTCTGTAAAAGACGAAAAACGCTCCAGCTAGTATACTATATGGGGGCCGGTTTTTACTAGCTAAATAACCCGCACACACACCATGTAACTAGCTAATTAAATAAGAGAGCTAAAAGCAAAAAGCAATAAAGTAAACATTACTTTATTTCCCTCCCTCTCACCTCACTCTCACATTCACTCACCTCTCTCTTTCCTCTTCCCCTCTCCATCGTACTCTCCCTCTTCCTCCTCCCTTGGGCTGCGATTTTGAGCTCCCCCTCTACAACCATGGAAGCTCCATCCTCTCCTCCTTGCTCCATCCTCATGTAAGCTCCAATTCGAAAATAAATTACATATTTGAACTCCCCTCATTCTCCTCTACATTTCCCTCTTTTCAAAATTCGAAAAGGAAGAGTTTCATCTCCATGGGTTTTCCCCATTTGAAGAGAAAAGCACACCATTGGGGAGCTTGGAGTCTCCTCTTTCCAACAAGGTATAAATCTCCACAAAAGATTCAAGTTTTCTCCATTTTTCTTGGTAGCCGATTTTGGCTTGTTGTAATGCCTTGTTTTTCCTCTCTCTTTTGAGCATAATATCAACCCTCCAATGGTGGTGAGAACACCTTCTCGAATCAAGGGCTAAAACCCCTCCTAAAAGCTTCAAAGGTAAACCCTAGAAATTTGCTTAAACATCTCAATGAACTAGCATTAAATTAAGGGTTAGTAATTAATTATAGTTGCTTTGTGTTCATTGGGTGATGGGAATGGAGTTTGGCAACTCCATTCCCCACATGGCCGATTTGGGCAATGAAGAAAGAAGAGGAGAATTGAAAAACAATGGAAGGAAATACAAGCTCAAGGTAAGAGCTCTTTACTAATGTTAATTTGGTGCATTAGAGTAATGGAATGGGTAAACGAATAAAAGAAACCAAACTAATGTATTAGTGTTGAAGTTTATGAAGTTTTGGGTATTTGAGAGTAAGTTTGAGTATTTGTGAAATTAGTAAGTGAATTGTAGGCCTTGGAGCCAAATGATTGGGTATGAGTATTAGTATTGGTATTTGAAGAAGTATTGGTGTATTGGGATGGATTTATTTGTATTGATTGCTGGTAGGACCCTTGTAAGGGTGTGGCTAGATTAGGAATGAAATTGGTGAGATTTGGTATGTGGGGCCAAGTAAGAAAAGTAGATGAACTATGGCAAAATTTTGGTAAGAATATGTGCACTTGTGGATGACTTGGTGAATGGGAGAACCAAGGTATGTATTGAGGATAGTAGAGATGTTAATGACCATGGTATGGTAGTAGTAGTATGAGAAGTAATAAGTGCAAAATCTGTAACAAAGTATATAGAAATACATTGGTGAAGTTAGGAAGAATTAGTGTGTAAGAATTGGTGACAAGAGTTTGGGCTTGGGTATAGATGGTGCAATTGTTTGGAAATGAATTGGCATGGTAAGATGAGGCCTTTGGGATGCTAATAATGGTATAGGTAGTAGGAGTATTGAGTGTTAGAAGTAGGAACAAAAATCTGTAGCATTGGAGGATGAAAAACAGTTGTAAGTGTGGAAAGGAAGTGAGGAAATTGTGGAAGTTAATTTGAGGAATTTAACAAAGGTGTTGGTGGATGAATTGAGGTATTTTGGGAAGCCTAGATGGCATTAAAACATGTGGGATTACATGTAGGAAGATTGGGGAAGGAATGGGTAAGAAAAGAATTGAAAAACAAAGTCTGTAGCAGCTTTCTGCTACCGACCGACCCAGAGCCGGGTCGGACCGTGGGTCGGTCGGGCTTAAGAAACGAGTATAAACCTTTCGGGAATGGACCGACCCAGGAGCCGTGGGTCGGACGTGGGTCGGTCGGACTCAAATTTTCTGTTGTCGAAGTTTCGCACTTCGACCGACCCAGAGGTGGGTCGGTCGGTGGGTCGGTCGGAACTTGGACAACAGACCTGAAACTCTCGGCAATGGACCGACCCAGAGGTGTATGGGTCGGTCGGAATAGTTCTGGGTCGGTCGGGAGAAATTTCAGAGAACGAAACTTACTGGAATGGACCGAGGGTTGGGTCGGTCGGTGGTCGGTCGACCCATAACTTAAAAAAAAAAAAACTAAAACTAAATGAATGTAACTAGTATATATATATATATATAGATATATATATATATATATATATATACAATATATATATGTATGTATACCCACCTATGCATATGTACATGTGTATGTAAGCAAGTAAACCATTGTAAGTAGATAAAGTAAGTAAATAAAATGTAGGTATAGGAATGTAAAGACTTAGTAAGTATGAGTTAGGGAGCGTAAGGATAATCGAATTAATTAATGATAGTTAGATTAATTATTCGGTTGTATGTATATCATAGGATTTGATTTGTGAACACCGGAGGAACGTTTGGGATAC
Organism: Limonium bicolor; assembly: GCA_023374045.1. NCBI lineage: Eukaryota > Viridiplantae > Streptophyta > Magnoliopsida > Caryophyllales > Plumbaginaceae > Limonium > Limonium bicolor. The sequence goes on from CM041776.1 coordinate 61,851,503, forward strand.
AAGTGCAACGGTGAAAGGTATGATTTCTTCATGCCCTGTATCCTAATCTGGTTACCCCGATTTGTGTGCTTATTTGATCACCTAAATAAGATAAATGCATGAATCGGACTATTTGCACTTACTTGTGCTTGATTTATGTGTTCTTGATATTTATTGTCTTGAACACTAGTTTGTATAATTCATGAAAAACGTGGATGAAGATAAAGTGTATCTGTATCTTGTAGTGTACTTGTGTATAGTATTGTATTTCGTATGGATGTACATATGGGCCTTGTATTTGTAAATGTGGCTTGAATGTTGACTTGTGCTAATTCCTAACTAGCTAACTCCTAACTTAAGTGAGTAAATTGGAATGAGTACAAGTCCGATATAGCTTCGGCCACGCGTGAGGATGAGGTGACACAAGAGGTTGGATCCGATTCCTGGTTCTTAAGCTGGTCCATGGCCCAAATCCCTTAAATGGGTAGCATCCTGGATTAGTGAACCAAGTAAATCCCGGTGGTGGGACCGAGTAGTTCCCCGGGCCGGAGGTCCCGACGACTTAACATGAGTAAGAGAAAGTAAACGTATGTATGAGTATGAGTACGAGTATGAGTATGAGTATGTATGCGTATGTATGGAGTAACGAGTACAAGAGTAATCTCCACCCGATTAACCCGGGTGGACCAATAAAGCTAACAAGAATTGTATGTTGTCTATGTACTGCGTATGTGTACTTGAGAACAAGGTAAGTAAGTATTTGATGGTATATGTACTCCTTGTATGTGATGAAATGTATGTATGTATGCCTTGTGAAAGTAATGTAGTATTGAGTATGAAAGCATGTATGCATGTTGTGTGAATAAATGAACCGCATGTATACGACCAAGTGGTCGGCGTACCCTCACTAGTACGCGGGGTATGCGGTTATCATGCTCGGCGAAAGCTGACCCCTTCGGGGGACATTTTTTAGTGTGCAGGTACTGAAGCCGATGTGGTCAAGGAAAGAGACCGTGGCTACACATGGATAACTAGAAGTAGAACGTAGAGGTGTGCCAAGTGACACACCCTTGTATTTAGTAAGTAAGTAGTTTGTGAGGAATGGGTAGTGTATAAGCTCATGAGGAGTATGTACGAAATTGAAGGAAGTGTTGTAATTGTACTTGGAACCTAGTAAACTCGGTATGTAGATTGTATGGTATTGAACTTGGTGTATGGTAATGAATGGGATGTTGTAGTATTTGATTCGGTAATTGGAGTAGGTGTGATAAGTGTGTAGTACTCGGATATTCCGGTCCATCAGACCGATGCTGTAAGTAGAAGTAGTAGCCTTGTTAGTCACGTGGGTGACTAACGGCATTGTATCACCCAGTGTATGTAAGAATATATCCGCTGCGTGTATCTGGTATGTAAGGAGATTGGACGGTAAGTATTGTATTAATGGTAGGGGTGTTACAAAAAGTGGTATCAGAGCGAAGTATCGCTCTGATGACTGGAAATACCGAGTTTAGGAATACCGAGTTAGGAAGTAGAAGCTTAGGGCTAAGGGCTGAGTGTTAGCATTAGAGATATGCTGGTTAGGAACTACCGGTGAGTACCGGATACCTACAATACCAGTCCCGCCCGCCGCAAACCCCCACTGTATAACTTGGGAAAGGACGCCAGAGAGAAGGAAAGTCCTCTCATACTCGGGGAAACCCGATCTGGCAGTGGTGAAGCAATCACACAGTAAACAAGAACCGGCACGTAGTAGATTCCAATAACTGGAAGTCCCGGAGATGGATCCCGGGTGAACCACAACACCCGCACTTAATAGCGGTAGGACGAGCACTCCAACCACGGGGAGGCTGCAACTTACAACAGCTTGGGGCGACGTGCTTAGCAGTCGCGAAACCCAGCTAGACAACCAGCAGTAGGAAGGAAGCACTAACCATGCAATGAAATGGAAAAAGGAGTAATGACAGAACCCGAGACACAAGTCTACGGGATAGTAATACTTGAATAATACCACCAACGGTATGCCAGCTGACTAAGGACATAGTCAGGAACGATTAACTCCAAAAACCACAACGCCAATGAGGTTACAATACCTGGCCAACATAGCTCAGACAGCTACAAGAACATTCACAAGCTATAAGCTGATGCAACTACAACCGTAGTGCCTAAAACAACTCAGGCTCAGGAACCACAACAAACGTGTGGGAACGAGCAACAAGGAAGAACACAACCAAATCAAAAGGGAACCTCCAAGGATTGGAGAATGACCCTGATCAATGACAGCCATGTCAAACTTACCAAGAAGTTACTCAGAAGAGTAATTAACCCAAGTAAATGATCAACAAGATCAAAGGAAGAGTCAACAAGACTATCGAGAACCAGTGAAAACCATACCGTGACCGGTATCGGCTTACCCAAAAACCACCAGTACCACGCACTTGCCGCGGCAAGTGCAGTAATAACGGGAGCATTCAGGAGGACTTTTAACATACCACAGGTACATAGTGATGTACCGTGACAACAGCGAAACAACTATAGGATCACAAATCCTGGAAGCTAGAGGAATTAAACCTTGGAAAGGCTTGACGGCCTGACCATTGTATTAAGAACATACCAGACAGCGGGAAGCTGGACTTGGTCAAGACCTCAAAAATGGCTATGCCATGAGAGACTTCTTTAACACCGAAACCTATTTTGAAACCAAAAATTTTCTTTCAAAACCACAACCTTTCTTTAAAACTCGGATTTTAAACCAACCCAACAGAATTACGGTGAGTATCATGGAATGATACAAGAGGAGTTGGCAATAGAATACTTCACCTAGGCGTGCGACGAACACTACGAGTGTACCCAATTACGGGATGTGGGACGACTGCACTCCGAAGGAGCTTGCGGGCCTGACATATAGTTAGGTAAGTGGTAACGTATCAACATGGTACCCCACGTATGTATACATGTAGTGTACGACGCACGGGAAGTAGTCAACTCCGTTCTACGGACCATCAGTAAGTTCAAACCAAAACAGCTAGACACCTCAGACGATCAAGTATAAAGGAACTCAGAGAACCCATCTGAAGATGAGGAATAAGAACTGGAAAGTGCAAAGAGCACAGAATAGCAAGTATAGACATTGGATGTGTCCCAGAAACATCAAGCTAATATATGACAGCTGGAGTATACCCAGCCTGACACAGTAAGGCAACTGCCTAAACGTGAACACCACAATGCTCGACAAACGGGACAGGACTCCCGAGAGCAATCACCAGATTACCATAAAGTAAAACCCATCATTGAAGGGAATATTAAACCTAGTCGCAAGCGCTAGGAACAAGGATGAACGGTCTACCCAACGACGGGAGACATTATAAACCTAAGGGAAATAGCTTAATACAATACCATAAGACGGTATAGAGGACAACACATGTTATAAACATTAGCCGGATGTAACGGCATAATTACCAACACCCAGGAGCAATCCATGAAGGGTGTCTGAGATAACGACAGTTGAACAACAACGACGTGATAAAAGCACAGAAGCTAGAACATACACTCGGTTAAGACACCGAAGGGATTTCACTTAACAGGAAATGCCCTAAATTACTAGAAGGCCATAATTAACACAAAAATGCCTAAAGGACCTCCTATGAACGGAAGCGTGATGTCACGACTTACCATGGAGCCCAGTAATACCCCCAACCTATGGGGTATAGAAGAAGTGGAAATGTGAAGAAGCAGCTTGCAAAGAGCATAGCTCGCAGCAATACGGCTTAAAAGCCATCAATCAACTATGTTATATAAACCTTAACGTTGCATAACCCACACAATTTGATAACAAGACTTGCAAGAGATATTGTCTCATACGACAAGAAATCAACAACTGGACCATCAGTTCAAACCCAACATCCTGAGTGGCTTGGAGTAATGGCCAACTCAATGTCACTGTCACTAGAGCATCAGTCTAGTACAGTTGACAAGCTTTTATTACCTTCATGCCTTCTGTAGCAATGGTAGCACAGAGGCATAAGAATCATGATAATGCCAACATTGGCCTAGTCCACACTTGGACACTACGAGAAACCCAAGGGAAGGTACCCCTCGTTAGCTAAAGACCACCAATATGGTGAAGATGTGAACCCTTAGAAAGGCTTCCATCTATTACAACAGAAATCCTACCTACCATATATATTGCCAAAAGACAATCGAATAAGAAAATGGATTTTCCAAACCACTACGCCTACAAGAGGTTGTGGACTGCAAAAGCATAACGCTTAAAGAGCATAAAGACTCGAAGGAGTAAGTATACTCCATATGCACTAAGCATGTGTGAACCACTGTATAAACACCAACATGGTAAACCTCGTCACGAGACTTATGAGTGGAAGCATACCCCTCAACAAGAACCTCACTTGTCAGCGATAAAATACCCTCAATTGGAGAACGGGACCAGAAAACCCTGGAAGTTTCTTGGGATGTCCCGGTGACGTACATATAAGAATAAAACTGCACAGCTAGAGCTGTAACCAATGCTCAGCTTAGAGAGGACAGTCATTGTCAAAACAATCAATGTGAGTGCACATTGCACACCATGAAGGATCAACGCTCAAGAGAGCTTGTAACCCGATAAATTACTTCACCCTTTGTCAACCAAGACACTTGGTAAAATGGTGTCGTAAATGAGCAAATAATGTGAGGTAGGCTAACCTACACATGAAACCCGAGTTGAGATAAGGCATCTCTACAATGGGAAGATAATACCATTACGGTATGCAACAACAATCATCATACATATGAACTAGGAAACTCCTAGTGTACTTACACCATAAGGAAATGGTGCCAATGACGATGGCAATGAGTAAAGAGAAAACTATCACAATAACAGAAACAGTAAGAACAATGTTGTACAATGAGTAAGAATACGGTGCGCAACAAGCGACCGCTATGAGGAAGTAGTTAGATAACGACACGGAGTATAAGTATGGAAGACAGGCGAAATATTCTTTTCTATCACATAAGTGACTTACTGTCAAGCGTTTACGCCTCTGCACTCTGTATGACTGAGTGTTTTGGTATTGCACTTGCGCAGTTGATGATCTAATGGGATGGTTAGGGATATGGCAAATGTAAACTGTAGTAGCCCCTCCTTTCCACCAACAACTATGGCATGAGCCAGCTAAGGAAGCTTAGCAACAAATCGTGCGGCCTAAGGCCAAAGAAGCACGAAGAGTGTAAACCCGCTAACAATCACAAGATGTGAATTCCATTGGAATAAAAGGGGAAAGGAGACGTAACAAAGTCACAAGGACCGACGCATAGAAAATGCAAGGTCATACAAGTAAAGGACACTTGCACTGAACCAGAAGAACTGGTATAATGCAGAAGCTATTGACAACAAAGGAAGCACTATAACTAAGTAGTGGCTTAACCTCGCCCGACAATAAGTCGGAGGAACTTAGTAAATAATCGTGGGAGTACGAATAGCAGGTGCAGTAGATTACCAGAGAGCTGGTTACAACCTAAAACTCATCGAGTTCGAACACGGTAAAAGAATACCGAATTTGTTTAGTAAACCTTATTCCCATAATAGACGGATAAAAGGTTATGTATAGCACATTGAGGATAACAAGAAGGGTGAGTAACCCAAGTTATCAGGGTCGCGCAGCAGAAGCTAGTGGGCCCTAGCTAGGAGATAATATACCTAGTAAGTATAGTAGAAGGGCTATTAATGCCTTGAAGCCTAATAGGCTAGAACCAAATTGTTATATTGTATAATGTACCGTAGTGAAGCTAAACGCTTCAGATTGCCCAAATTGATTAAACCAATGTTTAATAATAATAACACATGGTAGATTACGTGGGCGTAATCCCTTTTAAGGGGGGTAGAGCGAAAACCGCTTAATGCAAGTTTTATGAATAAAACACTTAAACCGTAAGGTGCATAGCACAAATGAGAATCAAATTGATGATTGGTACTATGTCAAATAAACATAAGTACTCATTCATATTGAATTGTGGTAACTAAGCATTAGACATGCAAATACCATAGGGTGAATATACCCATCTTGTAACACCAGTGTAAGAGTATTAGTAAAAGAAAAGTAATGAGTAGTGGACGGAGCTCCACAAGTATTGTAACCCTTGAAGAAGCAGTACGAAATGAATGAGGATAGTAGATGAATGAATTCTAAAGAGTAGTGTATTCGTAAGAAAAATTATCGGAAGTAAATTGAGAACAATTAAACTCTACAAGTATGATAATTCCTAATTAAAATATTTGAAACAATTGAGGGTAATGTATGGAAGTAGTGAAGGTTGATGAAATGAGCACTTAGGTATTGAACCATGGAGTAAAGCATTTTGGAAATAGAGTGAGGATGATTGATGGATCGAATCCATCCTTTGGAGATGTATGAATGACTAGGGAGAATTAAAGATAAACATGGAAATAATTGAATTAATTGCTTGTTGAAACTGACGTGGGAAGTCGAACTTGATCCTGATCAGATCAGGGGAAACCGAACACAAATTGGGGTGGAAAGATAGTTCAACACTGATGCTGATCACATCAGGGTCGAATGATTCTTGAAGCTCCCCTTAAGTGGTCACAAGAATCACACTTAGGAGAAGTAATGAATATAAATTGGAACTTGGAGTTGTATGCTTTAGAAAGATTTCTAACTAGTAGTTGTAAAGATATTTCTTAGACTGGAGAGTAAGTAATTGTGGGAAGTTACACCGGAAAGGATGGTAGTGTAGCATATTATATTATTCCAAGGGCAACAGGACATAGATGAGTCCTGTGTCGAAAAGATCTGAGTGCCTACGGGATTGTGATGTGTATTGCATTGCTTTGGGAATAGCTTTGCACTGTATGTATGTATGAACCGTGTAATGAGGAACCGGATGATTGGTAGGAATGCGGATTGGAGTAATTATTGTACATGGGTATGGTATGGTATGTAGGAACCTTGAAGAATAGATTGAGAATCATAGGAAGGAAGGATGTATGACTTTGGCACTAGACAAGTATAAAGGAGTAAATATAGTAATCCCATAACCTCGAACAACTTTGAGGACAAAGTTCTTAAGGGGGGTAGATTGAAATACCCCGAACTTAAATATAGGGATTAAAATAAATCTAATACGTATTTAAGGGCCTAATGGTACCTAATTAATATTGTAAGGAAAAATAAATCCAAAAGAAATAAAGTAACGCTTAAAAGGCGAAAAACGCTAAATAAGCGTTAAATAACCATAGGAGGTATGAGACCTCGGTTAGCGTGTTATAAGGATTTTAAAGGCTTAATTGAGTCTAAATAATATATGGGAACAACTCCCGAAGAAAACGGATCCAAATAATGTATTAAAACGCTAATAGTGCTTGAGTGCACGTTTTTCGAGAAAACCCGAAAGCGTGACCTTAAGTGGTCAAACGAGCCCGTAAAAATTATAAGTCATTAAATAAATATTATTAAGCATCTATGAAAGCTTAATAACCAATAAAAAAAAGGAACGAGAAATTCCGGAAAACGGGCCCGGTTAGTGAACAGTACCTAAACCGGGTAAAATAACGAGCGTTTTCTGTAAAAGACGAAAAACGCTCCAGCTAGTATACTATATGGGGGCCGGTTTTTACTAGCTAAATAACCCCGCACACACACACATGTAACTAGCTAATTAAATAAGAGAGCTAAAAGCAAAAAGCAATAAAGTAAACATTACTTTATTTCCCTCCCTCTCACCTCACTCTCACATTCACTCACCTCTCTCTTTCCTCTTCCCCCTCTCCATCGTACTCTCCCTCTTCCTCCTCCCTTGGGCTGCGATTTTGAGCTCCCCCTCTACAACCATGGAAGCTCCATCCTCTCCTCCTTGCTCCATCCTCATGTAAGCTCCAATTCGAAAATAAATTACATATTTGAACTCCCCTCATTCTCCTCTACATTTCCCTCTTTTCAAAATTCGAAAAGGAAGAGTTTCATCTCCATGGGTTTTCCCCATTTGAAGAGAAAAGCACACCATTGGGGAGCTTGGAGTCTCCTCTTTCCAACAAGGTATAAATCTCCACAAAAGATTCAAGTTTTCTCCATTTTTCTTGGTAGCCGATTTTGGCTTGTTGTAATGCCTTGTTTTTCCTCTCTCTTTTGAGCATAATATCAACCCTCCAATGGTGGTGAGAACACCTTCTCGAATCAAGGGCTAAAACCCCTCCTAAAAGCTTCAAAAGGTAAACCCTAGAAATTTGCTTAAAACATCTCAATGAACTAGCATTAAATTAAGGGTTAGTATATTAATTATAGTTGCTTTGTGTTCATTGGGTGATGGGAATGGAGTTTGGCAACTCCATTCCCCACATGGCCGATTTGGGCAATGAAGAAAGAAGAGGAGAATTGAAAAACAATGGAAGGAAATACAAGCTCAAGGTAAGAGCTCTTTACTAATGTTAATTTTGGTGCATTAGAGTAATGGAATGGGTAAACGAATAAAAGAAACCAAACTAATGTATTAGTGTTGAAGTTTATGAAGTTTTGGGTATTTGAGAGTAAGTTTGAGTATTTGTGAAATTAGTAAGTGAATTGTAGGCCTTGGAGCCAAATGATTGGGTATGAGTATTAGTATTGGTATTTGAAGAAGTATTGGTGTATTGGGATGGATTTATATTTGTATTGATTGCTGGTAGGACCCTTGTAAGGGTGTGGCTAGATTAGGAATGAAATTGGTGAGATTTGGTATGTGGGCCAAGTAAGAAAAGTAGATGAACTATGGCAAAATTTTGGTAAGAATATGTGCACTTGTGGATGACTTGGTGAATGGGAGAACCAAGGTATGTATTGAGGATAGTAGAGATGTTTAATGACCATGGTATGGTAGTAGTAGTATGAGAAGTAATAAGTGCAAAATCTGTAACAAAGTATATAGAAATACATTGGTGAAGTTAGGAAGAATTAGTGTGTAAGAATTGGTGACAAGAGTTTGGGCTTGGGTATAGATGGTGCAATTGTTTGGAAATGAATTGGCATGGTAAGATGAGGCCTTTGGGATGCTAATAATGGTATAGGTAGTAGGAGTATTGAGTGTTAGAAGTAGGAACAAAAATCTGTAGCATTGGAGGATGAAAAACAGTTGTAAGTGTGGAAAGGAAGTGAGGAAATTGTGGAAGTTAATTGAGGAATTTAACAAAGGTGTTGGTGGATGAATTGAGGTATTTTAGGAAGCCTAATGGCATTAAAACATGTGGGATTACATGTAGAAAGATTGGGGAAGGAATGGGTAAGAAAAGAATTGAAAAACAAAGTCTGTAGCAGCTTTCTGCTACCGACCGACCCAGAGCCGGGTCGGACCGTGGGTCGGTCGGGGCTTAAGAAACGAGTATAAACCTTTCGGGAATGGACCGACCCAGGAGCCGTGGGTCGGACGTGGGTCGGTCGGACTCGAATTTTCTGTTGTCGAAGTTTCGCACTTCGACCGACCCAGAGGTGGGTCGGTCGGTGGGTCGGTCGGAGCTTGGACAACAGACCCGAAACTCTCGGCAATGGACCGACCCAGAGTGTATGGGTCGGTCGGAATAGTTCTGGGTCGGTCGGGAGAAATTTCAGAGAACGAAACTTACTGGAATGGACCGACCCAGGGTTGGGTCGGTCGGTGGGTCGGTCGACCCATAACTTACAAAAAAAAAAAAACTAAAACTAAATATATATATATATATATATATATATATATATATACATATATATATATGTATGTATACCCACCTATGCATATGTACATGTGTATGTAAGCAAGTAAACCATTGTAAGTAGATAAAAGTAAGTAAATAAAATGTAGGTATAGGAATGTAAAGACTTAGTAAGTATGAGTTAGGGAGCGTAAGGATAATCGAATTAAATTAATGATAGTTAGATTAATTATTCGGTTGTATGTATATCATAGGATTTGATTTGTGAACACCGGAGGAACGTTGGGATACAAGTGCAACGGTGAAAGGTATGATTTCTTCATGCCCTGTATCCTAATCTGGTTACCCCGATTTGTGTGCTTATTTGATCACCTAAATAAGATAAATGCATGAATCGGACTATATTGCACTTACTTGTGCTTGATTTATGTGTTCTTGATATTTATTGTCTTGAACACTAGTTTGTATAATTCATGAAAAACATGGATGAAGATAAAGTGTATCTGTATCTTGTAGTGTACTTGCGTATAGTATTGTATTTCGTATGATGTACATATGGGCCTTGTATTTGTAAATGTGGCTTGAATGTTGACTTGTGCTAATTCCTAACTAGCTAACTCCTAACTTAAGTGAGTAAATTGGAATGAGTACAAGTCCGATATAGCTTCGGCCACGCGTGAGGATGAGGTGACACAAGAGGTTGGATCCGATTCCTGGTTCTTAAGCTGGTCCATGGCCCAAATCCCTTAAATGGGTAGCATCCTGGATTAGTGAACCAAGTAAATCCCGGTGGTGGGACCGAGTAGTTCCCCGGGCCGGAGGTCCCCGACTTAACATGAGTAAGAGAAGTAAACAAGTATGTATGAGTATGAGTACGAGTATGAGTATGAGTATGTATGCGTATGTATGGAGTAACGAGTACAAGAGTAATCTCCACCCGATTAACCCGGGTGGACCAATAAAGCTAACAAGAATTGTGTGTTGTATGTACTGCGTATGTGTACTTGAGAACAAGGTAAGTAAGTATTTGATGGTATATGTACTCCTGTATGTGATGAAATGTATGTATGTATGCCTTGTGAAAGTAATGTAGTATTGAGTATGAAAGCATGTATGCATGTTGTGTGAATAAATGAACCGCATGTATACGACCAAGTGGTCGGCGTACCCTCACTAGTACGCGGGGTATGCGGTTATCATGCTCGGCGAAAGCTGACCCCTTCGGGGGACATTTTTTAGTGTGCAGGTACTGAAGCCGATGTGGTCAAGGAAAGAGACCGTTGGCTACACATGGATAACTAGAAGTAGAACGTAGAGGTGTGCCAAGTGACACACCCTTGTATTTAGTAAGTAAGTAGTTTGTGAGGAATGGGTAGTGTATAAGCTCATGAGGAGTATGTACGAAATTGAAGGAAGTGTTGTAATTGTACTTGGAACCTAGTAAACTCGGTATGTAGATTGTATGGTATTGAACTTGGTGTATGGTAATGAATGGGATGTTGTAGTATTTGATTCGGTAATTGGAGTAGGTGTGATAAGTGTGTAGTACTCGGATATTCCGGTCCATCAGACCGATGCTGTAAGTAGAAGTAGTAGCCTTGTTAGTCACGTGGGTGACTAACGGCATTGTATCACCCAATGTATGTAAGAATATATCCGCTGCGTGTATCTGGTATGTAAGGAGATTGGACGGTAAGTATTGTATTAATGGTAGGGGTGTTACAAAAAGTGGTATCAGAGCGAAGTATCGCTCTGATGACTGGAAATACCGAGTTTAGGAATACCGAGTTAGGAAGTAGAAGCTTAGGGCTAAGGGCTGAGTGTTAGCATTAGAGATATGCTAGTTAGGAACTACCGGTGAGTACCGGATACCTACAATACCAGTCCCGCCCGCCGCAAACCCCCACTGTATAACTTGGGAAAGGACGCCAGAGAGAAGGAAAGTCCTCTCATACTCGGGGGCAACCCGATCTGGCAGTGGTGAAGCAATCACACAGTAAACAAGAACCGACACGTAGTAGATTCCAATTGGAAGTCCCGGAGATGGATCCCGGTGAACCACAACACCCGCACTTAATAGCGGTAGACGAGCACTCCAACCACGGGAGGCTGCAACTTACAACACATGGGGCGACGTGCTTAGCAGTCGCGAAACCCAGCTAGACAACCAGCAGTAGGAAGGAAGCACTAACCATGCAATGAAATGGAAAAAGGAGTAATAACAGAACCCGAGACACAAGTCTACGGGATAGTAATACTTGAATCACCACCAACGGTATGCCAGCTGACTAAGGACATAGTCGGAACGATTAACTCCAAAACCACAACGCCAATGAGGTTACAATACCTGGCCAACATAGCTCAGACAGCTACAAGAACATTCACAAGCTATAAGCTGATGCAACTACAACCGTAGTGCCTAAACAACTCAGGCTCAGGAACCACAACAAACGTGTGGGAACGAGCAACAGGAAGAACACAACCAAATCAAAGGGAACCTCCAAGGATTGGAGAATTACCCTGATCAATGACAGCCATGTCAAACTTACTAAGAAGTTACTCAGAAGAGTAATTAACCCAAGTAAATGATCAACAAGATCAAAGGAAGAGTCAACAAGACTATCGAGAACCAGTGAAAACCATACCGTGACCGGTATCGGCTTACCCAAAAACCACCAGTACCACGCACTTGCCACGGCAAGTGCAGTAATAACGGGAGCATTCAGGAGGACTTTTAACATACCACAGGTACATAGTGATGTACCGTGACAACAGCGAAACAACTATAGGATCACAAATCCTGGAAGCTAGAGGAATCAAACCTTGGAAAGGCTGACGGCCTGACCATTGTATTAAGAACATACCAGACAGCGGGAAGCTGGACTGGTCAAGACCACAAATGGCTATGCCATGAGACTTCTTTACACCGAAACCATTTTGAAAACCAAAATTTTCTTTCAAAACCACAACTTTCTTTAAAACTCGGATTTTAAAACCAACCAACAAATTACGGTGAGTATCATGAATGATACAAGAGGAGTTGACAATAGAATACTTCACCTAGGCGTGCGACGAACACTACGAGTGTACCCAATTACGGGATGTGGACGACTGCACTCCGAAGGAGCTTGGGGCCTGACATATAGTTGGTAAGTGGTAACGTATCAACATGGTACCCCACGTATGTATACATGTAGTGTACGACGCACGGGAAGTAGTCACTCCGTTCTACGGACCATCAGTAAGTTCAAACCAAAACACTAGACACCTCAGACGATCAAGTATAAAGGAACTCAGAGAACCATTGAAGATGAGGAATAAGATGGAAAGTGCAAAGAGCACAGAATAGCAAGTATAGACATTGGATATGTCCCAGAAACATCAAGCTAATATATGACAGCTGGAGTATACCCAGCCTGACACAGTAAGGCAACTGCCTAAACGTGAACACCACAATGCTCGTCAAACGGGACAGGACTCCCGAGAGCAATCACCAGATTACCATAAAGTAAAACCCATCATTGAAGGGAATATTAAACCTAGTCGCAAGCGCTAGGAACAAGGATGAACGGTCTACCCAACGACGGGAGACATTATAAACCTAAGGGAAATAGCTTAATACAATACCATAAGACGGTATAGAGGACAACACATGTTATAAACATTAGCCGGATGTAACGGCATAATTACCAACACCCAGGAGCAATCCATGAAGGGTGTCTGAGATAACGACAGTTGAACAACAACGACGTGATAAAAGCACAGAAGCTAGAACATACACTCGGTTAAGACACCGAAGGGATTTCACTTAACAGGAAATGCCCTAAATTACTAGAAGGCCATAATTAACACAAAAATGCCTAAAGGACCTCCTATGAACGGAAGCGTGATGTCACGACTTACCATGGAGCCCAGTAATACCCCCAACCTATGGGGTATAGAAGAAGTGGAAATGTGAAGAAGCAGCTTGCAAAGAGCATAGCTCGCAGCAATACGGCTTAAAAGCCATCAATCAACTATGTTATATAAACCTTAACGTTGCATAACCCACACAATTTGATAACAAGACTTGCAAGAGATATTGTCTCATACGACAAGAAATCAACAACTGGACCATCAGTTCAAACCCAACATCCTGAGTGGCTTGGAGTAATGGCCAACTCAATGTCACTGTCACTAGAGCATCAGTCTAGTATACAGTTGACAAGCTTTTGATTACCTTCATGCCTTCTGTAGCAATGGTAGCACAGAGGCATAAGAATCATGATAATGCCAACATTGGCCTAGTCCACACTTGACACTACGAGAAACCCAAGGGAAGGTACCCCTCGTTAGCTAAAGACCACCAATATGGTGAAGATGTGAACCCTTAGAAAGGCTTCCATCTATTACAGAAAATCCTACGCATATAGATATTGCCAAAAGACAATCGAATAAGAAAATGATTTTCCAAACCACTACGCCACAAGAGGTTGTGGACTGCAAAAGCATAACGCTTAAAGAGCATAAAGACTCGAAGGAGTAAGTATAATCCATATGCACTAAGCATGTGTGAACCACTGTATAAACACCAACATGGTAAACCTCGTCACGAGACTTATGAGTGGAAGCATACCCCTCAACAAGAACCTCCACTTGTCAGCGATAAAATACCCTCCAATTGGAGAACGGGACCAGAAAACCCTGGAAGTTTCTTGGGATGTCCCGGTGACGTACATACAAGAATAAAACTACACAGCTAGAGCTGTAACCAATGCTCAGCTTAGAGAGGACAGTCATTGTCAAAACAATCAATGTGAGTGCACATCACACCATGAAGGATCAACGCTCAAGAGAGCTTGTAACCCGATAAATTACTTCACCCTTTGTCAACCAAGACACTTGGTAAAATGGTGTCGTAAATGAGCAAATAATGTGAGGTAGGCTAACCTACACATGAAACCCGAGTTGAGATAAGGCATCTCTACAATGGGAAGATAATACCATTACGGTATGCAACAACAATCATCATACATATGAACTAGGAAACTCCTAGTGTACTTACACCATAAGGAAATGGTGCCAATGACGATGGCAATGAGTAAAGAGAAAACTATCACAATAACAGAAACAGTAAGAACAATGTTGTACAATGAGTAAGAATACGGTGCGCAACAAGCGACCGCTATGAGGAAGTAGTTAGATAACGACACGGAGTATAAGTATGGAAGACAGGCGAAATATTCTTTTCTATCACATAAGTGACTTACTGTCAAGCGTTTACGCCTCTGCACTCTGTATGACTGAGTGTTTTGGTATTGCACTTGCGCAGTTGATGATCTAATGGGATGGTTAGGGATATGGCAAATGTAAACCGTAGTAGCCCCTCCTTTCCACCAACAACTATGGCATGAGCCAGCTAAGGAAGCTTAGCAACAAATCGTGCGGCCTAAGGCCAAAGAAGCACGAAGAGTGTAAACCCGCTAACAATCACAAGATGTGAATTCCATTGGAATAAAAGGGGAAAGGAGACGTAACAAAGTCACAAGGACCGACGCATAGAAAATGCAAGGTCATACAAGTAAAGGACACTTGCACTGAACTAGAAGAACTGGTATAATGCAGAAGCTATTGACAACAAAGGAAGCACTATAACTAAGTAGTGGCTTAACCTCGCCCGACAATAAGTCGGAGGAACTTAGTAAATAATCGTGGGAGTACGAATAGCAGGTGCAGTAGATTACCAGAGAGCTGGTTACAACCTAAAACTCATCGAGTTCGAACACGGTAAAAGAATACCGAATTTGTTTAGTAAACCTTATTCCCATAATAGACGGATAAAAGGTTATGTATAGCACATTGAGGATAACAAGAAGGGTGAGTAACCCAAGTTATCAGGGTCGCGCAGCAGAAGCTAGTGGGCCCTAGCTAGGAGATAATATACCTAGTAAGTATAGTAGAAGGGCTATTAATGCCTTGAAGCCTAATAGGCTAGAACCAAATTGTTATATTGTAAATGTACCGTAGTGAAGCTAAACGCTTCAGATTGCCCAAATTGATTAAACCAATGTTTAATAATAACACATGGTAGATTACGTGGGCGTAATCCCTTTTAAGGGGGGTAGAGCGAAAACCGCTTAATGCAAGTTTTATGAATAAAACACTTAAACCGTAAGGTGCATAGCACAAATGAGAATCAAATTGATGATTGGTACTATGTCAAATAAACATAAGTACTCATTCATATTGAATTGTGGTAACTAAGCATTAGACATGCAAATACCATAGGGTGAATATACCCATCTTGTAACACCAGTGTAAGAGTATTAGTAAAAGAAAAGTAATGAGTAGTGGACGGAGCTCCACAAGTATTGTAACCCTTGAAGAAGCAGTACGAAATGAATGAGGATAGTAGATGAATGAATTCTAAAGAGTAGTGTATTCGTAAGAAAAATTATCGGAAGTAAATTGAGAACAATTAAACTCTACAAGTATGATAATTCCTAATTAAAATATTTGAAACAATTGAGGGTAATGTATGGAAGTAGTGAAGGTTGATGAAATGAGCACTTAGGTATTGAACCATGGAGTAAAGCATTTTGGAAATAGAGTGAGGATGATTGATGGATCGAATCCATCCTTTGGAGATGTATGAATGACTAGGGAGAATTAAAGATAAACATGGAAATAATTGAATTAATTGCTTGTTGAAACTGACGTGGGAAGTCGAACTTGATCCTGATCAGATCAGGGGAACACCGAACACAAATTGGGGTGGAAAGATAGTTCAACACTGATGCTGATCACATCAGGGTCGAATGATTCTTGAAGCTCCCCTTAAGTGGTCACAAGAATCACACTTAGGATAGAAGTAATGAATATAAATTGGAACTTGGAGTTGTATGCTTTAGAAAGATTTCTAACTAGTAGTTGTAAAAGATATTTCTTAGACTGGAGAGTAAGTAATTGTGGGAAGTTACACCGGAAAGGATGGTAGTGTAGCATATTATATTATTCCAAGGGCAACAGGACATAGATGAGTCCTGTGTCGAAAAGATCTGAGTGCCTACGGGATTGTGATGTGTATTGCATTGCTTTGGGAATAGCTTTGCACTGTATGTATGTATGAACCGTGTAATGAGGAACCGGATGATTGGTAGGAATGCGGATTGGAGTAATTATTGTACATGGGTATGGTATGGTATGTAGGAACCTTGAAGAATAGATTGAGAATCATAGGAAGGAAGGATGTATGACTTTGGCACTAGACAAGTATAAAGGAGTAAATATAGTAATCCCATAACCTCGAACAACTTTGAGGACAAAGTTCTTAAGGGGGGTAGATTGAAATACCCCGAACTTAAATATAGGGATTAAAATAAATCTAATACGTATTTAAGGGCCTAATGGTACCTAATTAATATTGTAAGGAAAAATAAATCCAAAAGAAATAAAGTAACGCTTAAAAGGCGAAAAACGCTAAATAAGCGTTAAATAACCATAGGAGGTATGAGACCTCGGTTAGCGTGTTATAAGGATTTTAAAGGCTTAATTGAGTCTAAATAATATATGGGAACAACTCCCGAAGAAAACGGATCCAAATAATGTATTAAAACGCTAATAGTGCTTGAGTGCACGTTTTTCGAGAAAACACGAAAGCGTGACCTTAAGTGGTCAAACGAGCCCGTAAAAATTATAAGTCATTAAATAAATATTATTAAGCATCTATGAAAGCTTAATAACCAATAAAAATAAAGGAACGAGAAAATTCCGGAAAACGGGCCCGGTTAGTGAACAGTACCTAAACCGGGTAAAATAACGAGCGTTTTCTGTAAAAGACGAAAAACGCTCCAGCTAGTATACTATATGGGGGCCGGTTTTTACTAGCTAAATAACCCCGCACACACACACATGTAACTAGCTAATTAAATAAGAGAGCTAAAAGCAAAAAGCAATAAAGTAAACATTACTTTATTTCCCTCCCTCTCACCTCACTCTCACATTCACTCACCTCTCTCTTTCCTCTTCCCCCTCTCCATCGTACTCTCCCTCTTCCTCCTCCCTTGGGCTGCGATTTTGAGCTCCCCCTCTACAACCATGGAAGCTCCATCTCTCCTCCTTGCTCCATCCTCATGTAAGCTCCAAATCGAAAATAAATTACATATTTGAACTCCCCTCATTCTCCTCTACATTTCCCTCTTTTCAAAATTCGAAAAGGAAGAGTTTCATCTCCATGGGTTTTCCCCATTTGAAGAGAAAAGCACACCATTGGGGAGCTTGGAGTCTCCTCTTTCCAACAAGGTATAAATCTCCACAAAAGATTCAAGTTTTCTCCATTTTTCTTGGTAGCCGATTTTGGCTTGTTGTAATGCCTTGTTTTTCCTCTCTCTTTTGAGCATAATATCAACCCTCCAATGGTGGTGAGAACACCTTCTCGAATCAAGGGCTAAAACCCCTCCTAAAAGCTTCAAAAGGTAAACCCTAGAAATTTGCTTAAAACATCTCAATGAACTAGCATTAAATTAAGGGTTAGTATATTAATTATAGTTGCTTTGTGTTCATTGGGTGATGGGAATGGAGTTTGGCAACTCCATTCCCCACATGGCCGATTTGGGCAATGAAGAAAGAAGAGGAGAATTGAAAAACAATGGAAGGAAATACAAGCTCAAGGTAAGAGCTCTTTACTAATGTTAATTTTGGTGCATTAGAGTAATGGAATGGGTAAACGAATAAAAGAAACCAAACTAATGTATTAGTATTGAAGTTTATGAAGTTTTGGGTATTTGAGAGTAAGTTTGAGTATTTGTGAAATTAGTAAGTGAATTGTAGGCCTTGGAGCCAAATGATTGGGTATGAGTATTAGTATTGGTATTTGAAGAAGTATTGGTGTATTGGGATGGATTTATATTTGTATTGATTGCTGGTAGGACCCTTGTAAGGGTGTGGCTAGATTAGGAATGAAATTGGTGAGATTTGGTATGTGTGGCCAAGTAAGAAAAGTAGATGAACTATGGCAAAATTTTGGTAAGAATATGTGCACTTGTGGATGACTTGGTGAATGGGAGAACCAAGGTATGTATTGAGGATAGTAGAGATGTTTAATGACCATGGTATGGTAGTAGTAGTATGAGAAGTAATAAGTGCAAAATCTGTAACAAAGTATATAGAAATACATTGGTGAAGTTAGGAAGAATTAGTGTGTAAGAATTGGTGACAAGAGTTTGGGCTTGGGTATAGATGGTGCAATTGTTTGGAAATGAATTGGCATGGTAAGATGAGGCCTTTGGGATGCTAATAATGGTATAGGTAGTAGGAGTATTGAGTGTTAGAAGTAGGAACAAAAATCTGTAGCATTGGAGGATGAAAAACAGTTGTAAGTGTGGAAAGGAAGTGAGGAAATTGTGGAAGTTAATTGAGGAATTTAACAAAGGTGTTGGTGGATGAATTGAGGTATTTTAGGAAGCCTAAATGGCATTAAAACATGTGGGATTACATGTAGAAAGATTGGGGAAGGAATGGGTAAGAAAAGAATTGAAAAACAAAGTCTGTAGCAGCTTTCTGCTACCGACCGACCCAGAGCCGGGTCGGACCGTGGGTCGGTCGGGGCTTAAGAAACGAGTATAAACCTTTCGGGAATGGACCGACCCAGGAGCCGTGGGTCGGACGTGGGTCGGTCGGACTCGAATTTTCTGTTGTCGAAGTTTCGCACTTCGACCGACCCAGAGGTGGGTCGGTCGGTGGGTCGGTCGGAGCTTGGACAACAGACCCGAAACTCTCGGCAATGGACCGACCCAGAGTGTATGGGTCGGTCGGAATAGTTCTGGGTCGGTCGGGAGAAATTTCAGAGAACGAAACTTACTGGAATGGACCGACCCAGGGTTGGGTCGGTCGGTGGGTCGGTCGACCCATAACTTAAAAAAAAAAAAAAACTAAAACTAAATGAATGTAACTAGTATATATATATATATATATACATATATATATGTATGTATACCCACCTATGCATATGTACATGTGTATGTAAGCAAGTAAACCATTGTAAGTAGATAAAAGTAAGTAAATAAAATGTAGGTATAGGAATGTAAAGACTTAGTAAGTATGAGTTAGGGAGCGTAAGGATAATCGAATTAAATTAATGATAGTTAGATTAATTATTCGGTTGTATGTATATCATAGGATTTGATTTGTGAACACCGGAGGAACGTTGGGATACAAGTGCAACGGTGAAAGGTATGATTTCTTCATGCCCTGTATCCTAATCTGGTTACCCCGATTTGTGTGCTTATTTGATCACCTAAATAAGATAAATGCATGAATCGGACTATATTGCACTTACTTGTGCTTGATTTATGTGTTCTTGATATTTATTGTCTTGAACACTAGTTTGTATAATTCATGAAAAAATGGATGAAGATAAAGTGTATCTGTATCTTGTAGTGTACTTGCGTATAGTATTGTATTTCGTATAGATGTACATATGGGCCTTGTATTTGTAAATGTGGCTTGAATGTTGACTTGTGCTAATTCCTAACTAGCTAACTCCTAACTTAAGTGAGTAAATTGGAATGAGTACAAGTCCGATATAGCTTCGGCCACGCGTGAGGATGAGGTGACACAAGAGGTTGGATCCGATTCCTGGTTCTTAAGCTGGTCCATGGCCCAAATCCCTTAAATGGGTAGCATCCTGGATTAGTGAACCAAGTAAATCCCGGTGGTGGGACCGAGTAGTTCCCCGGGCCGGAGGTCCCGACGACTTAACATGAGTAAGAGAAAGTAAACAAGTATGTATGAGTATGAGTACGAGTATGAGTATGAGTATGTATGCGTATGTATGGAGTAACGAGTACAAGAGTAATCTCCACCCGATTAACCCGGGTGGACCAATAAAGCTAACAAGAATTGTGTGTTGTGTATGTACTGCGTATGTGTACTTGAGAACAAGGTAAGTAAGTATTTGATGGTATATGTACTCCTGTATGTGATGAAATGTATGTATGTATGCCTTGTGAAAGTAATGTAGTATTGAGTATGAAAGCATGTATGCATGTTGTGTGAATAAATGAACCGCATGTACGACCAAGTGGTCGGCGTACCCTCACTAGTACGCGGGGTATGCGGTTATCATGCTCGGCGAAAGCTGACCCCTTCGGGGGACATTTTTTAGTGTGCAGGTACTGAAGCCGATGTGGTCAAGGAAAGAGACCGTGGCTACACATGGATAACTAGAAGTAGAACGTAGAGGTGTGCCAAGTGACACACCCTTGTATTTAGTAAGTAAGTAGTTTGTGAGGAATGGGTAGTGTATAAGCTCATGAGGAGTATGTACGAAATTGAAGGAAGTGTTGTAATTGTACTTGGAACCTAGTAAACTCGGTATGTAGATTGTATGGTATTGAACTTGGTGTATGGTAATGAATGGGATGTTGTAGTATTTGATTCGGTAATTGGAGTAGGTGTGATAAGTGTGTAGTACTCGGATATTCCGGTCCATCAGACCGATGCTGTAAGTAGAAGTAGTAGCCTTGTTAGTCACGTGGGTGACTAACGGCATTGTATCACCCAATGTATGTAAGAATATATCCGCTGCGTGTATCTGGTATGTAAGGAGATTGGACGGTAAGTATTGTATTAATGGTAGGGGTGTTACAATAACATATTTTCTATTTTTAATTAATTTTTTTTCAGGTTACGGGTTAGTGGGTTCAACCCGAACCCGAAGTGGGTTTCAATGACCCAACCCGAACCCGACCCGAAAATCATTTCAGGTCAAAAATCTTAACCCGAACCCAGCTTTTTACGGGTCGGTTTTGGGTCGGGTTTCGGGTTCAGGTCAAGATTGACATCCTAAAAGTAGGTATTTGAATATGAACGATAGGCTGGTGGCTAGACCTTTCAATTCAAGCAGATTGTTTCATAGGAGCTAGTAATTTAAACGAGGATACATACTATATTGTCTTTGACAAATCAAGTTGTTCATAGTTGTTTTATCTGGGTTGCTATTCGCAGTACAAAATTACTAATCACCACAGTATAATTTTTTTTAAATCATATTGACGTTGTAAACATATAATGATGTTGTGCTGTAACTTTTATTTTTTTTTAAAATAATTTCTTTAGCGTAAACTGTAAAAAAACGCTCTGATTGTAACAAAAAATTATAAACCTGTATTTATTGCGTTTGTATGTTGTAATTGTGGCTCCATGTAATTTGGACGACATTTTACGTTATGTTAGACTAAATTACAAACATTGGTACATAAACAGAATGTCGTATTGAATTCATAGTTAAAAATGCCAATTTCGGGTGAAAAACGCTCTAATTGTAATAAAAGACGTTAAACCCTTTTTAATCGGATTTAAAAGTTATAATTGCAACTCCACGTAAGTTAAAGACATTTTGCATTGCGTTTGACTAAATTACAAACATTGTTACACTTTCAGAACGTCGTACTGAAAGCAGTTCAAAACGTCAATTTTGGGGAAAAAACGTTCTCACTATACATAGCCTAACCTTCCTTAGAATATTCATTTTTCTCTTACTCACTCTCACCAGTAGACAAACAGCCTATTTCTACGGTTGTTTAGGGCCTATTTCGGCGGTTCTGAACCGCAGAAATGGAGGCCGCCGAAATAGGTGTGCGAACCTATTTTGGCGGTTCCTAGCTAACAACCGCCGAAATAGGCCTGTTTTCAGAACAAAAAAAAACACACCTATTTCGGCGGTTCCTAGCTAACAACCGCCGAAATAGGTGTAATTTTTTTTAAAAAAATTGTTACTGTAGCCCCGTCTTCAACCTCGCTAGTTAGGGTTGCAAATTTTTAGAGGCGCAAAGACGTTCCTTTCGCCAGTTTCGGTTGCAAAATTATAGAGGCGCGGAGAAGAGAGGCGCGCATAGCATGTTCCATGTTCTCCAGTTGCAAAATTACCTATAGTGAAGAGAATGAATATAATCGCAGACATAAACAAGAGAATGAAAACACACAGAGCATGTATGCATTAATAAGTTAAGTTCGAATATATTACCGGTTCGGACAAGTAGAACAAGAAGAGAATGAAGGGGGGAGGCAGAGGAGCAGACGCAAGAAGAGAATAGAGGGGGAGCAGAGGCGCAACACAAGAAGAGAATGAAGGGGGGAGGCAGAGGACAGACGCAAGAAGAGAAGCAGACGCAAGAAGAGAATAGAGGGGGAGCGGAGGCGCAGACATGAAGAAAATAAATAGAGAGAGAGGAAACATGAGAAAAAAAGGCGGAGACAAGCGCGATTTTTTAAAAATTTCATCTATTTCGGCGATTCTTAGCTAGGAACCGCCGAAATAGACTAAAAAAAGCCGGGATTGTGAAAAATAGAAAGCGCGTATTTCGGGACGACCCTATTTCAGCGGTTCCTAGCTAGGAACCGCCGAAATAGGTGGTTTTTTTTTGCACAGAGAATTTTTTAGGGCCCTATTTCGGCGGTTCCTAGCTAGGAACCGCCGAAATAGGTGTTATTACACATAGAATTTTATTGCACATGGAGAAAGCAGGTGTCAAAAGAAACTTCCAGTTATCTGAATTAGAAGAATTACGCCTCAACGCTTATGAGAATGCCCAGCTATATAAAGAGCATACTAAGAAGATACATGACCAAGCTATTCTTCCACGCAACTTTCATATGGGTGATCAAGTCCTCCTCTACAATTCCCGCCTTCGACTTTTTCCGGGAAAGTTGAAATCTCACTGGGCTGGACCCTTCTCTATCACTTCCATGACTGAATATGGTGCTTTCGAACTTGAAAATTCTACGGGTGCAAGATTCAAAGTCAACGGTTCCCGCTTGAAGAAGTATCTAAGCCCTGACTGTAAGACTTCCCACTCTGTGGCTCTTATTTTCAATGATTCCCATCGAAGGAGTTGATGCCACTGCGAACTACAAAGTGCTGCTATGTAGCCAAAGGCCAAGTGTAGGGCCTTTCTCATTCCCACGTACACCTTCCAGGGAAGTTGTGTTCTTTCTTTGCTATTAATTTTTAATTTTTATTATTTAATTCTTTCCTTCTTATCTAAACACTGGGGACAGTGTTCCTGCCTAGTGTAGGGCAGGGGGACCCCCTTATTATTAAAAAGAAATCTCCACATATAGCATGTCTAGTTTATCCAATATAATAAGTTTTAAGTTTATTAACCTTCTACTCAACTTTTTGTATGTCTTTGATTAAGTTGACATTAGGGAAGGTTAAATATTTGTTCTCTCAAGAGGTAAGCTTTCTAATGACCCTTAGATATCATTTCTCACTTCATGATTCTTTTTGTTAACATGAGTATATGACCTTACTTCTATTTTTGTCCTTGATCTACTTTTGGGTAATATATCTTTCTTTCCTTTTCAAAATAGTTCAATTCTTATGGGTGAACATCTTAGAAAAGGGTGATGAAAAAAGAAGAAGAAAAAAAGCTTCGGAAAAAAAAGAAAAAAAAGAGAAGAAAACCTCTTCCAAAAAAATATATGAAGCATTACGAGGTTGCAAGATTGCCTCAAAATAAAAGCAAAAAAATGAGAGTTTTTCCTTTTGTTTTTCTCCTAAATTCCCCGTTCTCTAAATGCAAAACAAATCATGGTTGATTCAGAAACCCTTGAAAAATAGGGCTGAACCATTAAAACCATTGATGAGTGTCTTGGCCAGTTTCAGAAACTCTTGAGAAATAGAGCTGAATGTTGGAAATCGGAAGAAGGAGAGATGCAAAAATCCCTTATACAAAATAACCCATGTGTTCTTGTTCCGTTTTTGAGATTGAATGTTTTTACCATTTACCCACTTGTATATTATTGATAGAATGAGAAAGATTAAGTGATGCTTATGACTGAAAGTCAAGTAGTTAGGAAAGAAATATCTCATCGCCATTCTAAATTTTATTTGTTTTGTGCACAAGTAGTTACTCTTTCCTGATTTAATTTTGCTCGAGGACTAGCAAAAGGTAAGTGTAGGGCCTTGATAAGCCGTAGACTTATCATATTTTATAAGCTAGATTTGTAGTATTATTAGTTAAAATAAGGTTAGAATAGATCGTATTTGTATTATTTTATATAAGAAGTCATTTTATATGTTCAGACTAATGCTCTTAGTGTTTTCCATGCAAGGAGCAAGTTTTTAATCGAAAATTGAACCTTGCCGGATTTGGAGCTGGACCTCTCATGCACGGCACAAGTACACAGCCGAAATGGGACGCTGTCGGACATGGTGCCGGGTATTTTGTATCCGGCATAAGCAAAAGACGCGCCTGTTCACCAAAAGATATCGGTTATTTACCGTTATCCCAATACTCGATGTCGGGTATAATGCCAGATAGAATCTATCCGGCATAAGTGACTTTTCGCGCCAAGGCGGTTTCGACCGTTACTGAAAAGCACGTGTTTAATCTTTATGCCGGACGACTTAAACCCGGCATGAGACCCGACATCTGAAGAATTGTTGTCTATAAAAGGCGCAAGAGTCTGAGCATTTTGAGGGTTCATTCCACGATATTCCCACATACATATTCCACCCAATTGACGTATTTTGAAGAAGGAATTGCTGCACAACCATTCAAGAGAAGAAAAAGAAGATTTGGAAGAAGATTTAGAGGGTGAAGGCTATGTCAAAACTCTCCCTTCTCCTTGTATTTCCTTCTTCACTTCATGGATGATTGAGTAGTAATCCCTTATGTTCTTGGTTGGGATGAAACTCTCTTTGTAAAACAATGTGTTCTTCTTAATATAATTTCAAGTTTATTAAGAGTAAGGTTCTTGTTGAAAGAGAATTGGTTGATCTCTTATTCTCTTCATGCTAATTTTACTTGAGGAGGATGAATCCCAAGTAGAATAGGTTAGACTCTCTTAATGATCTTCCTACTCCCTTCTTGTGAGAGAATTAACCCATCTTTCCCATTACTTTGTTCATTTTGTGGCAAGACATATGCTCGAATTGTTAAGAGGTAGTGAGTCTTCTGTTTTCTTCTCGGAAGCTGGAATAAATTTATGCAAATTGACTATGCCGGATGCACTGCCGGGTGGCCATTGTCCGGCATATTCAATGTCTTTGAATATGCCGCACATCAGGTATCTGGCAGGACACCCGACGCATTCAGTTGTTGGTTAATTCGAAGGCTTGTGTTTATGTTTCGAGTTCACATTGATGCTTAGATGGTTTTACTCCCTTAATCAAGAATAAATTCATTGTAGATACCGCTTAGTTCTGTTAGTTTTTATTAGAATTAGAAAATCTATCAATTTCCCCCCTCTTTACTTAGTAATTACCAAGGCTAGGACTAATTTTCTATACAAGTCCCTAGGGTTCGACTTACTTGGTCTTAATTGGCTTCCCTGCTACTTTTGACCGGGTTTTTTTGTTTGCTACCCGTATTAGATTGAGTAGGTTATTTCACATTTTATTCTATGTCGTGCATAGTGCCGGGTCAGGTATACCCGACACATTCTTGGTTTTTCCCATGTTTTAGTTGAATCTTTTGTACATAATTGTGTATATAATACCTGCTATAATATTTGTAAGTAGAGGCGAGCAACCGTGGGGCTTGCGCTGGAGGCGAGGAGAAGCGCTCCTATATTGGGACAGAGGCGAGCACCTGCGATGCTCTACTGGGACAGAGGCGAGCGCCTGCGGTGCTCTACTAGGATGGAGGCAAGCAACGGAGCGGCTCCCGTTTACAGGCGAAAATTCACTGGAGGAGGGCGAGCAGCAGGGCGGCTCGCGGGTACAAAGGTAGAGCCCCTGCGCGGCTCGCGTGGGCTGTAGTAGAGCCCTTGCGCGGCTCTCCCTGGCAGGATTAGAGCCCCTGCGCTGCTTGCCCCTGCTTTTTTTTGAATTGTTGACTAGAGCCCAACAATTGGGCTTTTCCCTTATTTTTTTAATATTTTTATGTTGAATTTTAATATTATGAATAAATTATAACTATGTGATATTCATATGCAGTGATGGATCAACTGAAAAAACAGTGCAAAATGTATTCACAAAGAAGAAGAAAGACCAGTCTATGGAGTAGCCTATGACGGCCTCGTACCATCGTGGTGCACGTGCTCCTGGTGAAGGGCCGAGTAATCCTGCACCCCTCATGGAAGCACCACGCCACTCATCGTTCCATCCGGGTCAATATTTCAATGACCCGGCTTTTCAGATACCTACACTACCAAAGGAAGCGGTGGATGACTTGGCGATGTACGATCATATACCGAAGAGACGCATGCCAATGTTGTCATCATCCAGTAGTGCTTGGTCTGAAGAATCACTTCACAACGCTAGCTACAACATCTCGGGCGAAGGAAGCCACCAGATTGCTCCCTTAGAAGCCCAGACGTCAGGCGGTGGTAGTTTATCACGTCTACCATGGCCATCACGCGCATGTGCTGATGAGGACCATGTGATGACCGAGTGTTCTCCACATGTTGATGACGATGGTGGTGGTGCTGATGATGATGATGACTCACCTGACGTGGATGAGGAAGAGGATGATGAAGATGATGATGTAATGGATCAGGAGGACCACACTGGCGAGGAAGCAGTGCTAGCGATGGTTCCAGTGATTCCTACCTCTTGGAAGTTGACTGAGGTGCCAGTTCCTAGCGGTCCACTACCCACTAGTGTTATCACTAGCTTCGGGGGTCATATAGCGCTTGACTTATGGACCTCGACTCAGGTACGTTCTCTATCTTCTCCTGTATTTGATCATGTAAATCACATTACGTTTTGTAAGTGCTAAATATTGGTCATTATCTACGATCGTGGGGTTTTGAGTTCCAAATCCCTTAAGGTGGTGCTTACTAGCTGACCAAAAGATCAAGTTTCTTGCAAAAGAGCAAGGAACATGATTAAGTATTATGGTATACTGCACCTACAGGATATTACAATGCCACACAACAATATGTCTCTCATCAGTGCTTTTGTGGAGAGGTGGAAGCCTGATACGAACTCATTCCATATGCCATTCGGTGAGATGACGATTACCCTGCACGATGTGTGGATGATACTGCAAATCCCCATCGTTGGTCGTCCATTACTAGGGCAGTCATCCACCCCTGAGCTGAAGGAAATAATGGATGATAGTCTTGAGTTTGGGGGAGATGTTGAAACTATGACATAGACACTGTGGAATACCAGTGTTGTATCCATTGCGGGCTTGTTGCAGCAATGTAGGGATGGACATGAAGACCCAATGAAGCAGGCATGTGGTTGGTTGTATCATCTGATCGGTACCACCATATTAGCTGGAAAATCACATGGTCGTCTGAGTCCACGGCTGTTTTGGTTTGTAGCTCCCATGAAACGTGCTAAGAAGCTTAATAAATATGCATGGGGAGCTGGTACTCTTGCATGGTTATATCGCCAGCTCGGGATAGCCTCTCGTGCCGGCTCCAGTGGAATAGGTGGTTGTATGACATTGCTTGAGGTATGTGTCCTACAATGGATCTAGTATCTGATGACTCATTGCGTATTAATAATTGGTACTGCTTAATCAGTTTACTATTTTTTATATGCACAGTGCTAGATTTATGCATACTTCCCTACTTTAAGACCAGTGATTAGCCCGGACTGGCGTGCTCATGATGACAGACCTTGGGCTCTAAGATGGGTGAGATCTAACTCTCAAGTTCATGATCATCGTTCACTGCAAGGCTATCGTGAGCATCTAGATGCTTTGACTGCTCTTAATGTAAGTGTTTGTAGTTGCTAACACATTGAACCATTATTATTTTTGTCTTTCGTTGTTGTTTACATTTTACTATCAAACATTGTAGATTGATTGGTTGCCTTACGGTCGGGAAAATGCAAATGTTCATGGAGGACGTACATGGTACAGAGGTACCATACAGATTATGGGGTTGAATGAGCCATACATGCCAGAGCGTTGTCTACGTCAGTTTGGTTACATTCAGGGTATCCCTGAACCTCATATTAGACCCAACCCAAGGTCCAAAAAAAGAGGAAAAAAACAACCATACACCTGTATCCCCCCTCCATGTATAGTGTGTGAGATAACACACCTAAAGTGCTAGTTCCAGGGTATGAGCGTACAAGTGCGCGGTTGCATGCTTGTGACCCACTCTACCTAGATTGGTACACCAAGCACACACATCCGAAGATCTTAAACCCTGAGAGTTATGAGACCACATTGGTTCATCGTCCGGATCCCGCGCTAGTAAGTCATATTTTTATAGTACATCATGAAATATCACTTTTACTTTTTATGTGTACTTACATGACCAAGTTTGTTGTAGCTACTGTCTAAGGCAAGTGAGCTTGCACGTCCATACTATCAAGAGAACCGTGCATGAGACTGGTCATACTATCGTCAGGGGATGCCAGAAGATGAACAAAGGGCTACAACTCATGGTCTTGAGGACGTGTTCAGCTCTTTATCCATATAGGATAGTTACCAGTGCTAGCATGGTGCACCCTAGTGGTTCTCATCTAGGATTTAGATGTAATAAACTTTAGTAACCTCTTGGAACTATTTGTTGTCTTTTATTTTTACTTGTTGTAATAGACTTTAGTACAATTTGTGTGGATTTCTCTATTTCTAGTTATTAACGATTTGAAAAAACGGGTTCGAACCTTAAATTATTTTATGCTAGAAGTTTCATTAATCATCCAGAATGACCACACTTTGAACAAAAAAAACTGTAGCAGAAACTGCTCCTCCACATCAACATATGACATACCAACATTAATGTGCTATGTTATAAGTTTCACTGATTTATGTTATGTGAGATTCATTTATAATGATCTACACCGGTTTCTTCAACCAGCATCGGGTATATAAACGAAAAACATTCATTTTTTGTTTCTTAGTAACTATTTTAATCTTTTGCGGAGCTTTTAAATTGGCAAGATTGTAGCTTGATGATTGGAGAGCAAGCACGTGTACCAAGCAGAACAAACCCGAGAACACAAATATATCCAAATGTAAAAACCTTAAATGGTTTTATGTTATAAGTTACATTGATATATAACATATGTGATCATTTCATTACAAACCTAAGGTTACTACCGCTAGAACTAACAAGATCAATTACGCAATAACCAGTAACCTAATTATATCCTGACCTTTGTTTCTCTATTCCCCTGTGCTATTACATTACGTCGCATCTCATAAATTGGTTCTTGGTGTTGAAAATCATCACCATCGGGCTCAATAGGATCATACATAACAAGTAATGGAATATGACCGATGAAATCATTATACTCCATATAATTCTCCATCATCCGGTGAACTGATGTATCATTTCGTACATGAATAAAAGTTCACTCGTAGTCGCCCTCCAGCCCCAAATACACCATTGTTGCTATGTTTATTCTACCGAGGAGGGACTGTAGGGCACGAATTACTCGTCGTTGTAGATCACAGAGATTACTAGGATATGGCATAGTAACTTTTACGCGTCTGTGCCCCATCTTTCTATCCAATTGTGCTCCATGACGACTGAAAGTAGCTACATAATTAACATGCAAAATGAAAGGAAAATCCATTTGATTTTGAGAGCAAAATGTGGTGTAAGATATGAAGAATTCACGCAAGATGTAATTAGACAAATTTTAAGAGCAGAAGGTAAGGAATGAGTATGTTGGGCGACCAATACCCCCTTTTATAATACTAGAGTAATGGTTACTGATATGTCCAATTGCTAGTTCAACGGCTAGTGAGAAGAGTAAGGTTAAAACGGTAACATGGAGCTGGCGATGTCTGTTTCTGGTACTAAAGTTAGTTACTAATTTTTTTGGGGTGCTTGCTTAAGGCATAACCTGACAACGCAGGAGCTACATAATATAGTGACGTTCAAATGTAAACATACAGTAAAAAGAGACAAACAACACTTAGCCTTAATTAATCAAATTACATCCTATAATAGTTTGTTGAGTCTTGAAGCCAATTTGAATGTGTGTGTTCTATCAATGCATTGATGTTTCCACTATCATCTATGCCCTATGGGATCTTCTTCCTTGTCGTGGATTCTGCATCAACTTGGTTTTGAATGATGTTGCGATATTGTCTAGGAGTTGGCGTTGAGTAACCATTGAATAGGGCTTCGTCTTTGTAAGTGAAATTGTGGACCCTATTTCTCTGAAGAAAGCAAGTCTACATCAAATTCGGTGAGAACATTTGTGCCCTCCGACAGGTCAGAAGATGAGGAATCACTACTTAGAATTATAATCTTTGGGATCTTCTTCCTTGTCGTAGATTCTGCATCAGAAGTTAATGCATTAACCTCGTTTTGAATGACGTTGGGATATTGTATAGGAGTTGGCATTGAGTAACCATTAAATAAGGCTTCATCGTTGTAAGTGAAATTGTCAGACCCTATTTCTCTGAAGAAATCAGAGTCTACATCAAAGTCGGTGAGAACATTTGTGCCTTCCGACAGGTCAGATGATGAGGAATCACTTCTTAGAATTATAATCTCCGAGATCTTCTTGTTTGTTGAGATTTTACTTTTGGATGATGAACCTTTAGATATGGAAGTTCTTGGTGTCGTCCACACTTGCTTTCTTTCGATGGATTTTTGTGCTTTGAATGAGAGTTCCTTCTTGGGCGCCATTCTTAGTGAAGAATGGCAAATAGTTTATGACTGAAATCAAGTTGTGTCGTAAGGTATGAAGATTTCACTCTGTGAGTAGATAGATAGATATTAAGAGCAAGAAGTGATGGACGAATTGGTTGGAACACCCATACTCCCTTTTATACTATCAGGGTAACAGTCACTAACATGCCCAACGACTAGTACACAACTTAAACATTGAATACCCCTCTGTTGTTAATTACTTTTGCCAGGAAGAGGTACACGTACCAGGTCACTGTTCACATACAATAGGACTGCATCCAGTACTAAGTGAATTAAAAGTTACCGTTGGAAATTACTTTTGACAGGAAGAGGTACACGTACCAGGTCACTGTTCACGTACAATAGCACTGCATTGAGTACAAAGTGAATTAAAAGTTACCATTGGTAATTACTTTTGACAGGAAGAGGTACACGTACCAGATCACTGTTCACATCCAATAGGACTACATCCAGTACAAAGTGAATTAAAAGTTACCGTTGGTAATTAATTTTTCCAGGAAGAGGTACACGTACCAGGTCACTGTTCACGTACAATAGGACTGCATCCGGTACTAAGTGAATTAAAAGTTACCGTTGGTAATTACTTTTGACAGGAAGAGGTAGACGTACCAGGTCACTGTTCACGTACAATAGGACTGCATCCAGTACAAAGTGAATTAAAAGTTACCATTGGTAATTACTTTTGACAGGAAGAGATACACGTACCAGGTCACTGTTCACGTACAATAGGACTGCATCCAATACAAAGTGAATTAAAAGTTACCGTTGGTAATTACTTTTGCCAGGAAGAGGTACACGTACCAGGTCACAATTCACGTTCAATAGGACTGCATCCAGTACTAAGTGAATTGAAAGTTACCGTTGGTAATTACTTTTGACAGGAAAAGGTACACGTACTAGGTCACTGGTCACGTACAATAGGACTGCATCCAGTACAAAGTGAATTAAAAGCTACCATTGGTAATTACTTTTGACAGGAAAAGGTATATGTATCAGCTCATTATTCACGTACAATAGGACTGCATCCAGTACAAAGTGAATTAAAAGTTACCGTTGGTAATTAATTTTGATAGAAAGAGGTATACGTACCAGGTCACTGTTCACATACAATAGGATTGCATCCGGTACTAAGTAAATTAAAAGTTTCCGTTGGTATTTACTTTTGACAGGAAGAGGTACACGTACCAGTCACTGTTCACGCACAATAGGACTGCCTCCAGTACTAAGTGAATTAAAAGTTACCTGTAACGCCCCTATTAACCATAAATACAGCGGAAATAAAACTCTAAGGCGATTACAGACCATCGGGTTCCAAACACCCGGCACCAACCCTCACCAATTACAACTTACAATCTACAAAAGCTACGGTCTGAACTCGAGAAAAACTTAACACAAACATAATAGAAATTAAACACATTAACTCTCCACAAAACCTAGTCCCATCCCAAACGCTCATTCTCTTCGTGGCCACCTGTAAATCAATTCGTACCTGCAAGATGAAACCAAGCAGCCCACCCCGAGAGGGGTGAGTCAGTTCCCTGGAATGGAACTGGTACAATTCTCCAAAAAAAAAAATTTATAAAACATAACTCTTCAAAATAAACAGTAACATGAAAACAAACTCTTAAAAGTAAAATAGAGACAAAGCACTTCAAAACAATCAAGTTTAAAGAGAAAGGAAAACAAGACAAAGATAAAGAACTTCCAAACCAAGTCATCCACTTAAGTAGTCACACCACATAGTTAGTAAGCATCCACTGTTGATGTTAGAACCAATTCCCCTTAAGAGTAGAAAAACCCAGATAGTCACAAAGGACTAGGAATGATAAAGTAGATCCAAGAATCAAGAACTCAAGAGTGGAATAATTTAACTGGGAGAGATGGCCCCCACCGCCAATCACGTCCACTAAGGACAGGGGATATACAGCCCCTCACTGTTCATCACGTCCACTAAGGACAGGGGATATACAGCCCCTCACTGTTCATCACGTCCACTAAGGACAGGGGATATACAGCCCCTCACTGTTACCATTAAAGACGTGCGCACGTCGAAAGAAAGATTTCCAAGATTGACCTTTTCCAAAAATCTCGCTAGATCACCAACTACCCAGAGCAATACCAAAACACTCAGTCATACAGAGTGCAGAAGCGTAAACCCTAAGCAGCCAATGTCTAACAGGCAACCAAGTAGAAGAAACCAATACCCAAGTGAGTTCCACATCCAAGGCTCAGTTAGTCACACAAGCTGAGTTAGTCACACAACCATTTTTTTCTTAGAAAATCCTCTTAAAGTCAGTTAGCGTTTTCCAAAACATTCCACAAGTCAACCATTAAAAATATCAGAGTACGAGAAATCGTACAACACATTCCATAAAGTCCAAAACACATCAAGCTGAGTACGAGAAATCGTACCTGGGTAACGCTGTAGCAGTTCTAATCAACTTGCGCAAACAATCAACAGTACTCTGAAGAATATTAAAGATAATCTACCATCAATCACTTGTAGCCTATGTTACGCTTAAATAAACCCCTTACTCTTATTTCAAAGTCTCAATTATCTTTTAAGCCCTCACTTAAATGTTATGTATAATCTTTGTGTTATCTAAGAACGTTGTATAGCCCAAGGTGGTAAGATCAAGGAATGTATTCGATCAACATTGGCTAATTGTCCACTCCTATCCACTTTATTCATACTTAACCACAATCCTCACATTCAAGACTTTTGAGACCTCTATATCATAAATGTGTTTATGTTATATAATTAAATCTAAGAATTTCGACAATAATCTTAAGCTCAATACCTCTATTCTTAATTTAAAATAAACATTGTATTATGACCTATGATGGACTCATCTCAGAATACTATATTATTATCTCACAATGTAAAGATTATGTATTTAAACAATTTCTACTAGACAACCCATTATGATTAAGTCTTTCCCTTAACTTAATTAAGACCTACATCTTGTATATTGGAATCATAGTGTTGTAGACGCATTTTATTATAACTTAATCGAGTTACTAAACTCATTTATCTTATCTTTAGTTCAGAATAACTTTAATTACAACCATCTAAAAATCTTGTCATAAGATGTTAAATTACTTTTCATCTTGAAATAACCATATTATAATTAACTTAGACTCATAGAACTCTTACATTTAGTATCCACAGGGTATATTATTTACTTTATCATAACTATATAATAAGGTGTTTTAAGATAACCTTTTATGTATCCTTACTTACATTTAATTTCCTAAATGTTCTATTTTTACACACATTCCCTCCATAGGCTATGTATAAACCTTTTATACTAAACTTCACTAAACTTAAGTCTTAAATACGTTTTAAATTGTTTACAAAACCTAAAGGTTTCAAATGTATAACTTTAATAAATTAATTTCCTTTATTGTATTTAGGATGGACAATATATCTACATAAAGTAGAATTTATCAAAGAATTAAATTATGGATCGTAAGTGAAACTGTTAACTATTTAATAAGATAACATATTCTGAGAAATCCCCATACCTTATATTCAAATGACACATTAATTTTTCCAGTGTCAAAAGGTAAATCAATATAATCTCTTATGTAACCTAGTTTCATCTAATTAAAGGTTCAATGATTTTAAGTATCAAATTTCTATTTGCAAACCTTTTTGTAAATCTTTAACTATTATGTACATCACTTATTTATAAACTCACATCCTGAATATTGATAATGAATGTATTTTATATGGCTTAACTAATTCCAAGAAACTTAAGGATTATTATTTAGATTAATCTCCTAATCATAGTTTAATATAGTTTTATATCATAATCCTTTTAATGATTTTATCTTAAAATATTAAGTTATTACTCAATACTATAAATATTAAGAAATAATTAAATCTAGACTTATTTATCCTCTTCACATGTAGATGTAAAAGTAACTCATTTATTTTACTATTGTTTATATAATAAGAACATTTAAATGTAAAAGTATTTCATTTATTTTATTATTAATTATATAATAAGATCTATTTGTGTAACCCTTTATGTAGACTAATTACAAATATTCCTAAATTTCAACTTATTAATTTCTTAACCAAATTATAGATTTACATTGTGGTCATTGACTAAATAAATACGTGTGTTTAAATACGGTTTATATAAATCTTAGAAACTCAAAGATAATTAAAAACTCAACCTATAACCATAAATTAATACCACCTCATATAGTATTCTATTATTAGTATTATGTAGAGGTTTTATTTTAACTCATTAATT
Organism: Limonium bicolor; assembly: GCA_023374045.1. NCBI lineage: Eukaryota > Viridiplantae > Streptophyta > Magnoliopsida > Caryophyllales > Plumbaginaceae > Limonium > Limonium bicolor. Next base: position 61,886,987 of record CM041776.1, read on the forward strand.
CCTTCATATTATATTTCCTATAAGGTATTTTATTTCTTTTATTTATTTATTTATCGTATATATATCCTTCCTATTATATTTCTCACAAGGAATGTTATTTCCTTTATCTATTTTTATTGTATTTATATATATATATACATATACCTACATATATTAAGATTTATCCAGAACACTCCTTAAGAAATTCTATTGTATTTAATTATACCTAATATCTTGTAGACATATCCAAAACTGATTTATGGTTTATAAAATAAAGTATTTCCCTTAGTTTTAGTTAAACATATTAGCTTCCATATTATATATAATAAATAAAATGTAGTTTAGTTAAATTCCTTGATTCACTATAAGTTACTTCTTAATTCCCTTTTATAAATGCGTAAAAATAATATAAATATATATTTGTTCCTTAGTTTATTTAAAATGTTAACTCCCATATAATATAGTAAATAAAATGTAGGATAATTGAATTCCTTAATTTATATAAGTTCCTACTTAGGTAAGTGAAAATACATATAGGTAAATAATCTCATTTCTCTTAAAAGCTAATACAAAAACATTTAAAAACTTACTGTTATAAATGTTAATTTAGTTCCCTTTATTTTCCCTAGCTTAAAAGTTAATTAACAAACCATACTTTAATTTTTGATTACATTAAAAACCTTATATTATAGGTTATTCTTATGAAAAACTCATAAACACAATTTTTAAAACCCTTTACCATTGCCCAAAAATTCCCAAATTTAATATACAGTAACTATAACATTTTAGACATATTATAAAATTTTTATTTCATAAAAATATCTTCTTTATTTAACCGAATAATCCCAGAAAACCCGTAACTTGTAAAAATCATAACTTACGTTTAAAAACCCCAAAACCATAATAATTTACATCAATATAAACTAGATAAAATAAGGAATCTATGGTTAAAATTTCAAGTCAAAATACCTTCGGGAAGGCCATTAACTAAAATCAACAAGTTAGAGCTATTTACTGAATTTTTATAGAAACTTTAATAACTTATAATCACCAGATCTAATCTTGGCCGTCCATTACTAATACCTACGATCGGACGGCCTATATTGGTCGAGTTCATCAGCGAACAGCAGCAAGAGGTCGAGTACGTTTTTGCAAATTTCTCCTTAACCACAGAACGAAATCGAGTGATTCTTGTTTCTATAGATTCGTAATCAAATTTCGGTTCTATTGGTATCAATTTCCCCAATTATAATGCAGAGTTCATCAGGTTTCGATTCTGGTAAGTCAACTTAGGGTTTCAGAGGGTTTCGAGTTTTAATCTGTCAAATTCTCTCATGCACTATAAAGCATAATAGATGAAATTGGTAAGTGGGTTTGGTCGACAATGCATAATCGGTTAGCATCATCGGAAGAATTTGAAAGAAACTCACCGGAAATTGCAAGAACGGAGCAAAGAGATTTCGGTTTTCTGGAAACGTTTTCGAACCGACCCGTTCGAGTAGTCAACTTCGGGGATCTATAAAATACGTTCTAGATCGAGTTAGGCCATGTTCTTGGGCTCATTAGAAAGAAGAAACATAGATCTACACAATGATAGCAAGCACTAATCCTAACTCGCATCACAAAGAAAGAAATCGAAGTCACAAAACACGAGTTTACCTCTCTGTTTCGGTATTATTTTATGTGCTGGCAAGACCGAAACTTTAGACCTCTATATCTCCCAAATGGTTACGAATTGGACTTGGGCATAAACACAAAAGTTGTAGAGGGATTAGAGATCTTTACAACGAGCTAAAGAAATCGAATTTTGGTTGAAATACGAGGAAGTTATGGCAAGACGAACTTTACCTGAAATCGAATGAAAACTGGAATCTGGGTTACGAATTCTCAAGGTGGCAACTTTGGATCAATATTCCCGTCGATGTAGGATGAGTTAGGAGATGTATGAGTTATAGTTGTAAAGAGGGAATTAAGGAGAAAAGAATAGAGAAGACGGCACTGGAAAATTCGAAGTAACGAGTGAGATATAGCCGTCACAAGTTAGGTCAAAATCGGATGATTGTTGGAGAAAAACAAGGAGATAGAATCGACTAAGTGTTGGGGCGCACGAGAGGCTGACACGTGGCAGCTATAAAATTTTGGCTCTAAACTTCAAACTAGCATAACTTTGGCTAGGATGATCCGTTTTTGACGTTCTTTTTATCGATCTTCATGGTTTTTCATAACCTATTTATTGGTATAGGTTTCATGGCCTGGTTTGACCATTCTCAAAAAGTCAACTCTAGCAAGGCTTAATAAGCTTTAAGGTTTCTAGAATTTTATATTGACTTTTATGTTTCAAAACAATGTTCCAACACTTCCTAAAATCTTTATAATATATTTGGAGTGTTTAGAAATTTCCCCAAGATTTATTGACTTATAAATCTTATTATTAAATTCATAATACTATACAATAATATATAATAATTAGGAGAAAACCCCTAAATAAATTTCACAACCCCTTATATTAATTTAATATTCATAATTCCATATAATAATTTAATATTCATAATTCCATATAATAATTTAATATTCATAATTCCATATAATAATTTAATACTTAATAGTATTATTAAAGGTTTAATAAAAGAAATCCCCTAAATTAATTTAAATTAATTTAGGGGTATTTCATTACCGTTGATAATTACTTTTGACAGGAAGAGGTACACGTACCAGGTCATTGTTCACGTACAATAGGACTGCATCCAGTACATAGTGAATTAAAAGTTACCGTTGGTAATTACTTTTGACAGGAAGAGGTACACGTACCAGGTCATTGTTCACGTACAATAGGACTGCATCAAGTACATAAGGTACAGGTACCAGGTTACCGTTTTTGAACTTGTAACCTTGTGATTAGTTCATGACCAACCTCTATATAAGGGATGCCTCCTTCATTTCATCTTCACACACCCACTCTCCATATTCTTAAATCTCTCTATCTCCTGACTCTCTTCCAAAAAATATTTCGTAAAACTGTTCAAGTAGCTAGACATGAGTCAATCTTCAGATTCTGATCATGATTTTGTTCCAGTATCAAGCGTAGTAAGTACTTATTTTATGTTTTTGTAACTCATATTCACATTAATATTGCATATTTAAACATTTGTCTAACATTCTCTCAAGCCTTATTGCAGGAAAGTGACTCATATACTGATGAAAGTTGGGATAATTTTGATGAAGGAGTTCAAGATCACATGCAGAGATGGATGACTACATTCAACAAATGTATAACCGACCTCTGGTGGTGGATACATGCTTCTTATTTGAAACAGATCAGCCATTTAGGAGTAAAGAAGAAGCGAAAGCTTGGGTATACAGTGTTGGTCATCCCAACCATATCTACACCATAATTCAAAGTTCTCAGGCGGGCCAAGAATTCCACATAACATGCGAGAGGTAATGGAAACCATGAAGGACACCACGACCTGGTGTCATCACCCGATGCAGATCATCTAATTCAAATAAATGTGGTTGTCCTTTTAAAATTAAGGGGTATTACACAAGCTGCGGGTAGTCGTTGTGCCACCTTCTGCAATTTATTCAGAGCTCCCCACGATCAACCCCGACACATCAGCAACCAGGAAAGACATATACAACCGGATTCAAAAAACAAAACTTGAAAAGAGAAATGGTCGTTCTATGGTGCAGACTTTGCTGGGTGATCTAGACAAAAACTACTACTACTACTACGATTACACGACAGAACCAAGTAAGTCAACTTAGGATGTCTCAAAAGAGAAATGGTCGTTCTCATGGATTACCATGTACATGTAAATTAAACTACATGTTGGATAGTGGTATACTTTGCTCAAAGAGGGATATACATCGTTTCTGGTATACCCTAAGCTGGAAAAATCATGAATCAACAATTGATATGTTATCCTACAATGAGGCAGAACAAAACAGATGGCGTGATATTGCTTCTGAGGTAACTCAATTAGACTATCTGACTTTGAAGGCCAAATGTTACAGTCAAATCCAGAACTTCCTTCATTCAGATATGGTATGCCAATTAGGAGAACCATTAGAATAGTTTGGGATTGGCAGACCTACTGGGACCTCAAGACCAAACCGACGGGAACCTTCATCTTGGGAGCGTAACTGACCAAGTGCGAGCTAGTCCGAAGGAGCACCATCAAATAGAAGATCACTTAATAGAGGATCATCAGATCCGAATCGATTCATGCCCATAAATAACTTCCCATACTACCAGTATTTCCCATCTAACCTATATCAATATATCACTGGGTATATTGATTTTTGTGGAGATGGTAATTGTGGTTTCAGGGTGATTACTGATTACCTGTATTCAAACGAAGAGAGGTGGAAATATGTCCGTAAAGGATTGTACCATTACATGAAGAATACAGAAACGGTGAGGCATGTATACAAGGACATGTTCAACGAAGTACCGTACAACGAAATGTTAAGAGTGCTTCATTGGAATGGGGATAGGGCAGCACCTCTAGAGAAATGGATGACCACAGAAATGGGGACAGTGATCGCGACAAAGTACACTTCGATAGTAGTTTTCTACTCTACTATATGAGGGGTATGGTAAGTGTCACATACCTTCTAATAGAAAATTATACCAATCGTGATAGACTAAGAGGAGAGATCCACATAGGAGTTTGCCCCCAGGGTCATTTCATAAGGTTTTGTATGGTTGATGACTCCCCACTCCCCCCTGTCTATCCGCAGTGGTTCTATTATAGAGACTTAAACGCTGTTGGACCTTGGATTCATCCTTTACAATCTAGGTTAGATAGATGGAACAACGTTGTAACTTAGTTTTTCTTTAACTTAGTTGTTGTAACTTAGTTTTCCTTTAACTTAGTTGTTGTAACTTAGTTTTTCTTTAACTTAGTTGTTGTAACTTAGTTTTTCTTTAACTTAGTTGTTGTAACATAGTTTTTCTTTAACTTAGTTGATGTAACTTAGTTATTGTAACTTTGTTGTTTTAATCATTTTGAGTGAAATTTGGTCATTCAATTCTCATTTGTTTCACAAAAAAGTGTCTCCCCACAACATTCCAACTTATTCAACTAAGTTTGGTGAAAAAAATTGTACTGCAAATAGTAAAGTATTTGCTATTCGCACTACAAATTAATTTTAAATCATATTAATAGTGTAAACACATAAAAATGTAATCCAACACTTTTTTTTAAAAAAAAGATTCCAGTAATGATTACAACAAAAAAGTAACTAACGAAATTCGCTACTAATCAACTACAAACTTCTTGGGTAAAATTACTTTCAAATATCATTTTTGGAAAAAAAATCACAGGAACACATCATTACATGTTTACAACGTTAATATGATTTAAAAAAATTTTGTACTGCGGTGATTAGTAATTTTGTACAGCGAATAGCAACCCCTTGTTTTATTCATTAGAGTTTTTATGGTGACTGGTGGCCACGGTTCCGGTTCCACCGGTTCTGGTTCCGGAAAATGTGTATTCGGATTGGAACCGGTCCTGGGCGGTTCTGGTTCCGGAACTCTGTATTCGCTTCGGATTCGCTCAAAGCAACGGTTCTGACCAGTTCTGGAGCAGTTCCGGTTCCGGTTCCAGTTCCGATCGGTTCTGACCGGTTCCGGGGCGGTTCCGACCGGTTTCGGAAAGCTTCGATCGGCTCTAGTTTCTTCGTTTTAACTCCGATTTTAGATCCGTTTGCGCGCACACGTTGCTCTTTTCGTCCACTTTACTCCTAGCTAGGTTATTCCTCAAGTTTATAATCTTAAATGTGTAAGAACCAAAGACTTAAATTTTTGTATTGAATTTGCAAAAATTAAAGAGCAAAGCAGATTTTATTATATGATTCACTGCCTCGTTAAAACCTTATTAGGTAAAAACCCATTGGGAAAACCCTAATAAGGAAAAAGAGTACAACTACTAATAGGTTACATGATTTCAATTTGGAAGTCTTAAAAGATTACATGGAAAGAAAGTAATACTAATACATTCTAAAAGATTACAATACAAAATAGAAGTCCTAAGTGGTGTTGTCCCCATTCATCTCGTACCAATCATCATGTTGCCCCTCGTATTGCAATGCGTGTGCTTGACATCTCAGCTCGGCTAAGTCCCAATCATACTTCTCAACACAAACCTTGATTGAGTCCGGTGCAAGGCTTGATCTCTTTTCGTTCAACACTTGTTTGCCCGCACTAAATACTGACTCTGAAGCAATGGTTGATGCTGGAATTGCTAGTATATCTCGAGCTATCTTTGCAAGTATGGGGAACTTGCCTTCATGTGCTTGCCACCACTTAAGAACATCTATATCACCATCATCATCATCAAAACTAAAAGTGAAGTTAATGTAATCATCATAAGTACAAAATCCTGAACCCGATTGAATTGATCTTGGTCTTTTCAAAATACTAGAAATCAAACTACTTCTTTTGCTACCGGGGCATGGTGGTTCAGAAGAGGTTCCACTACCACTAGTAGAATAAAGCTCATCCGGACGGTACTTTGAAGTGTACTCATCATGTAGCTTTTTCAAGGCTGCATTAACTTTTTCTACATATTGTTGAACATAACCATCATTGGGTGGACCTCCTGGAACAATACTATAATAATAATCAAGCAATTTTGTTAGACCTTTCATTTTTATTTGAAGATCAAGAACGGTTGCCATACAATAAATCAAAGGAAATTCATTGAAATAGTTAAACCATTTAGACATCATATCATAAATAACACCACTAACCTCAACAACATTCTTGTTTTCATGCAAGACATGGAAAATACTAATGCATTCATTTATGACAAGAAGCACATTAGGTTTATAAACTAATGAAAACACCTTAGTTGCACTATCAAAACATTTTAAAACATTATGTATGGCATTATCCTTTACCCAAAAGTCCGCACCCATTAATTCTTGATTTTGTTGAACAACCATAGTGTTATACAAACTAGTCAAAATGGATTGGTGTTTCTTAGTCTTAACTAACAATTCATATGTGGAGTTCCATCTAGTGGGGGTGTCGGGAGCAAAATGATGAGGACGTAAAGCGGATTCCTCACACTTTTTTTTTGTACTCATTTTTAACAAGACCCGATTTTCTAATTTTTCTCATGACATGCCTAAGTGGTTCTAGTGTGAAAGTTTAGTTAGATAAACCATCTTGTACACACAAATTCACAACATGAGCACAACATCAAACATGCAAGTAATCACCATCATGCAAGAGTATAAGATTCAAATTAGCTTTTAGATAATCTACACACTTAACGTTGTTCGAAGCATTATCTAAAGAAATTGAGAATACCTTGTCTAACAAATTCCACTCAGATTAATGGTGGCCACGGGTCCGGTTCCACCGGTTCCGGTTCCGGAAAATGTGTATTCGTATTCGGAACCGGTCTGGGAGTTCTGGTTCCGGTTCCGGTTCTGAAATCTGGATTCGCTTCGGATAGGTCAAAAAACGGTTCCGGTTCGGTTCGGTTCTGATCGGTTCCGGAGCGGTTCCGGAAAGATTCGATCGGCTCCAGTTGCTTTGGTTTAGCTCCAATTTGAGATCCGTTTGAGCGCACACGATGCTTTCATCCACTTTACTCCTATATAGTTATTCTTCAAGTTTTATAATCTTAAATGTGTATGAAACAAAGACTTAGGAAATTTTATTGAATTTACAAAAAATAAGGAACAAGAGAATTTTATTATATGATCACTGCCTCATTAAACAGCTTATTAGGTAAAAACCCTTTGAGAAAACCTAATAAGGAAAAAGAGACAGCTACTAAGAGGGTACATGATTTCAATTTGCAAGTCTTAAAAAAAAAAGATTACATGGAAAGAAAGTAATATAAATTACTAATTTACATTCTAAAATATAGAAGATAGAAGTCCTAAGTGGTGTTATCCCCATTCATCTCATACCAATCATGATGTTGGCCTTCATATTGCAATGCGCGTGCTTGGGATCTAACGACTATTTTCTTCAGAGGAGCGCGCGCCCGAGACCCAAAATGACGTCATTTTGGCCTGATTCCAACGGTAACTTCAACCGGTTCCGGGGCGGTTCCGGTTCCGGTTCCACCGGTTACGGTTCCGGTTCCCGGTTCCGAATCCGACGACGGTTCCAAGCGGTTCCAACCAGTTCCGAGCGGTTCCGGTTCCGGTTCGGGCCCGAATCTCAAAACATGTATTCGTATTCGGAACCGGCTGAGGCGGTTCGGTTCCGGTTCCCACCGGTTCCCGGCCGTTCCGGCTCCAATCGGTTCCGGGTAGAACCGCCGGTTCCGGGTAGAACCGGACCCGATGGCCACCATTAACTCAGATAATACTTCAATAATTTTCTTGGAAATATTAAAACCGGTATGTGCATCATCAAAAATATCAAAAGCAATAATACACTTCTGAAGCGTTCAAGAACTATCAATCCAATAAAGTGTAACACAAATAAATGCCTCATTAGTAGTAGATGTCCATATATCACTAGTTAATGAAACACGACCATCAATTGCTTTCATCATTTCCATAAGTTGGTTTCTAGTTTTACTATGTTGTGCAAAATCTCTATGTTTAAGCGTATTCCTAGGCACTCTACTATACTGTGGTTGTAATGTGGTGCAAACAAAGCTTTCAAAGTAAGGACTTTCACCAAAATTAAAAGGTAACTGTTTAGCAATCATAAACCTAGCCATGCCATCTATCATTCTTTCTCTATCATAATAAAAAAACTTGGACCGGGTTGTCGTTGGTTAAACCCGGTGAGCATTGTTTGACCACTCGTATCGCCCGCCATTGCCGTCATATCCTTGTAGATCTTGTGCGTCTTCATATGTTTTGCAAAGGCGATAAAAAGAAACACAAAATGAGTTTTTTTCATTAAAAAAAAGATCTATCTAATATATAATCCTTCAGAAAAAAATGACTAAAAAAGTAAAAGTTTTAGTTTTAAATTGAAAAAATAAATTTAATTTAAGGACCTTTTTTTATTTTTTAGACTTGCTTTTTAATCGCTATAAAAAATCTTTACGATTTTTAAAAGTTAAAATAGGTTGATGGGAAAATAAATCCCCATCCTAGAACAGATAAAATATACTAAAAAGAAGGGTGGCTAAATTGTCAAACAACAAAGTACCGAAGTAAATTAGATTTCATGTTGATCTATTGGTGAATTCAAATAACTAATTCTATATTTAGATCATTTTTTGTTATGAATTTTTTTTGTAGAAGTTAGATCGATTCATATTAATCCTGTATTTGATTTATTTTTTCGTACAAAAAAACTTTTTGACTTTCCGGTCGAGAGAGATTTCGCTAATGAATCGGTGCCTAACATTCGTGCAAGTCCTTTGTGGCAAATATTGCAATGTTGCTTGTATGTCCCGGGCATCTGCGGATCTTCTTTCTTTGTGAAGTATGCCCACACCCAAGAAGCTTGTCTCGATTTTGTTGGAGCGGTGGTGTTGTCGGCATCATCATCTTCTTGATCATCATCTTGACCAAGATTGTGAGCATCGGATAGGGTGGAGGATGTACCTTTAATTGTAAAAAAATTTGATTTAGATTATAATTAAGATAAGAATGTAATTAAAATTAAAGTTTGTATACAATAAGTTGTAACTAATATTAAAACTTACCAAATGGTGGTGATATTCCCGGTTGTGTTGCCCCCATGTTTGTAGATCCTTGCTGAGGAATTGTATAGCTTCCACCTTGCGGGAGTGATGAAGGTGAATAATATGGATGTTGTTGAAGATACCCGAATTCCATCTCGTCGATTTGGTATTGCTCATCAACTTGAAAATTTGGATCGATTGGGAGGTTGGAAGAAGGCATCACTTCTTTTCCGGATCTCCTCGGCATTTTGATAGAATGTGGGAAATGGAAAATTGAGAGCTAATGTGAGAAATGAGCCTTTTAGTAGCTAGAATGCTTAATAACACTTAATTGCACAAGAAAATACTAGTAATAAGAGAGAGGAAGAGTAGGATAAGTTGTGTGGTGAGAATGATGATAAAATGGTGTATTTATAGGGGTTTGGGGCAATATAGCCGTTTGGCTTTGTTTGGAGCCGTTAGACACATAAAAAAAAGAGCTGTTGGGAATCTGGGCGGTTCCGGTTCTGGTTCCTAACGGCTATTTTGACCAGGAGAGCGCGTGCCCGAGACCCAGAACGACGTCGTTTTGGACTGATTCCAACGGCTACTTTGGCCGGTTCCGGGGCGGTTCCAGTTCCACCGGTACCGGTTCCACGGTTCTGAATCCGTCGCGAATCCAGGCGATTCCGGTTCGATCCCGAATCTCAAAACTTGTATTCGGATTCGATTCGCAAGGGGGCTGTTCCGGTTCCAATCGGTTCCGGGTAGAACCGCCGGTTCCGGGTAGATTCGGATTCGGTGGCCACCATAATATGGTCCCATTCTTTCTATCGGCATTAAAACTAATAGATGATGTCAGTTGTAAACTGAAGTTAGTAAAAATAGAAAGAAAAATAGGTAAAAAGATGTAAAAAGTAAATATATATATATAAGACTTATATAGAGTAAAAAAAGTGAAAAATAAAACTCTAATAGGATGAGGTCCATGTGTTTTTGTATGGGTATTGTGTAGCGGCGCGTTATTGTACTCCTTTTCCACTTATTTTCCTATCAAATTTTTGTCTGAAAAGTTTTAACGAGATAGGGCGAGTCTTTATTTCATGATTTATCACATATTTCCCTCATATGTGAAAATACTACTAATTATAATAATAAAAAATGCTGAATTTATCTTGGTTTAATGATTGCTTGGACATCACCGTACGTGCGTGTGCAGAGGGATGGCTCGGTAATTCGTGGGAGCTGAATTTTTTAATGGATCCTTAATAAATTAAAAATTAAATATAAAATATAAAATTATTAGTTTAGTTATGTTATAATATAATTTTATATTAAGTTATGTAATGAGATAAAATATCAAAAAATAACAGTTCAAACAAAATAGAAAATGTTTACTCATTATTAACTAATCACTAACAAATATTCGTCTGCTAGTATTTTACAATAAAATCTTTGAAGAAATAATCATTAATACTTGATTGAATAGAAGAGGTTGTTATTGTTTACGTAGAAAAAGAAGAAAAATTAATATATCTATATTTTTTAAAATAGATATTATTAGAATATAAACAATTTTATCTATAATTTTATTTATTTGTCTACTAAAAAATTTAATACTGTTAAATTCAATCAACTATTATTTATATGTTCTATTGAATAGGTTAGAAACCTTCATAGTCTTTTAATTATATAAACTACAAGATAATTGATTCTACTTAAAAAAAAATAGATCCCAAAAATTTGGGGCCCTGTTCCATATCACCACCTAGACATGCTAATAGCGGCCACTGCGGGTGCATGTTAAGCTCAATAAAGACGGTATTCGACGAGTTGGAGACAAAACCTAATTAAGCTATAAACCCACAGGCACAAATCACTATATGATCACCGACTTCCTGTTCTAATAATGGGTAGGCTGACCAACGCTAGGTGCAACATAATTATGTTGAAATTCAGTCGCACAAATTAGTTGGATAACACACTTAATCATATGACTCGTGTATGTTTGTGTACTTATGCGATTAACGTCAAACCTTCCTGTTGAAGGTCATTCTACATTCATTGAATTTTGATTCTCTACATTCATTAAAGATCCAGAGCGTTAATCACTCCCAATTTAAGCACAAGAGCTCACCTAATAATTAATCTAGGAGTTGAAACATTAATATCGAAATGGCTTAACCCTAATATCCACAGAGCTGATTAATTATTGGAGTCCATCAGCTAGCATGTCGCTATGCTAAGGCTAGGCCAAATGAAGAAAATTAGGTGTACTTTAAAAGATCACGTTATATATACACGGTGAGACAAAACTCAGATGCGGTGAAAATTAAATATTAATGATAGTATAATATTATATACTATCACTTAACCAAAACTATGACATATATAGGATAAGACCAAGACGAGTTGTTACTGACACATTCGTTTGGGGACAGCTGTTCGGGGCTGCTGTTGGGTCCTGCTGCTGGAAATTGAGAAGTTGTCTGCTGATGGTTTTACAGAAGTTGTCAGCTGTTGATTTTGGTGTTTGGTGAAACGTCTGCTGATGGTTTTAAAAAGCAGAGGCAGTTGTTAGGTCCTGCTGCTGAAAATTGAGAAGATGTCTGCTGATGATTTTGCAGAAGCTGTTAGCTGTTGGTTTTAGATGTTTGGTGGAAGCCTGCTGATTTTAGAAATTGAAAAGCTATCTGCTGCTAGAAGCTGTTCCCCAAACGAGCTGTCCATTGTCATCGCCAAACTTATTTATTAGTAAGTTCGTAAGTTAGTAGGGGGTGCCGGAGTGAGTGGTAAAAAAGTTCGAAACAAATTAATATTTTGAAAAAAATGATAACTTCTAAAACATGAGAATAGAAGGGAGTACTAGACTACTTCTTGTGCTTAGATAGATGTAGATTTGAGAGCTTTTGTATTTGGTTTTCCTTAATATAGAAGTTAGACAAAGTCTGTTTGTATAACCCAAGTGTAAGAAATTATACTGTAATTCCCATGCAGAATTATCAATAAAATTATCTTTTCTTTGTCAACATTTCCACTAATTTATTCAGTAACAGCTAATATGTCTGAGTCTAACAACCAAAATCAAACACACATTTACAATAGGATCTCAAATTATACCGTTTTTAAATATTTTTTATATCAACATACATTATGTTATAACAACAATTAAGGTAAGTATAGATTTCCAGATTATCATAAATAACATCCATAATTATAAATACTATGACTCTAAAGCTTACAAAGTATTAAAACTATCTTTTATTTAATGAATGTCAACTACTGACACTTTTGAGAAAAAGACTTACTATGCGTTATTGTTAGCATCACATTTTAAACATTGACAAGAAAATTATACAAAAATTAACTGAATAGAATTTTTTAAAATATCTCTTCTTATTGACACAACAATATTACTAAAAACATAAAAATAAGACATAGCAAATATGTATAACATTATTTAACACTCCAAAAGTTTCAGATTGAGGAATAGCACAAAACTTAAGAGAAAGGAAAGTCAACCCTTCTAGTGGTCTCAGTCCACATGCTTATGGGAAATATGGATTGTGGAGCTTCTTGGCAACCTCCATACTCGGTTAGAGAGCGAATATAGATTCAATTATGGATAGTATTTGTCCCTGAATGTTATAGAGCATGAAAGGTCAAGATTATATCTGATTTAAAATCTTTTATTTGTCAGTTATAAACTTAGTGGGTAGTTAAGATTTATTCTCTCACCATTTAATTATAAAAACTCAATAAATAAATTTACGTCCGTCTTGATTCTCTTCTCATGTCACGGAAATTGAAGAAACCTATTGCGCTTCTCTCATTCTCATTCTCATGTCACGGAAATTGAAGAAACCTATTGTGCCTCTCTCTATATTCAATTCGAATCGCATCTCACACCAGATTGAAACAAACTGCATCGCATATTAGATTGAAACATGGTTGACAACCGCTGATTCTAGAACTAGTAATATACTCGAATTTATTTTAGTCCCAATATTTCAAGAATCCATAAGTCAGGCTGGAGTATAAGTTTGGAGTAAACTTTTAGGGTGGTGATGATGTTTCCTTTTGTTCAAGTTGTGGTGATGATGTTCCCCTTTTTCAAGTTGCAGTCTTCTTCTTCACAATCATACCTGATAAATACCATTGTACAAATACTAGTGTACCGTGGTACAAATACCAGTATAAATACCAGTGTACCGTCGTACAGATACCAATGTTACTGTCGTACAGATACCAATGTTACCGTCGTACAGATACCAAATGTTACTGTCGTACAAATACCAAATGTTACTGTCGTACAAATACCAATATACTGTCATACAGATACCAATGTACCGTTGTACATATACCTATGTACTTTCGTACATAAACCAGTGTACCATCATACATAAACCAGTGTACCATCATACAGATACCAGTGTACTATCGCACAGATACCAGTGTACCATCGCACAGATACCAGTGTACCATCGCACAGATACCAGTGTACCATCGCACAGATACCAGTGTACCATCATACAAATACTAGTGTACCATCGTACAAATACCAGTGTACCATCGTACAGATACCAGTGTACCATCGTACAGATACCGATGTACCGTCGTACAGATACCGATGTACCGTCTTACAGATACCGATGTACCGTCTTATAAATACCAATATACCATTGTACAAATACCAATATATGGTCATACAAATACCAATGTACCAAACACCAACAAGTATTAAATATACAAAATATGTTAAAAGAGCAAAAAATAATTTCTTTAAACAAACATATAATTTAAAAAATGAAGAGAAGTTTCAAAATCGTAACAACCGTAACATCTAGTAATTATATTGGGTAGTTTAAAAAATTGTGGAAGTAAAGAAATTAAATATGGCTAATTTAAATAAATATACACATTGTATCATTATGGTAATTAATTACTTAAATTTAAAAGGATAAATTTATATATGATTTTTATTTTAAAATTAAAATATGTTGAAATTTACCCATAAAAATAGGTATAACTAACTTTTATTAATTAATCACAACTACAAAATAATGAAAAAAAAACCATCATCCAACAACAGAGAGGCCAGGATATCCAGGGAAACGATGTATGTCCAGGAGTGAATCCATTGCCTTAGAGAGCGCATGAGCCTGCGATCAAAGGGGAGCGCCAGCCGGCCGCCAGCAAGCAGCCACAACAAATTAGTGTACTATTAGAGATTTCCAAAACTCTCCCCGAATACAATAAGAGGGGTTTGTTTCATGTGGGAAAATGGAATGAAATCGATAAAGATAATGAAATAGAATTTTCTTTGATTTTTATGGTTGTTTGTTTGAGATGAGAGAAGTGAAATAAATAACCGATCAACAGCTGCTGGTCAATGGTCAACGACTGTCGGTCAATGGTCATTAATTGCCGATTAACATTCACCGGTCATCGGTCAATGGTCATATGTCCCTGGTCATAGTGTATCGGGGAAAGAGAATCTCATTCCCTAATAGGAGAGGGGAATCAAGATAAAGAGTTTTGGATAATCCTATTCCCTTTTATTTTCTTGAAAATAGGAAAAACTGACAAAACAAATAGCAGGAAAGAGAATCATTCCGATTCCCTTACCTGATTACCCCAAATCAAACATTCCTTATGGGGTGTTTATTTTAGGTAATCAGGACAAATAATTAGAATGATTTTCTTTCTGGTTATTTGTTCAGACAGTTTCTTAACTTAAGAAAATGAAAAGTCAATAGGATTACCTCAAATCTCTCTAACTTGATTAATCTCCACTAGTGGCTTACAATCATTGACTAATGACTCATGTATGTTAATTGACAATGTTAGATTGTTAAGTGACAGTTGATGAATGTTGACCATTGTCAGTCACCATTGATTGATAATTTGTTCCTTTACCTTTTCGCAAACAAAAAGTAAAAGAAAATTTAAAAGTAATTCTTTTTTATTTTTTAATTCTCTTTCTCGATTTTATTCCGGTTTCCGTGACTCGAAAGAAACACCCTAGTTATATAACAAAATAATTTGTATAATTAAGTGAGGAGGAAATAATTTATCCATATAATACTAGGTGCGAGTCAAGTGGGGTCCAGCGAAATCCTAGTTTTAAAAAATTCAAAAATTCCTATATCTAAAGTAATTAGAGTTTACTGACCCATATATCAATAGCATAATAGTTAGACGCGAAAACAGTGTTTAATTTGTGCTGATTTTGAATCTCACTTGTGACACGCCATTAAATTGGAATAAATATTTTAAAAAGTCACCATACTTTCATAATAGTTAATATTCTTGCTCACCCACTATAAGATATCGCTCTTTTTACACAGTACATGATATCCATGATTAGTGGAGGCTTTAATGTTCAATGTTTTCACGTCGACGGCATATCGGCATCATGATGAGGTCATCTTTTCTTTGCACGGTAATAACAATGATGAAAAACTACACTGTGTCTTTGTGATGTGGAAACATTACAATGCTTAATCATAAATTAGGAAAATTACAATACTAACATATGTATTTAATAAAATGAAGTGTAAGCAAACTTACCTTCACGGAAAACTTAAACGGTAAAAGTCGAAAAAATCTTACATTTACATTTTATACCTGTAAAAAATCAAATAAATAAAACATACCTAAATATACATAAAAACAAAAAACAAAACCAAAGCGATGAAGATCAATGCAATTCTTGTTTTTCATTTTGATTGACCCAGCGGAGGGACAAATGGGATGGAGATAATCTCTGCAATTCTTGTTTTTCAATTTCTTGTTAAAGTGCTCAATCAATATCACTACAAACAAACTCAGTTTTACTAACACACACTAAGTGTTAGTACAAATGAAGTATGTGTCGGTAAAAATGCTAAGACCTATTCCATCATATAATTTTTATGTTAGTATAGATGGTGTCGCTATAGGGTTTTAGTATTACTTTTTTATGTGTTAGTAAAACTTATGGTCATATACTAACAAATAATTGTATGTTGCTAAAGACAATGTGTACATCCTTTAGTCTATACCAACACTTATATAATGTGTTTGTAAAAGATTTAGTAACAAATTTTATTGTAAGTGAAGATCATCTATACTAACATATACAAAATGTGTTACCAAAAACAAAACACAAAATAAAAAAAAAATTGATGGATTTGCTACTAAAAGTAGCAACCCACATGGAACATCCATCTTATTTCTAAGACCTGAATTACAATTGTCCCATATAATGGCTCAAATGCTTGTATGATACCAGTTCATGTGGTATTTTCTAATCTAAATGTACTTCAAATGCTCACTGAAATCTGCTAGAAATCAGCAGATTGTAATCCAAATGTACGTAACCAATTATTCAACTCTAAACACAGCATTGTCATCAATCGCTCATCAAAAGCTTATTGCAAACGTTCTATATTCACCAAGGAGGAGAGAACTATCATAAAAAGATGAGCCAATTTGTTTCATGAGTGAATTCTGCACAGTTTTCCTCATCAATGGCTTGTTGTACTGTTTGTATCAGTTGAAATCTGCATAAAAGTTTAAGCAAATAAATGAGAATGAGAGGCAATAGTGATGGAAAATACTGACTGTAGACAAAAAGCTGTAGCCATCTTATGAGTTGCAATTGATGTGATTTGTAA
This sequence comes from Limonium bicolor, assembly GCA_023374045.1. NCBI lineage: Eukaryota > Viridiplantae > Streptophyta > Magnoliopsida > Caryophyllales > Plumbaginaceae > Limonium > Limonium bicolor. The sequence goes on from CM041776.1 coordinate 61,904,229, forward strand.
AACAGAACATAACACACTGTGTTTCTGTGATTTGTAAAACTTATCACAACATCAGGAAAAATCACAAAGCTGTAGCCATCTTATGAGTTGCAATTGATGTGAAAAAATTATTATTTATTTGACGAAAGCTACCTCCAAAGGGAAGTTCAAAGTAGGCAGCCCTGTAAGGCATATTTCTCAATCAGTTTTGCGTAAAAATGTTTGTTAAGAACCGGAGCTTCCAAGGACCTCTGGGTGTTTTAGTCGCTAGCTCCAGCATTAAATACTTCTTTTGTGTTAGTAAATTAATATTAATATTGGTTGGTTAGTGAATCATTACATAAAAATATTTAAAAATAACACTACAAAAAAAGGATAGATTAATGGGACATAAAAATGGGAGATTATTTTTCCTCACTAATTATAAAGAATATTGAGTACATAAATTACCCGTTTAAATAGTCTGAAAAAAAAGAAGTCTTTACATTTTTTATATTGATTTTTGTACGTGGGATTTTTTCTTACTCAAAATCATTGTTTGAAGAGAAAATCTTCACCCAAAATCATACTCCCATTATTTAAATTATCGTGACCTTCATAAACGGGAGTTTCTAAAACCCCCAATCTATTAGGTGATGGATACAATATTAACTCAAAATCCATAAATTCTTCCCCAATAATATAACTTTTTTTGTTGTGTAAGGTTCCACTTTTGTCAAAATATACTTATCTTGTTTTGAAAGTCTCGAAGTTAGACGAATAGACGTAGTGCAAAAGTAATATTTTTACGTTTATATTTTACAAGATATAACTATTTATATTTTTTTTTTTTCTATTTTTACATACGATATAATATGTCAGCTTAACAACCACATTAAGCAGCCACATAAATACTTTTCTAATGCTCTCAGCACGAGGTTGCTTGATCGAATTTGTGGCAGTCCTAATATATTGACTGTCAATACTTTTGTCCATTATGTTGCATTTTCCTACTTCATCAAAGACATATGCCATCTTTAGCCCCCGCATGTTGTGCTTTTGCCTTCCTTTCCCCTCACCTTCAGCCCCACCATCTCCCACTTTCGTTTACCTACCATGAGTATATTGTTGATCAACTATCATGGGCTCGGAGACCGAAATTCCATTTGATGGGTATCAACAGGTAATTTACATTGAAAATCATGATTTTATCTTTTTGTCAGAGACCAAACTCTCCTAAAGTGAAATTGAGAGAATCTCTAGAAGAATGCAACATTACTTAGGTTTTGCGGTAGATAGTATCGGAAGAAGAGGAGGGGTAGTCCTTTATCAGCCTACCACCTCAACTTTCAGGTTGAAGGTGGCTTATAGGTTGATTGGCGAGGCACTGGCATATACGGTTGGTCTGTTGCCTCTGATCAGCCTCTGATCGATGGAGAACTTGGGCTTTAAACCATGAATTGCACCAATCTCCCTATGAACCTTGGCTAGTGTTCAGGGACTTCAACGAAATCCTCTATAGCTATGAGAGATGAGGCCATGGTCACAGAAGCAGAGATTGCATGCAGGCACTCCAGAATTGTCTCACTGACTACGACCTTCAACTACATGATTTCGATTTTTGGCTACTTCTGAATGGCTTCATCTCTACCCGGACACTTGTAATGTTCATATTCCATGGGACGATCGAATCATAAGAAAATAAAACTTATCCTATCCCCATTAGTGCAATGAGGCCCTAAACCTTTGAAATTTGATAATTGTTGGGGGTCTGAAGATGCATGCAAACAAAATTTTCATAAAATTTGACAAGACCGGCTATGAGAAGGTGACTACCTTGACAAAGTGTTTAGGTGTGGTCGGGCTTCTAACGCATGGGGGCAGTCGGTGGTATAGACTAATGGTGGCCATCGGGTCCGGTTCTACCCGGAACCGATTGGAACCGGAACCGGAACCGAACCGTCTCAGCCGATTCCGAATACAAATACATGTTTTGAGATTCGGGCCCGGAACCGGAACCGCCTGGGACCGCCTGGAACTGTCGTCGGTTTCGGAACCGGGAACCGGAACCGGTGGAACCAGAACTGCCCCGGAACCGGTTGTAATATGAAGGCCAACATGATGATTGTATGAGATGAATGGGGATAACACCACTTAGGACTTCTATCTTGTAATATTTAGAATGTATTAGTAATTTAGTATTACTTTCTTTCCATGTAATCTTTTTTTTAAAACTTGCAAATTGAAATCATGTAACCTCTTAGTAGTTGTACTCTTCTTCCTTATTAGGGTTTTCCCAATGGGTTTTTACCTAATAAGGTTTTAATGAGGCAGTGAATCATATAATAAAATTCTCTTTGTTCCTTATTTTTTGTAAATTCAATAAAAATTCCTAAGTCTTTGTTTCTTACACATTTAAGATTATAAACGTGAAGAATAACCTATCTAGGAGTAAAGTGGTTGAAAAGAGCAACGTGCGCGCTCAAACGGATCTCAAATCGGAGCTAAAACGAAGCAACTGGAGCCGATCGAATCTTTCCGGAACCGCTCCGGAACCGGTCGGAACCGATCACAACCGGAACCGGAACCGGCCGGAACCGGTTTTTTGACCGAATCCGAAGTGAATCCAGATTTCAGAACCGGAACCGGAACCAGAACTGCCCAGACCGGTTCCGAATACGAATACACATTTTCTGGAACCGGAACCGGTGGAACCGGACCCGTGGCCACCATTAGTATAGACCAGAGCTTGAGGCCATAACCTCTATTTTTCAGGAGATTGCTAGAGTTGTCGAACACTCCAGCACCCACTAGAATTTAGAGCGATGGAAGAGCTTGAATAGAGAACTTGATTGGCTTCTATTAAAGGTGGAAACTCATTAGGCATAACGGTCGAGACAATAACGATTAAGAGAGGGTGATTGTAACATGGCCTATTTTTTCAGATATGTTCAATCCCGTCGGCCCAAGAACACAATTCATGAGTTAATTGATGACGATGGCCATAGAGTCTCTGATTGGGATGGGGTGGAACAAGTTGTGAGAGCTTAATTTTCTAACCTGTTCATAACCACGACTCCTCAATGGAATTCGTACTTAATAGCTAGGGTTGATAACATAATCTCCAGGGCTCAGTACAAATGGCTTAACAGGCCTTATACCAGAGATGAGATTCTCGGCACCCTTAAGGACATGCACCCGTACAAAGCCCCATGGCTAGAAGGTGTGAATGGTACATTATTCCTTAAACCTACTAGGATACTATCACAGATAACTTTGTGGAGGTTGTGTTAAAGGTTCTAAACACTGATGTTATTGTGCTTATACCTAAGAAGCTAGGGGCCAGCTCTATGCAGGATTTCAAACCTATCCCTCTATGTAATACGATTTACCGTTTTATCTCGTAGGTTTTTGTTAATAGGGTCAGGCAGGTTATGTAACAACCCAGCATCCCATTGTTGTGATATTGTCCATTTTTCCATAGCTCACGGTTTATTTATGAGGAGTCCATTCCCACTTAAAAGTTCTCACAACAAGGAGAGGTATCCTCATCCATATAATGAGTGGTTCATTCTTCGTTCCAATCGATGTGGGAGGTGAACCCCAAGGGTATTACACATCACCTCCCGTGGGATCCCAGTGCCTTCACGGGCTAGCGACACACCGACATGGGTCTAGTTCTGATACCAGCTGTAAAATCCCAATATCCCACTATTGTGATATTGTATGCTTTGCTGTCGCTTAGGGTTAAGTTTCTGAGGGGTCCATTCCCACTCAAAATTCTCACAACAAGGAGAGGTATCCCCACCCTTATAAGAAGTGGTTCGTTCTCCGCTCAAATCGATGTGAGAGGTAAACCTTAGAGGTATTACAGGTTATCACCTCGGTTATTTGGGATGATCAAGAAATGTTTGTTCCATGTAGACTATTCTTTGATAATATTATTATTGGTCACGAATTTATTCATCAAATGATGACCTCATAGTCTATTAAGAGAGGTTTCTTTGCCTTAAAAGTTGATATGGCCAAATCTTTTGACTGTGTGGAACATTTGTTCTTTTTTTGAGAATATTAAGAAGTATGTGCAGGAATGAGAAGTGGTGCACCTTGTCCGAAAGTGCATTACAACAATCTCATTTGCATTGCTTATCAACGGCTACCCAGGTACAACCAAAGTGCATTACGAAAATCTCATTTGCATTGCTTATCAAAGTGCATTACGACAGTCTCATTTGCATTTGCATTGATGTTCTATAAAGGATTGCCCCCTCATAAAAACAACTGTTGATAAGTGGTGAAATAATGTAATTACAGGGTCTTCATTCAGCTTCATCCTACTTAGTTCATGACCTATTTCACCACTTTATAGAGCATTTTTGTGATTATTAGTGAACTTACACATTTTGCATATTATAGTTGGTAAAAACTAATTTGATCATGCTTTAATGATGAAAAGAGATGTAGTGGCCACGATTTAATGCTATAGGAAGTATGTCAAGACCAATGGGACATTTCAGGAAGATGTTGGCACAAAGAAGGGCACTATGGAGTTGACCGTTTCAGATGACCAACCCAGATAACCACCCCATGTGTATCGGTAAGACTCATGCGAAAAGCTACTGGAGTTAACCACCCAGACGTCCGTCCCATGTGCGTCGGTCGGATCCTACTGGAATCAGCCAACCCAAGTGACCGCCCCATGTGGATCGGTCAGACTCATCTCGAAAGCTACTAGAATTGATTGATGACGAGAATCAAATTGAGCATGTCTTAGAAGTATATTTCATATATTTTATCAATACTTTTCATGCTCATTTCTCCACTTTAGCTAGTTTTCCTCTAGTTTATGTTTCAATGATTTTCTTACATATTTATTGCATAAACATGAGTAATACCCAACTAGGAGAAAAGTAGATGAAGAGAAGAACGTGTGGGCACAAGCGGATCCAAAATCGAATCTATATTGAAGAATCTAGGCTCTACGCAAGTTGCTTTGGAAGCTGAAGCTCGATTGCTTAAGCTGTTCACACTTGTGTCCTCCTAAATGAGAAGAACGTTTCACAAGATGTTGTGGTGCGTGAATACCACTCCCAGCTGGACACCACTCAAACTTGTCCTCAACCAGACAAGATATTGTCTCGTCAGGACAACAATCCTCATTACTAGTCCGCACTTATGTTTAGCCAAGCCAAACCCGGAAACCCCAGCCGGATAGGATTATGTAAGCAGAAGATTCACGCGATAAAAGAAGGAAAGAAGTGAAAAAGAGAGGGGAGACTCTACGGGTGATGAACAAAGCCGAGAAAAGAAGAAAAGAAAAGGAAAAGAGTAAAAGGAAAGGAAAAAGAATGAGAAAGGAAGTGGCTCTACCTCCATTGAATCACCTCGCCTTATCCGTGTCTATTTTTCTCCCTTTTTTCTCCTCTCCATCTCTTTAGTGCTTGAGTAGTATAATTGTACTCTAGGATGAGGGTTTGACCCAAAATCCCCATATTAGCTTGTAATACATATTCCACTGGCATTAGTTATTTTCTCTTGAATTTATTGAATGTTCTAAGATAGCCAATCTTTATGCATTTATGGTAATTCCTATAGATATTTGGTTTGAATTTAGGGGTTTTGACCAGAGAGAGAGAGAGAGAGAGAGAGAGAGAGAGAGAGAGAGAGAGAAACCCTAGTTTTTTCTCTTTTAATTAGTTGGTGAATTATATTGCTATGTTCAGAACTTGTGATTAATGATACTTAGTGTGGTTAACCCGAAGCGGCTTTGAAGGTTAAAATTAACTGAGCAAGATTTGGCTCATCTTTGGTTTAGAAAGTCATTACTTTCTTTTTTTTTTCAATTAGACAACTATAGTGAATTAGGATTAAGGCCATTTTGGTTGTATTTGGGTAACTCCCTCAGTCCTGGGGTACATCTATCCCAGTTTCATTTTATTATTTTCTTTACTTTCCACATATCAAACCAAAACCCCAAAGGATTTACATTTATGCACTTTTGTATATATTTATACACATTTATTAAGTTTATAATTAGCTAGATAGTTACAAAGTCCCTGTGAATACGACACTAGTCGTACGATTATGACTGAATTCACCGCCTATTAGTTAGCAAGATAGTTTCATTACTATTTTGCACCAACAAACAACCTAGGCGACCTCGCGCTCCACTTGGGTCAGTTGGACCCTGCTAAAATCGACCGACCCAGGGGATCGCCCCAGGCGGGTTAGTCAGATACTACTAGAATCGACCAACCCAGGTGACCGCCCCAGATGGGTCATTCGTATTTAAGTTTGCGCACGTGATGCCGGACACAAATTTTTCCCAGAACAACATTTTCAAAAGTGTAAACTTGAAACACTTCTACCTGATAAGCCTTAGACTTATCATATTTTAGTAGGTATAATTATATATATTCATAAAGTTTATTATATATATTCCGGCTTATGTTTTTATACAAGGAATAACATCTGACCAAGCAATGCGGGACATAATGCCGGATGGTTGATGCACGACACAAGTATGGAGTAGAAAGGAAGTAATGTCGGGCATAGTTTCGGGTACTATCTATCCGGCACAAGTGAAAAGTCATCACCATTCGTCAACCGATAGCAGTTATTGACCATTGACGACTTAACCGATGCCGGGTGTGGTGCCGGACAATCCCTGTCCGGCACATGCATCATTTCGCTCCAATTTGGCGGTTTCGACCATTAAACTGTTGGCACGTGTTTATTATGTGTCGGGTACTACTTACCCGACATTACATCTGGCACAAGGAGAAAATGAAGTCTATAAATAGGCCGTGAGCCTATTCATTTTTGGACACTTCAACATACCAAATACACTTCATTCACACTTCATTTCCGCCCACATTCCATTGTTGGTGTCCAAGGCATTTCTACGGATCCATCCACGAAGAAGAAGAGAAGATCTTTGTCAGGGTTAAGGCTATGACCAATCTCCTTCTCCCTTATGTATTTCATCTTTATTTGAGTGGATGGTGAAGTAGGAATCCTTGTTGGTTATTGGTTAGGGGTGAATTCTTTCCTTGTAACACTATGATTATTTTAATACAATTTCAAGCGTTCATTAAGATGTTGGTTCTGAGTGCAAGTGAATTAGTTGATCACTCATTCTCTTTATGCGAATTCTATTTAAGGAGAGTAGGATAGGTTAGACAAATCTTAGTGGTCTTTAACGTTGTCTACTGTGCCTCAACGGGAGCAAGACTTAAGATTTCGAATTAACCCATCTTCCCCCATTACCTTGTTCATTTCGTGGCATGATTTGCTCGATTTGTTAATAGGTGATGAGTTTCTTGTATTCTTACTCCGGAGCAAGAGAGTGGTTTTTATAATTGAACATGCCGGGTGTACTGCCGGGTCTCCTGTGTCCGGCACATTCAAAGTATTTGAATATGCCGTGTGTCTGGTGTCCGGCAGGATGTCCGGCGCATTCATGTTGGTTGGTTAAGTTCGGGTCTTAAAGTTGCATTGCATGATCATATTGGTACTTAGGTTGATGTAATCCCAAACCTCCTATTCAGTTAGGATTTTAGTTAATTATTTGTCATTTACATTCCCCCCCTTTTATTATAGAATAGGTAATTACCGGGATTAGGACTAGTTTTCTATAAGTCCCTTGGGTTCGATACTCTTGGTCGTAATTTGCTCACGCTGTACTCCAACCGGGAATTGTTTGCTACCTGTATAGAGTTGTAGGGTTTATTTTATATTTCTTTCATTATTTTATTCTTTTGTACATAGTTTTTTCCCTACAATTTTCCTGTTAACAAAATGGCGCCATTGCCGGGGACTTGGAATTAGTCCAAGTCCTAAAAGTGGTAATCGCCCTATTCTTTATTCTTCATTTTTTTATTCTTTATTTTTTTAAAATTAATATGTTCATTTCTTTATCTAGTTGAATATGTCGGGTATTTCGCCAGGCGTCAGTAGTCCGGCATTTGCACAGGATTTTTATTGCCGGATATACGTTAGCCGGCACTAAACCCGACGTGTTTAAATTCACTTTCTTTCTTTCTTTTTTATTTATTTCTGTAAAATGCTAGATTTTCATTCAATACATTCTTTTATTCATTTATTCTTTATTATTATAATTGTTTTTTACATATTTGATTCATTGATTTTACCCATTTGATTAACTCATTCCTATAAATAAATTGCTGCGGGGTGAGGCAATGCCGTTCAAGAAGTCGGATAGCGGAATCCCGGCCTACAAAAAAATTCATGTGCCAGATAAAATCCACCCGGCATAACACCCTACACTCAGTGAATTCAGAAAGAGGCACCCCAGGGAGATATGCCGTGCCGATGGCCGGGTAGCTTATACCCAGCATTATAAAAATCCAATGTGCCGGATCCCGAGTACCCGACACACAACCTGACAAATCGTGTTTCTGAAAAAAAATTACAGGTAAGTTGGGTTTTACCGTCCCACTTTTACCCTACCACTAACGCGCCGCACCGCACCCTCTCCAAGCCAGTCATAGCCCAAGAGAACCAAGCAGCACTCCATCACATTCTGCACAGATTCGCTCCACCACGCCCAGTACCTGCTGCTCTGCTCCGCCTTTGTTTTGCAATTACAAACAACCAGATGCCTCGCAGAAGAGCCACCACCCCTCCACACGCTTCATGTTTTAACTCAGAAGAGGATGAGCTCTTTGAGCAGGCAGATGCAGCCCTTGCTGACGCTACTGCAGAGGAGGAGGAGGCTCCTCTTGCACCTGCGCCACCTCGTCGATCTACCAGACGGGCAGGCAAGGAGCCAGCCTCCAGCAGTGCCGCACCGCCTCCAGCCAAGAAGACAAGGGCTGGCAAGAGGAAGAAGAGGACATCTCCAGAGACTCAGAGTGGCCCTGGATCCACTTCTTCTGCTCTAGAGCACGATGACTTTGGTACGCCTCTCCCTCTCCCTCCCCGCATTCCTGATGTACCTACCTTTGATGAGGAAGGATTCGTAAATCCTTCTGCTGCTCAGTACTTTCATCAGTCCAAGATGAAAGGTAAGTGGGTGTAGGAGAGGCAAGTTTATCCCGAGGTCTGTCTACTCTCTACGATTTCTGAGCTCTTCTCATGACATGGCTGGCTGGGGATTGTAGACGTTAGCCATGGGCACTTTTACCCCGGGTTGGTGCGTGAGTTTTACACCAACTCCGAGTACCGTGGGGTCCCCCAGTCTTCAGGAGTCCAGATCCGCTCTTTTGTATCTACACGCTGCATCATCATTACTCCAGAGAGCATCGCATAGATCTTGGGCATCGACACTGATCCTTGACAGCGATCCTTCAGCCGACAGACCCTAGCAGAGGCTCATAGCGCTATCTGCTCTCGGTTTGGATCATGCACCCGCTATATGGACAGATCTCATACTAAAAAGCGAGACGTGATCCCCCTAACCTACATCACCGATCTCCAGTTGCGTGTGGCCATGGAGATTATCCGCCATAACCTTCGGCCATGCAAGCATGACGAGCTGAATGATATAGACTGCGCATTGCTGCAGTATCTTCTCGGGCCAGCTCAGGGAGCAGTTGACTCACAGTTCCCAGTCCAGAGATTGATGTTCACGCAGTTGATCCGCGCCATCATGCACCGAGAGGGACAGCCCCATATCTTCCCCATGCTCATCCACCAGCACATTATGCAGACGATATGGGAGACTTAGATTCTTAGAGGCTTACACTTTCATCCCGAGTTTAATACCCTGGACCTAAAAATGGTGATTAAATAACTATAATATGATTATTAAAGGCCTAATGGTGCCTAAAGAGTATTGGTAAAGAGAATAAAACCAAGAGAAAAGAGAAAATGCGTAAAACACGAAAAACGCTAAAACACGCATTAAATGAATAAAGAGATATATGATCTCGTTAGGGTCTGAGATGGATTCCTAAGGCTTAATTAAGCCTAATTAGTATACTGGAATGATTCCCGAAGAAAACGGATCCAAATAATGGATTAAAACGCTAACAGAGTTTTAAAGCACGTTTTTCGAGAAAACCCAAAAATGTGACTTTAAGTGGTCAAACGGGCCCGTAAAAAAATTATAGTTGACTATATCACTATAATTAAGTGTTCATGGAAGCTTAATAAGCATTAAAAATAAAGAAATCAGAAAAAATCCAAAAAACGGGCCCGGTTAGTGAATAGTGCCAAACCGGGTAAAATAACGAGCGTTTTCTGTCAGAAACCGAAAAAATCGCTCCAGCTTACTTAATTGGTGGGGCCGGTTTTTAATAGCCTCTTACACACGCTCACACACTAAGCTAGTAATAAGGAAAAAAGAAAAAGAAAGGAAAAAGCAAATAGTGAAAAGTGGACTTATACCCCACTTTACTCTCTCTCTCTCTCTCTCTCTCTCTCTCCTCATTCTTCTCCCCACCGTGAGACTCCCCCTCTCTTTCCTCTCTTCTTCCTCCTTGAACGATTTGAGGTGCAACAAGGGGACTCCCATGGCTTCTTCATTTTCTTCCTCTTGCCCAAGCCTTATTAAGGCTCCAAATGAGAAAATCACATATTTGAACTCCTCTCATCAAGCCCTATCATCCCATCTTTCCAAATTTGAAAGGATGAAGTTCATTATGATGGGTCTTGGCCATTTGAAGAGAAAAGCACACCATTTTGAAGCTTGAAGCTTCCTCTTTCTATCAAGGTAAAAATATCCATGGAAAACCCATGTTTTCTCCTTTTTTCCACCTTGGCCAATTTTGGGCTCTCTTGATGACTAGCTTTTCTTCCTTGTTTAAGCTATTCTCCAAGCTTTAAATGGTGGTGGAAGTTCCTCCTAGATTCAAGAGTGAGAACCATTCAAGAATTTCCAAAGGTAAAACCTAATTTGGTGCTTTAAGCACCTTTGTGAATTCTAGATTAATTGATGAGCCTAAGAGAGTTCCTTAGTGCTTAATTTCCAATTTGAATGTGGCTAGAGAAATGGGCAAATGAATTGCCTTGGCCGATTTGGAATGAAGAGGAGAGGAGAAGAGAAGAAGAGTAATAAAAGGAAACTTAAGAGAATTCAAGGTAAGAAACCAACCTAAATATATTCTATATGTATTAGAATTTGGGATGGGTTAATAATGAATAAACCCCACTTGAGTGTGGTAGTAATGTGCTTGTGTGGTATTAATGCAAGTAAGAAAGAGTTTGTGAATTTAGTGTTTGATTTAAGAGCTATGCAATTTATGAATTAAGCGTTGTGTTGTATTTGGAGAATTGATGAGTATTGGTGAACTTTTGTGTGTGTGCTGGTAGAACCCATGATGGGTTTGGTTAGTTTTAGGTTGAATAATGTGATGAGATGAACTTTGGGCAATGTTAGAAAAGTAGCCAAGTTATGGCCAAATTTGTGTAGAAATATGAGTGGTTTGAGCATTGTTGTGAGTGAGGAATGACCTAGAGAAACTAGGCGTGGATGGAGACTTATTTGAGTTAGTAAACCACTTTTGGAATGCTTGTTCAAAGATAAGAGATTTGGGCAAAAAATCTGTAGCAAAAGAGATTGTTTAAATGCTTGAAGAGTTGTAGAAAAACAAAGGAGATTTAAGGTCTTAAGAGAGAGATATGAACCTTGGTGTGAGCTATGCATTGTCCTAGAGTATTTGGAATGGTCAAATAGGGTGAGAACAATAATGCAAGTTCCAAGAGAGGTTAGAAAATGCACAAGTGTGCATTAGTGCAAAATGAGAATGTAAAACTTGTGAATTTGAGTAAGGGTTTAACCCATGATTTGAAGAGGTTTAGAGCATGTTTAAAGGTGATTAAACATGTGGAAAACTTGTGGAAAGATTAGGGAAAGATTAAGGGTGGTTTAAGGATTGATTAGGGGCTGAAAAATAATGTAAGTTGCAGGTTTTAGCAGGGTCCGGGACCTAGTCCTTGGACTAAGTCCGGACCACCCACAAATTCATGCCGAGATTGCTGTCCATGCCTGGTCCGGGACTTGAGTCTGGTACAAGGTCCCAGACCACTTGTTAAATTCACCCGAGAGTTAAGACCAGCATTGGTCCGGGACTTAGGGTAGGTACCAAGTCCCGGACCACCCCCAGAATCCTATAGAAAGTGTTTTAAAGGTTTCTAATGATGGGGGTTTGAATGTTAATGATGTTATATGATGTTAAGGCCATGTTTGGTGACATGTAAAGGCCCTAAGAAGTGTAAGAAAGTGTTAGAAGTGAGTGAGAAGTGAGAACTCAAACTATTCAAAAGTAAAACTGAGATAACGGGATAACGGGGTAAGTACGAGAGTAGCATTTAATTATGTACCGTATGAACTTAGTACTAATAACAATGTTTGGAACATTATCAGAGGATCGTGTGTGAACCGAGCATGGTGAGATGACACGGTAAAAGTGAAAACCCCGGTGAAAGGTATGATTTTCTCATGCCCTGTATGCTAACCGAGTTACTCTGATTTGTGTGTTTGTGTGCCGGCTTATTCAAGACTAAAGCATGAAAATAATCCCTTGTTTGGTTATGTATGCCTTGTTGTATGTTGATTGAGCTAACTTACTTGTATGTCGGTGTGGTCTAACGTAGTGCATTGACCGACTCATAGTGAGTATTGATTGACTAGAGACCCGTAGATCGGGTAGTATCATAATCTATGGAAGTATGCAAACACACGCAAGCTATTGTTTTCAGTTCAACGATAACGCAAACATGTGTACTCCCTAGAATGTGAGGAGATGTACGGGTTGAGTAAATACCCGATAACGGTTAGAAATCCATTTGAAAACAATCCACGAAATAAATAAGAGTGAAGAGATAAATGAACCTCCATCGTGAGGATTGAAGTTAGTCCAATGAAGTGAACTCGTAAGGAAGGTAAAAGAGACCTAAGGGACCATCTAACTCCCTTGAGACATGGTCAACCTCCTATAAGAGGATTTTACCCGGTATAAGAAAATAACCGAAAGTATGAGTAAATGAAATGTATGGGTAACTCTTAAAACCTAAGATTAACCGAACTTGAGTAATGTTCCCAAAGTCATTAAAACGTCGAGAGTGATGCTTCTAGACTAAAACACAATATTATTATAACTCCGAGAGAGGAGTGTATGGGAATGTGAGTAGTCCGAGAGTAGTCGGACCTATGTAAAGAGAGATAGGAACTAAGAGAGAGTTCCAAGAGCTAGTTGAACCTTTCCACCATGCTAGACCCAGAGTAGGGTCGAAACCGGGGAATAAGACTATGCTCGAGAGCCATGAGTTTTGGCTTAAGTATGTATTAAGAGTAACAAGCGTGACGTAGGAGACCTGTAGTGTCTCGAGAATCTACAAGAGCTTGAGTATAAATAACCCAAGAGTGTGGGTGAGTTAATGAGTATAAATAACCCAAGAGTGTGGGTGAGATAATGAGTATAAGTAACCCGAGAGAATGAGAGAGTATAGAATGAGTAGCCTAAGAGAATGGGTGTGAATAAGAATAAGTAACCCGAGAGAGTGGGTGAGTTATTGAATGAGTAACCAAGGCATAGTGAGGTATAACCCTCAAGGCCTAGGAGTAAAATGATACAACTAACTACCTTGTTATGTTAGTTAGGGATTGTATCCCATGATTGAATGTCGAATCCTTGTGTAGTGTACATATATAATGTATTACTATATGCATGTTGATTGAATTAAAATGAATCTCCATGTATATCCGACCCAAAGTAGTCGGCGTACCACGGTTAGCACGCGGTATATGCGAATTTCATATGCAGCTTTAAGCTGAGCCCCTAGGGGCATCGTTTTTATTCGCAGGTACACCAAGGCGATACCGTTCGAGAGTAGGACGAGGTCGGTGGTTAGCATGGGTAGTTAGTCTTTAATTACTTATGTACTTGAATGAGGTGTAAGACCGAATATGTTATTGACATCCGTATATTGTAGACTCGGTATAGCAATGAGGTGATTTGAGTATTGTATTTGTATTGTGTACTCGGTTGTTCCAGTTCATCAGACCATTACGGTATGTAAGATAGGCCTGGTTAGCCATATGGGTGGCTAACAGCGTTGTTTCACCCCTCGTTGTAATTAGAGTTCCGCTGCGTGAGTAAGAGCATTTAGTGACAGTTTAAGAGGTAATGACGAGATTAACGGTTGGGGTGTTACAAAATGGTATCAGAGTGAAGTATCACTCTAATGACTGGAAATACCGAGCTTAGGAGATACCGAGTTAGGAATTAGAGACTTAGGGCTAAGGGTTGAGTGGTAGCGTGAGAGATGCGCTGGTTAGGAACTTCCAGTATGATCTGGATACCTACAATACCAAACCCGCCCTCCACAACCCCGCATTAAAAGCTCGGGAAAGAACGCCAGAGAGACGGGGAAACCCGATCTGGCAGTTGTTAAATACTTCCATGTGGACTAGAACCTGTCGTGCGGTAAACCCCGAGGACTGGAAACCCCGGAGATGGATCCCGCTGGAACGACAATAACCGCACTTAATGGTGGGAGATCGAGAAATCCTAATCTAAGGAGACCGGAATCTACGGCAGCTTGGGGCGACATGCTTAGCAGTCGTGAGAACCTGAGGCCGGGCGGCAGCAGCAAGAAGGAAAGCACCAACAGTGCAACAAGGCGGATTCAGGGAAATAACGAAAACCGGGACACAAGTCCACGGACCGCCGTGGTTAAGTAATACTACCAACGGTATACCAACTAACTAAGAACCTAGTTGAGAGTAGGTACACCCACCCTGCCACACCCGAAGAGGTTGTAATACTTAATTGATATAGCTGAGACAGCTATGAGCATAACTACGGACATACCCGAATAGGACTACTGAAGTAGTGCCTAAATAACTTAAACCTCGGTAATCACAGTAAAGATGTGGGAACGAGCAACGAGGTAGAGCATAGAACTAAATAATTAAGGAACTCCGACAGTGGAGAAGCACCTGAATGAATGACAGTCATGTCAAGATGAATGAGAAGCAGCTCTAAGGAGTAGTTACCCAACTAAAGGATCAAGGAAGAGCCGACAAGGCTAGCAAATACAATGTGAACAATACCGCGACCGGTATGAGTTAATCTAAAAACTGCCTGTACCGCGCACTTGCCACGACAAGTGCAGTAAAACGGGACTATTAAGAAGAGCTTTGACAAGCGACAAGTACTTAGCAAGTACCAAGATGGCGAGAGAAGCCAATATGGCAAGACAACCCTAAGAATTTTGAAATGAAAATTTGGAAAGGCCTAACGGCCTGACCACTGTATTGAGAGCACACCAGCCGGTGAGAAGCTAGACTTGGTAGGAAGCAACCGGCAAGGAAATGTCGTAAAGATTTTATTTTCAAAGCTTAAACTTTTCTTTCAAACCATTAAATTTTCCAAAAACCCCCAAATTTCAAAACCAATCCAAAAGAACCACGGTAAGTTATCATAGGAAGATATAAGAGGAGTTGGCAACAGAATATTTCACCTAGGCGTGTGACCGACACTACAGTGTACTAAACGAGACATGGGACGACCGCACTCCGAAGGAGCTTGCGGGCCTGACAGACCAGTTATGAGTTAGTCGGGTAAGTGGTAACGTATCAATAAGATACTCCATGTATGTATACAGGTAGAGTACGGAACACGGGAAGTAGCCCACTCCATACTATGGACGAAACAACCAATTCAAACCAAGACAGTTGGACACCTCGAATGATCGAAGAACACAAAGAAGCTTACTAAGCTAAAGGAGTCTAGAACCCAGTAAGGTGACGGACCTAAGGATATAGCGTTAATAAGTGCGGGAAGCACAAAGTATTAAGTATAGACATTGGATATGTCTCAGGAAATACATAATAACTGGAATGAATACCAGCGTAAGCAATACAGCGACTGCCTAAAATGAACATATTAATGTTCGGTAAATGAGATAGAATTCCCATAGTATACTTCACTGAAGAGAATGACGACCTGACCAAGAAGGTAAAAGGAAAAAGAACCAATGATCTACCCAATAACGGGAGACATTACAACCCTAAACGGCATAGTTGAGATATATGTAACCGCAAGGCGGATTAGAGAAACTGAACATACCCATAAGTACAAGCCAGATGTAATGGCGCGATTCAGTAACACCCAGGAGCAATCCGTGAAGGGTGTCGGAGTCAACAGTAGTTGAACGAAACATCGTGTGAGAACACAAGTGTTTAAGCGAACACTCAGGTAGAACCCGAAGGGATCCCACATAACACGGGATACCCTAAATTTGCCAGAGGGCATGAATTAGTATCAAAAATACTAAAAGGGCCTTCCATGTATGGAAGCGTGATGAGACAACCATGTCAAAGAGCCCAACAATACCTCTAAATCATTTAATGGTGTACGGAGGAGCAGACATTGTATAAACAGCCGCACAGAGCATGGCTCGTGGCAATGAGGCGTGTAAACCATAAAATTTGCATCATCTTCATATCATTCATCTGCATTATCCAGGCGCGTCACAAGACCTGGCGACAGAAAAGTTGGTGAGGTGATGTCAATAAATCCTCCTGTGCGATGTCAACTTATTTTGGGATCAACGAATGGTGGGCGATGGCATTAAGTCCCCAGGGTTTTTACCAGGAGTTATCCCTGCACACCGGCTTGGGGGCGATGGCAATAAGTCCACATTGGGTCCAGCCAGGAGCATTGGCAAGGGTTTCGGTCCCCAGAAGCATCCGAGCATCATCAGGATTCCTGCATCTACACATTACTTCATCTTTTAGGTTGTCAACGCCTTAGAATCGCTTGACATTACTTCATCTTTTAGGTTGTCAACGCCTTAGAATCGCTTGACATTTCTTCATCTTTCAGGTAGTCAACGCCTTAGAATCGCTTGACATTATTCCATTTTCATCATTTTCAGGTAGTCAACGCCTTAGAATAGATTGACAACATTTTCATCATTTTCAGGTAGTCAACGCCTTAGAATAGATTGACAACATTTTCACCATTTTTAGGTAGTCAACGCCTTAGAATAGCTTGACATCATTTTCATCATTTTAGGTAGTCAACGCCTTAGAATACCTTGACATCATTTTCATCACTTTAGGTAGTCAGCGCCTTAGAATAGCTCGACAACATATCATCATTTCAGGTAGTTGGCGCCTTCGAATAGTTCAACAACATCTCCTTTACCTATAGGTAGTCAGCGCCTTAGAATAGCTCGACACAATCTGCATATATGGTCTTTTAAGATCCCAAAATTTTGGGGTATCACTCAGGCATCAACTAGTCTTTTCATCTTCATTACAAAGCCTAGTTGACGGGGGGCAATCTGTTATACCCAAAATTTTAACCCCCCCGGAGTAGTCTCTAAGGCATACGTGTTACAAAGGGCAAAAAGCACCAAGGCGGGATTTTCTATTTTCATATGACTTGTTCATTATCTCCAAACACTTTCAAATATCATAGTCATTATGAAAGGTATTTCATGACTTTCTGATAATATTTATTCTGGAAATTTAGCTTTTAATTCATATTATAAGCTAATTTCTTTAATAATTAACACATGAAATAGCCTCAAAATAGAAATTAAAAGGTCTCCAAAAATTAAAATAAAATTGTCACATGGTTAGCATGACTACATACAATCATAAACCTGAAATTATCTTATTTGGAACCTTGGCCCAAAAATTAAAAGAGAAATTCAATCATTTTTGCAATTTTCTCTCTCCTTTGGAAAATACCGAAATCAAAACAAAATGTCATGACATTTTAGCACAGGATAGAGGATGATTTTTAGAGACTAATGACATTGGAATTTCATTATTTTGACTTTCCAATCATAAGTTATGAATTATGGGAGATTCCAGATTGTGAGATTTTTATCTAATCGGTTATTTATCGAAATAAACTGATTCCAACTCTCAAAATTCCTAAAATTCATCTTTTATCTTCGGTTAAAATTTCACAATTTTATCGTTCTGTAACATGTTTTAAAAAATCATATTCTCTTAGAGTACAAAATCAGGATTTTAGATAAAAACTTTGTTCTATCAACATGGCCTCGCTCTCTCTATAAAAGGACCTTACAAAAACGACCTAGGGCAGGGAAGAACATCCCCAAAGTCAGGAAAGGCAGCTGTCAACCTTCTTCCCACATTTTTGCACTCCCAAGCCTCAAATCAACACCGAAATCATCCCGAAATCACCAAAAACACATTCTTTCTTCTCCCATTGAACTTCCAAGCCCCAAAACACCAAAAATACAGAACCAAACCGTGGTTAACAACACAAGGAAGAAGGGGTCAGAAGCTCGGATTGAAGTTGAACCGGATTGGTCACCAACGAGGCTCTCGAAGATTCCCGACGTGAAGGAACAATCAAATCCCGAAGTCCAAACAGGTTGAAATTTGAATTCTTAACTCCTCTGATATTAATACACTTCTGGTTGAAATTTCTAATCGAATTGACTTTTCCTTGCTTCTAAATTAAGGTTTGTTTGCGTTTCTGTCCACTAACTTGTTCAATAAGTTTCGTCCTTCATTCGTGGCCAAATTGAAAAATTTTGATTACTAACATGTTTATAATCTTTCAGGCTAAAACCTATAAATTTTGAGCCAAAAACACCTCCGGGAACAGCCTCAACGCCGCCATCCGAGGGTGGTCCGCACCCACGGATGCCCTGTCCGTAAGCCCGGACGCCCCCGGACGGTGGCGGGATATTTTTATTTTCAAAAGTTAGGGTTTTATAAAATATGTCCGGGCCCACGGACATCATGTCCGTGGCCCCGGACTTTTCAAAATCTCGTTTCTGTTTAAATTTGACTTTTTTGTGTAATTAGGTTAATTGGGGTCCGTGGGTTCGGACAATAGGTCCGTGGCCACGGACGGAATCAAAACTTGACCTAATTCTGCCTCTGAAACCCTAGTTTAGGTAGTTTTAATTTCACTTTAATTTTCGGTCAAAAAAAGTTAAAAAAAAAAAAACAGAAGCCGCCTTTTAGTAAATCAACCTTAGGTTAAAGCCGTAAATGACTAAGTAGAGGAAAAACAACTTAGAGGGGCAATGAAAGTAAATTGAACCCTAATTAAGTCGAATATCAAGCCCCCGAACCTGAATCTCCTTTCCTAATTTGATCTAGGTAAAAATTAGGCGGTGACTCATAATAGGTTCCAGTGAGCTAACTTAGGTTTCAATAATTATGGTTATATGACTTAGTTATTAAACTTAGGTTATAAGTGGACCTAAAACCCGATTAGATCCTGATCAACTTTAATCTACATAGGATAGGGTTTAAAATCGAGGCTCACAGCAGTGGAAGGAAACCAAGAGACTAATTGGATGAGTAGCAAACACTGTAAGTGTGCAATATGAATTACAGAGTAAACAATGTGCAAGAAGTGCAGAGAAAGTTAAGATAGCAGCGTATTCTATTGAGCCAAATGAATGGCAAGCCATAGTATAATGGCGGGAATACGTGAGCGAAAGCTAAAGTAGTAGCGGACGCAACGTAAGCAATCGTTGTTTAATGAGTAAAAGCATGGTACGCAGTGAGCGACCATTGTAAGAGTGTAATCAGATAGTGATATGAAGCTGATGAGAAAAGATAGTAAAGGAGACATGTTCATTCCTATCTCATGAGAGATTTACTGCCAAGGGTTTACGCTTCTGCACTCCGTGTGACTGAGTGTTTTGGCATTGCACTTGTGCTGTAATGATCGAGTGGGAGAGCTAGGAATTGAGAAATGCCAATGAAGCCTGTTGAGCGAGAATCTAGTGAAATAACCGTGTGGCCATTGGCCAAGGATGCACCAAGAATGGGTCGTAACCCACAGGTCCCAGGACCGATGGATGGTAAATGTAGAGTGGTATGAATGAAGAGTTCTTGTACAGAAACAAGTAAACAAACATAAAATTTATCGAGGGAGCACTAATACTAAGTAGTAGCTTGACCTCAACCGACAATAAGTCGGAAAAAAGTAAGAGATACCACGAAGGTACACAACGCTATACGAAGTAGGTTTCCACAGAACTGGAGGGTAAATCTACAACTCATCTAATTCGCATACGGTAAGAGATACCACGCGACGATTGAGAAACCCTTATTCCCAAGACAAAAAGGGATTAAAGGGAGTAAGTAATACTTTGAGAATACCAAAAGGGTGAGTTATGCTCTAGTTATCAAGTCACGCAGCAGAAGCTAGTGGCCCGTAATTTAAAGGTTAAGAATACCTGACAAATGCGAGTAAATGGCTTATCATAAACGCCTTGAAGCCTTAGAGGCTAGAACCGAACCCGGTTATGAGTAAATTAACCGCAGTGAAGTTAAAACACTTCATGATACTCGAATTAGTGAACCAATGTTCAGTGATAACATATGGTCGATTACGCGGGTGTAACCCCTTTTAAGGGGGGTAGGGCGAGAAACCGCTTAGAGTATGTTTTACGTATAGGTGCGTTAACTACTATGTGCATAGCACAAAAGGAAAGTGTTTTGATGATTGGAACTTATGTTACATAAACATATGTACCCATTCATTGTGTAATTATGATTAATGTGCATGAGAGATGCAAGTAACGAGTATATAATATTTATGAAAAGAGGAGTAGAGAGACTCCTAGGGAATGAGAATCCCCATAGCATATGTCTATTGAGATTAGACATGAGATATGATGAGTATGAATCGGTATGAAACTGATGTGTAACCTTGTAAGGAGTGAGTTCCCTAGGTGATTTTATTTGAGAATGATTGATGGAGTGAGTTCCATCCTTTGGAGTTGTATGTTGTGTGTTTTAAATTGAGTAACAATTTGAGAAAATGAGGTCATGAGTTGCTTAGGTAAAGTAAGCAAAGAAAATTGATAATGACGGATGACCTAAGTTCTAGGAATTTGAGATAAGTTAAAATGGAATGTTTTATGAATATGACTAGAAAGAGTAAAAGATAGAAAATGAAAATGTTTGACTATCAGCTTGTTTGAAACTGACGTGGGAGGTGGAACTTGATCTGCTAGCGATCAAGGGAAACCGAACACAAATTGGGGTGGAAGGATAGTTCAACACTGATGCTGATCACATCAGGGTTGGATGATTCTTGAAGCTCCCTATAAGTGGTCACAAGTAATCACGCTAAGAAAAGATGCAACTACCATAAACCGAACTTGGAGTTGTGTGATGTTTTAAAAATAATTTTCAAATGGAATTTACAAAAGAATTTTCTTCAAGTATGAAGATGGAAATGAAAACTGGTTTTAAACCGCTATCACCCGCCAATGGCTACGGCCTTAACTCTTGGTGACCGGTAGAACGGTGGGCGTGTATTAGTTTTGAAACCTTTGCACCGTAC
This sequence comes from Limonium bicolor, assembly GCA_023374045.1. Classification (NCBI taxonomy): domain Eukaryota; kingdom Viridiplantae; phylum Streptophyta; class Magnoliopsida; order Caryophyllales; family Plumbaginaceae; genus Limonium; species Limonium bicolor. Next base: position 61,925,465 of record CM041776.1, read on the forward strand.
GTGCGGCGGTCCTAAGTGACCGGTTGGGGCGGTGGCAAGGTGTGATTTTTCCAAAGGCAGCGGGACGTGGAGAGTACCCTGAGACGGTCCTGTGTTGAGTGAGTCAACCAGAGTGCCTGAGGATATGTATATGTGAAACGTTTTGATCAAAACCGAAGGGACCGTGGGCCAGAGAGAGTAAGTGCCCATTTGTCATGAAACGGCCGTGGACCAGAGAGCGTAAGTGTCCAACGTGACTGGTACCTGAGGGATTGGCAGTTTATTAGTCGATATGGATACGAGGACTGTGGTGCCTTCTTGTCTTCGGACCGATTCCATGGAGAGAATACAAAGAGTATTTTTGATTGCTATACATGCTTTGATATGTGTGTAGTATGTGTAGTGTGAAATGAGAATGACTTGTGAAGTTTGTAAGGTTATACGTGTATTATAACCATGACATAGTACGCCCATGAGAGTAACATATTAGATTCACCAACTTTGAGGACAAAGTTCTTAAGGGGGGTAGATTTTAATACCCTGGACCTAAAAATGGTGATTAAATTACTCTAATATGATTATTAAAGGCCTAATGGTGCCTAAAGAGTATTGGTAAAGAGAATAAAACCAAGAGAAAAGAGAAAATGCGTAAAACACGAAAAACGCTAAAACGCACATTAAATGAATAAAGAGATATATGATCTCGTTAGGGTCTGAGATGGATTCCTAAGGCTTAATTAAGCCTAATTAGTATACGGGAATGATTCCCGAAGAAAACAGATCCAAATAATGGATTAAAACGCTAACGGAGTTTTAAAGCATGTTTTTCGAGAAAACCCGAAAACATGACTTTAAGTGGTCAAACGGACCCGTAAAAAAATTATAGTTGACTATATAACTATAATTAAGTGTTAATGGAAGCTTAATAAGCATTAAAAATAAAGAAACGAGAAAAAATCTAAAAAACAGGACCGGTTAGTGAATAGTGCCAAACCGAGTAAATAACGAGTGTTTTCTGTCAGAAACCGAAAAACGCTCCAGCTTACTTAATTGGTGGGGGCCGGTTTTTAATAGCCTCTCACACACACTCACACACTAAGCTAGTAATAAGGAAAGAAAAGAAAAAGAAAGGAAAAAGCAAATAGTGAAAAGTGGACTTATACCCCACTTTACTCTCTCTCTCTCCTCATTCTTTCCATTCCCCACCGTGAGACTCCCCCTCTCTTTCCTCTTTCCTCTCTTCTTCCTCCTTGAACGATTTGAGCTGCAACAAGGGGACTCTCATGGCTTCTTCATTTTCTTCCTCTTGCCCAAGCCTTATTAAGGCTCCAAATGAGAAAATAATCACATATTTGAACTCTCTCATCAAGCCCTATCATCCTCTCTTTCCAAAATTTGAAAAAGATGAAGTTCATTTTTATGGGTGTTGGCCATTTGAAGAGAAAAGCACACCATTTTGAAGCTTGAAGCTTCCTCTTTCTATCAAGGTAAAAATATCCATGGAAAACCCATGTTTTCTCCTTTTTTCCACCTTGGCCGATTTTGGGCTCTCCTGATGACTAGCTTTTCTTCCTTGTTTGAGCTATTCTCCAAGCTTTAAATGGTGTTAGAAGTTCCTCCTAAGATTCAAGAGTGAGAACCATTCAAGAATTTCCAAAGGTAAAACCTAACTTGGTGCTTTAAGCACCTTTGTGAATTCTAGATTAATTGATGAGCCTAAGAGAGTTCCTTAGTGCTTAATTTCCAATTTGAATGTGGCTAGAGAAATGGGCAAATGAATTGCCTTGGCCGATTTGGAATGAAGAGGAGAGGAGAAGAAGAGAAGAGTAATAAAATGAAACTTAAGAAAATTCAAGGTAAGAAACCAACCTAATGTATAATCTATATGTATTAGAATTTGGGATGTGTTAATAATGAATAAACCCCACTTGAGTGTGGTAGTAATGTGCTTGTGTGGTATTAATGCAAGTGAGAAAGAGATTGTGAATTTAGTGTTTGATTTAAGAGCTATGCAATTTATGAATTAAGCATTGTGTTGTATTTGGAGAATTGATGAGTATTGGTGAACTTGTGTGTGTGCTGGTAGAACCCATGATGGGTTTGGTTAGTTTTTGGTTGAATAATGTGATGAGATGAACTTTGGGCAATGTTAGAAAAGTAACCAAGTTATGGCCAAATTTGTGTAGAAATTTGAGTGGTTTGAGCATTGTTGTGAGTGAGGAATGACCTAGAGAAACTAGGCGTGGATGGAGATTATTTGAGTTAGTAAACCACTTTTGGAATGCTTGTTCAAAGATAAGAGATTTGGGCAAAAATCTGTAGCAAAAGAGATTGTTTAAATGCTTGAAGAGTTGTAGAAAAACAAAGGAGATTTAAGGTCTTAAGAGAGAGATATGAACCTTGGTGTGAGCTGTGCATTGTCCTAGAGTATTTGGAATAGTCAAATAGGGTGAGAACAATAATGCAAGTTCCAAGAGAGGTTAGAAAATGCGCAAGTGTGCATTAGTGCAAAATGAGAATGTAAAACTTGTGAATTTGAGTAAGAATTTGAGTAAGGGTTTAACCCATGATTTGAAGAGGTTTAGAGCATGTTTAAAGATGATTAAACATGTGGAAAACTTGTGGAAAGATTAGGGAAAGATTAAGGGTGGTTTAAGGATTGATTAGGGGCAGAAAAATAATGTAAGTTGCAGGTTTTAGTAGGGTCCGGGACCTAGTCCTTAGACAAAGTCCCGGACCACCCACAAATTCATGCCGAGAGTTGCTGTCCATGCCTGGTCCGGGACTTGAGTCTGGTAAAAGGTCCAAGACCACTTGTTAAATTCACCCGAGAGTTAAGACCAGCATTGGTCCGGGACTTAGGGTAGGTACCAAGTCCCAGACCACCCCCAGAATCCTACAGAAAGTGTTTTAAAGGTTTCTAATGATGGGGGTTTGAATGTTAATGATGTTAAGGCCTTGTTTGGTGACATGTAAAGGCCCTAAGAAGTGTAAGAAAGTGTTAGAAGTGAATGAGAAGTGAGAACTCAAACTAACCAAAAGTAAAACCGAGATAACGGGATAACGGGGTAAGTACGGGAGTAGCATTTAATTATGTACCGTATGAGCTTAGTATTAATAACAATGTTTGGAACATTATCAGAGGATCGTGTGTGAACCGAGCATGGTGAGATGACACGGTAAAAGTGAAAACCCCGGTGAAAGGTATGATTTTCTCATGCCTTGTATGCTAACCGAGTTACTCTGATTTGTGTGTTTGTGTGTCGGCTTATTCAAGACTAAAGCATGAAAATAATCCCTTGTTTGGTTATGTATGCCTTGTTGTATGTTGATTGAGCTAACTTACTTGTATGCCAGTGTGGTCTAACGTAGTGCATAGACCGACTCATAGTGAGTATTGATCGACTAGAGACCCGTAGATCGGGTAGTATCATAATCTATGAAAGTATGCAGACACACGTAAGCTATTGTTTTCAGTTCAACGATAACACAAACATGTGTTCTCCCTAGAATGTGAGGAGATGTACGGGTTGAGTAAATACCCGATAATGGTTAAAAATCCATTTGAAAACAATCCACGAAATAAATAAGAGTGGAGAGATAAATGAACCTCCATCGTGAGGATTGAAGTTAGTCCAATGAAGTGAACTCGTAAGGAAGGTAAAAGAGACCTAAGGGACCATCTAACTCCCTTGAGACATGGTCAACCTCCTATAAGAGGATTTTACCCGGTATAAGAAAATAGCCGAAAGTATGTGTAAATGAAATGTATGGGTAACTCTTAAAACCTAAGATTAACCGAACTTGAGTAATGTTCCCAAAGTCATTAGAAACGTCGAGAGTGATGCTTCTGGACTAAAACACAATATATTATTATAACTCCGAGAGAGGAGTGTATGGGAATGTGAGTAGTCCTAGAGTAGTCAGACCTATATAAAAAGAGATAGGAACTAAGAGAGAGTTCCAAGAGCTAGTTGAACCTTTCCACCATGCTAGACCCAGAGTAGGGTCGAAACCGGGGAAGTAAGACTATGCTCGAGAGCCATGAGTTTTGGCTTAAGTATGTGTTAAGAGTAACAAGCGTGACGTAGGAGACCTGTAGTGTCTCGAGAATCTACAAGAGCTTGAGTATAAATAACCCAAGAGTGTGGGTGAGTTAATGAGTATAAATAACCCAAGAGTGTGGGTGAGATAATAAGTATAAGTAACCCGAGAGAATGGGAGAGTATAGAATGAGTAGCTGATAAGTGTCCAAATGAGCATGTTTTATAGGTGTATTTCATATATTTTATTAGCACTTTTCTTGCTCATTTCTCCACTTTGGTTAGTTTTCCTCTAGTTATTTTTTATTGATTATCTCACAAATTTATTGGTTAAACATGAGGGAAACCAATCTAGGAGCAAAGTACACGAAGAGACGAACGCGTAGGCGAAAACGGGGATCAAATCGGAGCTAAAACGAACATTTTAGAGGCAAAAGACCCTTGGTCCGGACCAGTGTCCGGATCACCTGGTCCGGACGAAGACTCGCCAGCGCACCCGAGAAGAAAATCGACTTGTCCGGACCAGTCTGGTCCACGGTGGTCCGGACATGTCGATCATGCCAGCATACAGAACGCAGCCGTGTGAAGAGATAAAATCCTTATCTCTTCACACGCAAATACCACCGCCTTACCACCCCCTTTACCCTATATTTCTCTATAAATACACCTCCAAACCTCCATTAATCCATATCTCATTCCACCCCAAACTTATGCCATTTTTCCTTCCATAAAAATACCATAAAATTCTCTAAAAAATCATACATCTCATCCACATATTATCCACATAAATTCCATACAACACCTCATTCCATAAAAACATTCCATTTTCATACCGTTGTTCTGTCCAACCTCTGCCCAAATATTAGCAGTCAAGATAGTGGAGCTGAATTAATTATCTTTCCCAGATGATTTCTTTTACTTCTCATTCTGTCTTTTTAATTATGTTGGGCTAAGAGGATTTACTCCGGGCGAAGGTTTGGCCGTAATTTGTTTAATTATGTAATCTATATTTCTACCGGTTAAAATAAATACAGTTTGTTACGATTAAAGTTTATCTCTCACATTTTTAATAAATTTCATGAATTTATTAAAATGCTTTACTAAGTCTATTTTGATCAGACCGGTGATAAATAGACAGGTTAATTAAGCCGTAAATCTGGAGAAAGCTTATTATGATTTAATAAGTTAGTATTTTCAGATGCAAATATAATTCCTCGCACTTAACCGCCGTTTACAATGTTTTGCTCGAACCGATTAGACCGAGCATTTTCTGGTAAACGAGTTCTTATGAGTCTATGACTTAGTCCTTAAGATAATAACAGGAATTTTGCCAAACTATTATAATAAACCGGTAGAGATAACATAATTAATCAGATTATAAAACCTGAACCCGGAGTTCCGTCTAATCTATCTTCAACTCAGTTAATCTTATCTGTTGTTTTATTTTACAAAAACAAGTCAATTAATTCCCCCCTCTTGTGACAAGCTTAGGTACTATTTTATTTCGCTATAAGTCCCACGGTTTGACCCCGGCCGCTTCTGTCTTACTATACTACTACCGACGGGTTTTATTTGCAGCCCGACGGATATTTTGAGTATTAATTTCTTTCTTAATTATTTTAATTACACCAGTTCCAACCACTCACAATATACAGTCTGCAAAATGGCGCCGTTGCCGGGGACTTGATTTATTCTAGTCCCTAAGCCCCGGATAATTCACCTGTTATATTATAATAATCTGTTACTATTAATTGGACACCTGACTTTGGACATCTGACTACGGACATCTGACTTCTGACATCTAATTACTAACTCTTTATTTTATTGTCATTTAATTTTCTGTCATTTAATTTCCATTGTCCTTCAAATTTCCAGTATACTAACTACTAACTTATAATTTCCAGTATACTAACTACTAACTTATAATTTCTGTCATTTAATTTTTGTCATTTAATTTTCATTGTCTCTAACTACTAACTTATAATTTCTGTACCTAATTACTAACTTAAAATTTTGTCAACTAATTCCTAACATTTTTATTTATTTTAACACATCATGAGTTTCTTTTTTCTGTTTTGAGTGGTGAATGCCTTTTACCAGGTCACATAGCCTCCCAGAAAATATTAATAATCACACGGTTGGTTACAATCCAGAGATCGAGAGAACCTTTCTGCGCATTCTAAGGCAGAGATGAACTCAACAAAACATTACCACCACAATGATAGAATCTGACCCGGAAGCTGACATGGCAATTTCACCAGCGACAGTTCGAAACATTAACAGGCCGTCTAATCAAGGACAACAGCCTGCCATCATCCTTCCTCACCTTACCCCATCCGAATACGATGAGTGGCAGAAGCTAAAGCCATATCATCAAATCCGATGTGTAAAGGAGTTGGGCATGTTTGATGGCACCAATCCAGACGAAGCCCTGTTACATGTTACAAAGTTCTTGCAGCATGCCAACAGTATAACTGCGACCGACGCAGTACTCCAGTACGCAAGACTATCATTATTCCCTCACAACCTGACGGGAAGTGCGAGCAAGTGGTATCATAGCCTGACACCAAGTACCATTGGTACTTGGGATGACATGGCCACCAAGTTCTACGACAAATTTCTACCCCCGAGCCGAACGTTGGAAATGATTGCTGAAATCTATAATTTCAAGCAGCCAGGGTCAGAATATTTGTGAAACTTGGGACCGTTTCAAAGGACTACTACTTACTTGTCCTCACCATGGTCTGACGAAAGAACAAGTATCACAGTTGTTCTACAAAGGCTTGATCGGTCCGTGCAGAACAATGGTACTGTCTTCGTTAGGGGCCGATATTCTGAAAAAGCCAGGAGCACAATTTCTGAATAGCATGGAGTCTCTATGTGAAGAAATCAGAGACTGGGCCTCCGGTGGATCAAGGAGCGGTACTCCAGGTTTATACCATGTTGGGGAAAGTGATAACAAGTTTGACCAGCTGATGAAAAGCCATGAGCAACTCATGGAGAGCAACGCTCAGCAGGCAACAAAAGTAAGTACTCTGCAGAAAGTGGTTGAGCAGATGGCTATGAACTCCTACCCCCAGCAAGCTAAGTCGATGATTTCCCGATCATCTACAATCCCTCCAGGCTATGCTCCTCTGTCCCAATCATCTCCAGCTATCTCTTGTACACAATGTGGTGGGCCTCATGACTATGAACAATGCCCCCAACTACAAGAATTAAAAGCAGCGGAGGAAGCAAACTATATCACCAACAATTCAGGATACAGGCAACCTTGGCAACGTAACATGCAATCCAACCTTCGCTACTCAAACACCGACAATATCCAAAACCCACATACACTACAACCATCTCAAAATTACAGACCTCAGTCCAATTTTCAAGGAGGCCAAAGGCAGTATCAGCAACAGCCTTATGGCAATGAAGCTTCTTCGAGTCGACCAACTCAAACTCCTTCGAATCTTGAGTCTGAAATGTCTCAAATGCAAGAGATGTTTAAAGCAATGATGGGTAAGTCCCGAGACACGCAAGAAGAGGTCGCAGCCCTGCGCAAAGACCAAAGAGCCTTGCAATCTCAGATTCAACAGTTACTCACCCAACAAAGACCACCTGGTCATTTCCCTTCACAGACTAACCCCAATCCAAGAGAGCAAGCAAATTCAATCCTTATAGACGATGGCACATTCCAATCGACAAACTTGAGTGCAGTCTTCCTAAGGAGTGGAAGGGAACTTGCTACCAGAAAAGAAAAAGAAAATCAAGAAGAGGCCGACATCAATGATGAAGAAACAGCCAATCCAGCCTCACCTCCCTCAAAAATCCAAGTTCCTACTCCATCTCCAGCCCAAATTACCATTGACATTCCATCTTCATCTCCTAAAAACAGGGAACTCCCATTTCCCAACAGGATGAAAAAGAAACACCTAGATGAGCAGTTTTCCAAATTCTTGAGCATTTTCAAGAAACTGACCCTCGACATACCTCTAATTGATGCTTTGCAAGAGATGCCTAACTACGCCAAGTTTCTAAAGGATCTCTTAACAAAGAAGAAGAAGAAACCTGGAAAAGAAACAGTGCACCTCACGGAGGAATGCTCTGCTGCCCTTCTTCGAGCACTCCCTCCTAAACAAACAGATCCGGGAAATCCCGTTATCCCGTGTTTTATAGGTGGAGTGGACTGTGGAAGCGGTTTATGCGACCTGGGAGCCAGTATTAATATCATGCCCTACGCCACCTTCTTGAAAGTAAAAGGAGGAGAAATGCAACCGGTTCCTTTCAAACTCCAACTAGCTGACAGATCAGAGATCAAGCCCATGGGAATAGTCCGAGATCTGGTAGTTGGAGTGTCTCGCTTTATCTTTCCAGCTGACTTTGTCATTTTAGAAATGGATGATGATAAGTGTCTAAATGAGCATGTTTTATAGGTGTATTTCATATATCATATCAGCACTTTTCTGCTCATTTCTCACTTATCGTATGTTTTTCCTCTAGTTTATGTTTTATTGATTATCTCACAAATTTATTGGTTTAAACATGAGGAAAAGCCAAGCTAGGAAGAAAGTACACGAAGAGACCAACGCATCGGCGCAGACGGCGAGTAAAACGGACTTATAACGAAGAATCTGGAGCCGGTTGAAGGGTCCGGGACTTAAATCCAGAACTAAGTCCCGGACCAGCATATTAAAACAGGCCGAGAATAGATAGCCGTGGGTGGTCCGGGACTTAGGTCCCATACAAGGACCCGGACCACCCCTTGAAAAATGGCCGAGGGATTCTGTAAGAAAGGGTCTGGGACTTGACTCATGTGCAAGGACCCGGACCAACAACATTGACGGAAAACAAGAGGCAACCGCCTTGTTTTGAGGCGGTACCGCAGGCGGACAAGGGATATGCAACCGCCTCTACCACAGGCGGACAGCAGGAGGACACCACGCGGACGCGTGTAAAAATTCCAGATCTGAGACGCGAACAGTTTTCTTCTTCGCGCGCCGTCTGCAACTTTCATTCGCCGACTTCTGCAACTCGCCCGCTGCAACTCGTCCACTGTCTGCAACTTATCCATCTACTCTGCACACGCTTTGTCCCCTGCAATAAATGAGAGCAATCAATGAGCCCTTCACGCGTGATCCAGCCTGTCTTTTCCTTCTCCTTCCTTCCTCTTCTTCCTTTCTCCTATATAAACGCACGTAACTTCTGCTTCCAAATATCCACCCACCCATACAATCCACGACCACTTCACCACAAACCTCACGCCATCTCATTTCTCTTCTCCCGCCTTCTCCATTTTTATTTATTTCCACATTCCACAAAATCCACCTCTAGCCCTACGTATACAAAATAGCAGAGTGAGCCGGAGTGATTACGGATGATTTCTATTACTCTTGTCTTTGTCTATCTATTTAATATGTTAGGCTAGTTTACGTATACTCTGGGAATGGTTATTATGTGTTTGTATTAATTATGCAATATTTCTACTGGTTTATTTATATACAGTTTGTTACGCTTAAAGGTTATCTCGCACCTTTTTAATAAATGTCATGAGTTTATTAAACTGCTTTACTAAATCTATTTTGATCAGACCGGTGATAAATAGATAGGTTAATTAAGACGTAAAACTGGAGGAAACTTGTTATGATTTAATAAGTTAGTATTCAGTTGCAAATGTAATTCCTCAATACTCCTCTGCCGTTCGCAGGCTTTTGCTTGAACCTTGATTAGAACCTTGCATTACAGGTGAACGAGTTCTTATGAGTCTATGACTTAGTCCTTAAGATAATTACAGGAACCTTGCCAAATTATTAAAACCAGTAGAGATAGCTTAATTATGCAGATTATATTAACCTGACCCAGAGTTCCATTTTATTTATCTATCAACTTAGTTTATTTTATCTTTTCTTTTTATTTATTTTACAAGTCAATTAATCCCCCCTCTTTGTGACACGCTTAGGTACTATTATATGTACATTAGTCCCACGGTTCGACATCCGGTTGCTTACATTTTCACTATACTACTGCGACCGGGATTTGTTTGCAGCCCGACGTTTATTTTGAGTTTTTAATTTCTTTTCTTTTAATTTTACACCAGTTTAACCACTCACTTTATAACGTCTGCAGATGACGATGTTGAGGTTCCCCTGATTCTAGGTCGACCGTTTCTAAGTACTGCCAAAGCCATCATTGATGTCCACGATGGGAAAATCACTCTGCGGTACGAGGATGAAACGATCGAATTCGACATGCAGAAAATGATGAAGAAAAGCTCTAACTTTTCTCCTCACGCTAAGACAGTGGGATTAACAGATGATGAAGAGGAGGAAGGCAATTTTTCTACAGATGAGGACATGTATTCACTATCTTCCGTCCTGAAGGCTGAAACTGAACCGCTAGAGCAAGTATTAGTTACTTCTCTAAAAGAAAAGGTGGAGGATCCGGAAGTTAACGCCATGCTGGCGTACGTAGAAAAAGGAAAAGCAGGTTATCAAGCCTACCGGCCACCAATCGAAAGACTTGACCGACAACCACAAAAGTCCATTCCCTCAGTAGAGCAGCCACCAGAGCTCGAGTTTAAGGAACTGCCTTCTAAACTCAAGTATGCCTTCTTAGCTGAAAATGACCATTTGCCTGTCATTATTTCCTCTTCTCTGAATTCCGGGGAGGAAACAAGGCTACTCGAAGTGCTAAAAAAGCATAAGACAGCGATCGGGTGGACTATTGCTGATATAAAAGGAATTGATCCCTCCTACTGCACGCATCATATCTATATGGAGGAAAACTACAAGTCTATCAGGCAACCCCAACGTCGGCTAAACCCTAACCTAAAGGAGGTAGTTAAAAAGGAGGTTCTGAAACTCCTAGACGCGAACATCATCTATCCTATCTCTGACAGTCCATGGGTGAGTCCTGTACAAGTTGTCCCGAAGAAGGGGGGCATCGAGGCTGTTGTAAATGATAAGGGAGAGGCTATTCCTCAAAGAAAAATTACTGGATGGCGCATGTGTATCGACTACAGGCGCTTAAACTTGGCGACCAGGAAAGATCACTTCCCTCTCCCCTTTATCGATCAGATGTTAGAGAGACTAGCAAGGCAAGAGTACTACTGCTTTTTAGATGGGTTCTCAGGGTACTTCCAAATACCAATCACACCAGAGGACCAGGACAAGACCACTTTCACTTGTCCATACGGCACCTTTGCGTACAGACGAATGCCCTTCGGACTATGCAATGCCCCTGCTACCTTCCAGCGATGCATGCAAGCTATATTCGCTGATTTCATCGAACAGAGCATAGAGGTATTCATGGATGACTTCTCTGTCTATGGCTCTAGTTTTGATAAATGCTTGGCACAACTTGATTTGATCCTCGGACGGTGAGGATACAAATCTCGTTTTAAACTGGGAAAAATGTCACTTTATGGTCAAGGACGGGATTGTCCTTGGACATAAAATATCGGCTGAAGGAATAGAGGTGGATAAGGCCAAGGTGGAGGTTATAGAGAAATTACCGGCACCAACCTCTGTTAAAGATATTCGAGCATTTCTCGGGCATGCAGGATTCTATCGACGGTTTATACAAGACTTCTCCAAAATCACTAAACCATTGACCGACCTGCTACAGAAAGATGCCCCGTTTCATTTTGATGATAAGTGTTTAGCTGCTTTCAATACAATAACACAAAAACTGGCGTCTGCACCTGTTGTCATATCACCCGACTGGTCTCTCCCATTTGAGATCATGTGTGATGCAAGTGACTACGCAGTGGGGGCAGCTCTATGCCAGAGAAAAGAGAAGATTTTAAGAGTGATTGCTTATGCCAGCAGGACACTCAACGATGCCCAGAAGAACTATATGACCACTGAAAAAGAGCTTCTGGCTATAGTATTCTCCCTTGATAAGTTCAGGTCATACTTATGGGGAAGCAAAGTCATAGTACACACAGACCACTCTGCTCTCAAATACCTATTTGCAAAACAAGAAGCCAAGCCTCGCTTGTTGCGCTGGGTTCTTCTACTACAGGAGTTTGACATAGAAGTCAAAGACAAGAGCGGAAAATTAAATGTCGTCGCTGACCATCTCTCCCGGTTAGTAACTCCTACGGATAGTGTGCCTATCAACGAATTCTTCCCCGATGAGACTGTCTTTTCTATCACCAAGGTACAAGAGCCATGGTATGCGGACCTGGCCAATTATCTAGTCTCTGGAACAATACCATATGATCTATCTTACTCCCAGAAGAAGAAATTTCTTTCTGATTCAAAGCATTATTTCTGGGAAGATCCATATTTGTTCCGAGTCTGTGCAGATGGGTTGATTCGCCGGTGTCTCCCTGAAGATGAGGTTCACAGCGTCATACATTTTTGTCACTCACGGGAAGCCGGAGGTCACCATGGACCCACAAGGACCGCTGCTAAGATCCTGGCCTCAGGATTTTATTGGCCAACTCTTCACAAGGATGTTTACCAATTCTGCGCCCAATGTGATAATTGTCAGAGAATGGGTAACACATCTAGGAGACATGAAATGCCACAACAGAGAATACTAGAAGTGGAACTCTTTGATTGTTGGGGCATTGATTTTATGGGACCGTTCCCTTCCTCACAGGGCCACCAATATGTTTTAGTGGCAGTGGATTACGTGTCGAAATGGGTAGAAGCCATACCCTGTCATCATGCTGATGCAAAGACCGTAACCAGATTCCTTAAGAAGCACATCTTTACCCGTTTTGGCGTGCCTAGAATTATTATCAGTGACGGCGGATCCCACTTCTGCAACCGTTCATTTGAAGCGCTTATGGGTAAGTACGGGGTACGTCACAAGGTAGCTCTACCTTATCACCCCCAGACAAACGGCCAAGCAGAAGTTTCGAACCGTGAATTAAAATGGATTCTCCAGAAAACGGTTAACTCATCACGAAAGGATTGGGCATTGAAGTTAGATGATGCGCTTTGGGCTTACCACACCGCATTCAAGACTCCCATCGGGATGTCTCCTTTTAAGCTTGTCTATGGGAAATCATGCCACCTCCCTGTAGAGCTGGAACATAAGGCGTATTGGGCGATCAAGGCCTTGAACTTTGACATGACTACTGCGGGGGAGAAAAGGAAATTCCAACTCTCTGAGTTAGAAGAGCTGAGAGATCAGGCTTACCAAAATGCTACGATTTATAAAGAGCGCACCAAGAAGTTCCATGACAGGATGATCCTGAAGAGGGACTTCGAAGTTGGTGATTTGGTTCTCTATATAACTCAAGATTAAGGCTCTTCCCTGGGAAGCTCAAATCTCATTGGGCTGGTCCTTTCCAGATTGTTAGTGTGACCCCGTACAGTGCCTTTGAACTCCAAAACAAACAGGGCTAAACTTTTAAAGTTAATGGGGCACGTCTTAAAAGGTATAATTCTCCTTCTGATATTTCAACTGACTTATGTAGAATTAATCTTGTCCAGGAACAGCATGACACCTTTACTCCAAATTTTGAAACTGGCACTGACAAAAACGACATCTCTCCCATGGCGAGCTCACATGCATAATTACGAACAGGCGTCTTGCTAGAGACATTAAACCCGGGCAGCTTGGTGGGAGGCAACCCACTATCTATCTTTTGTCTTTCCTTTTATTTTATTTTGTTTTCTCTTTTGTACTATATTTCCATTTTACATGTTATAATAAAATGCAAGTTTTACTTGAGTACTTCTGGCTGTGTAGAATATTCTTTACAGGTACATTTCATGACATTCCACAGCTGCACTCAAGTGTGGGGGAGCTCTACACACTCTACGAAATTTGGGAAGTACACTCTTTCCTTTTGCTGTGCCCTATTAATTTAATTCCATCTACGCAATGAGGGCATTGCTTCAGCTTAAGTGTGGGGGTGAGAGCCCTTTTCGGGGCATTTTGTGCTTAAAATGTTTAAATCTCTCTGCTTATCTTGCTTATGTTCAAAAATTAAAATTATGGACCCCATAATGTAGGTTGTTCTCTTTAAAAACAAATACTATTATGAATTGTGGGATAAAAGGTACAAATTAAAAATTTTCATTTGATTACTTTTGAGGAGCATTTTTATGCGGTGTGACCAAATGATCTGCAATGGTTGGATTTTTATTGCTCAGGGTTCTTTCTGTCTCTCTCTTAGGGATTGCTAAGGGATGCTTCTCTGTTAAAATACAATAAATTAATAAAAGGGACTTGCGGACACCATTGGTAACCAACAAAGAGAGTTGAGTGTTCTTAATTACAAAAGCTTGATGCTTAATATTATCTTCTCATCTCTTGTGCAAAAGTGAAACAAATGCATGAATCTATTTTTCCTTTTGTTTTCTTCTCAATGCCCATTCTTGAGAGAAGTTGGCCATGGTAAAAGTTCTCAGAGTCACCTAAACAAAGAAGCATTGAAGCACCTTGGATCATACCCCGAAACTCTAATTTTATTTTACCTTGAGCACACCTATGCCACCAGCAGTTGATGGATCACACTCCTCAATAAGTTAAAAATCATGAACTGTTCACATCTTTATCCTACCCTTCATAATAATATTTGTTAGTATTGAGCATTCCCTACTTACTTGGGTACATGGTTTTGCTTGAGGACAAGCAAAAAGATAAGTGTGGGGGTGTGATAAGTGTCCAAATGAGCATGTTTTATAGGTGTATTTCATATATTTTATTAGCACTTTTCTTGCTCATTTCTCCACTTTGGTTAGTTTTCCTCTAGTTATGTTTTATTGATTATCTCACAAATTTATTGGTTAAACATGAGGAAAACCAAGCTAGGAGCAAAGTACACGAAGAGACGAACGCGTAGGCGAAAACGGGGATCAAATCGGAGCTAAAACGAACATTTTAGAGGCAAAAGACCCTTGGTCCGGGCCAGTGTCCGGATCACCTGGTCCGGACGAAGACTCGCCAGCGCACCCGAGAAGAAAATCGACATGTCCGGACCAGTCTGGTCCGGACGGTGGTCCGGACATGTCGATCATGCAGCATACAGAACGCAGCCGTGTGAAGAGATAAAATCCTTATCTCTTCACACGCAAATACCACCGCCTTACCACCCCCTTTACCCTATATTTCTCTATAAATACACCTCCAAACCTCCATTAATCCATATCTCATTCCACCCCAAACTTATGCCATTTTCCTTCCATAAAAATACCATAAAACTCTCCAAAAAATCATACATCTCATCCACATATTATCCACATAAATTCCATACAACACCTCATTCCATAAAAACATTCCATTTCCATACCGTTGTTCTGTCCAACCTCTGCCCAAATATTAGCAGTCAAGATAGTGGAGCTGAATTAATTATCTTTCCCAGATGATTTCTTTTACTTCTCATTCTGTCTTTTTAATTATGTTGGGCTAAGAGGATTTACTCCGGGCGAAGGTTTGGCCGTAATTTGTTTAATTATGTAATCTATATTTCTACCGGTTAAAATAAATACAGTTTGTTACGATTAAAGTTTATCTCTCACCTTTTTAATAAATTTCATGAATTTATTAAAATGCTTTACTAAGTCTATTTTGATCAGACCGGTGATAAATAGACAGGTTAATTAAGCCGTAAATCTGGAGAAAGCTTATTATGATTTAATAAGTTAGTATTTTCAGATGCAAATATAATTCCTCGCACTTAACCGCCGTTTACATATGTTTTGCTCGAACCTGGATTAGACCGAGCATTTTCTGGTAAACGAGTTCTTATGAGTCTATGACTTAGTCCTTAAGATAATAACAGGAATTTTGCCAAACTATTATAATAAACCGGTAGAGATAACATAATTAATCAGATTATATAAACCTGAACCCGGAGTTCCGTCTAATCTATCTTCAACTCAGTTAATCTTATCTGTTGTTTTATTTTACAAAAACAAGTCAATTAATTCCCCCCTCTTGTGACAAGCTTAGGTACTATTTTATTTCGCTATAAGTCCCACGGTTTGACCCCGACCGCTTCTGTCTTACTATACTACTGCGACCGGGTTTTATTTGCAGCCCGACGGATATTTTGAGTATTAATTTCTTTCTTAATTATTTTAATTACACCAGTTCCAACCACTCACAATATACAGTCTGCAGTAGCCCAAGAGAATGGGTGTGAATAAGAATAAGTAACCCGAGAGAGTGGGTGAGTTATTGAATGAGTAACCAAGGCATAGTGAGGTATAACCCTCAAGGCCTAGGAGTAAAATGATACAACTAACAACCTTGTTATGTTAGTTAGGAATTGTATCCCATGATTGAATGTCGAATCCTTGTGTAGTGTACATATATAATGTATTACTATATGCATGTTGATTGAATTAAAATGAATCTCCATGTATATCCGACCCAAAGTAGTTTGCGTACCGTGGTTAGCACGCGGTATATGCAAATTTCATATGCAGCTTTAAGCTGAGCCCCTAGGGGCATCGTTTTTATTTGCAGGTACACCGAAGACGATACCGTTCGAGAGTAGGACGGGGTCGGTGGTTAGCATGGGTAGTTAGTCTTTAATTACTTATGTACTTGAATGAGGTGTAAGACCGAATATGTTATTGACATCCGTATACTGTAGACTCGGTATAGCAAGGAGGTGATTTGAGTATTGTATTTGTATTGTGTACTCGGTTGTTCTAGTTCATCAGACCGTTACGGTATGTAAGATAGGCCTGGTTAGCCATATGGGTGGCTAACAGCGTTGTTTCACCCCTCGTTGTAATTAGAGTTCCGCTGCGTGAGTAAGAGCATTTAGTGACAGTTTAAGAGGTAATGACGAGATTAACGGTTGGGGTGTTACACCGAGTCTGCCCCTATTGATCATGCTCTCCTTCGACGCTGGTGGTTCAGAGAGTCACCCTCTGGGAGTTCCTTTATGTTCCCCCAGATCAGAGGTCCAGGACCCCTACTGCACAGGATTACCCCAGTTATTAGGGGGAGGGTACTCAGCTATTACTGCCTCCACCACCTCCGATCTCCACCGCACCGCCTCCTACCTCTACTTCAGATGCAGACCCTAGAGTGGCTGTAGAGCTCGATCACTTCCATCAGGAGCTCCAGCAGTAGTGCCACTCTAGGGAGGCCTTCTAGGCCGCTCAGCAGGCCGCGTGAGGTGATTTTGATTCCTTCCGGCAGAGTTATGAGGGGATGCGCACAGAGTTGACTACTAGAGTAGACTCTGTTGTGCAATAGCAGTTCGAGGTTGGGCAGAGACAGGAGGCGTTTGAGGAACGTATATCTCAGCGCCAGGATGAGCAAGAGAGGCGGGTTGATGATCATCTCTTGTTGGCTGTGGATCAGATGAACAAAACATTGGCGGCCGACAGAAAGAAGGCCAGAATGGAGATGAAGTAGAGGGTATCATGTTCCATAGCTGTTTTGGTCAAGAATCTTCTACGTTGGGACAAGGAGAAGAGGAAGGCGCGCCGAGAGACGAAGAAGAAGGGGCTTCCTACCCCTAGCTCTCTACTGCTCTCTGATGTTCTAGACACTTCCCTTGACTCTTCTTCAGATTCTTCACCACCATCCTCCTCCACTCAGGCAGCAGTTCACTAGTTCCTTCTCTCTTTCTCTGTTTATCTTATTTTATTTTGACTCCATTTCCTTTTTTTTCCTCTTGCTTTTCTTTTAGTTTTATTTGCTTTTATTATTCTTGTATGACTAATGGATTATCAATTAAATCTCTCTTATTATGGAAGCTGTGTACTTTAGTGATTTTTTTGTTACAGTTGCCTTTATTTTAGTTGGCTCATGCTGTGACAATTCTGATTCCTCGGCTCACCACAGGTGTAGGGCATTTATGCCCTCATTCTTCCAAAGAGGGAGTATTTTTCTTTTTAATTCTTTTTATCATTCTTTTATTTTATTTTATTTTCCAACATTCTTTCATTTTTTATTCTATATTCTTTTGAACACTGGGGACAGTGTTCCTGCCAAGTGTAGGGCAGGCGTCCCCCTTAAAAAAAATTATTTTTGCCAAAACTACATGTATATAAGAAAAATTAGTATATAAATAATATAAGTTGAGATCTTATCAATGTTCTACTAAGCTTTTGCATGTCATTGACAAAGTAAGAGTAGATAAAGATGAATGCTTGTTCTCTCAAGAGGTAACCTTTCTAATGACTTTTAGATTCTTGTTTTTAACTTCTTGATTCTCTTTATTAACATGAGTATATGACCTTACTCCTATTTCTATCTCTGATTTACTTCTGGGTAATATTTTCTTTTCCTTTTTAAAATGGTGAGAATTCTTTTGGGTGGATATCTCAAATAGGGATTGTGTAGAAAAAGAAGGAAAAAAAGAGAAGCTTCAAAAAGAAAAAAAAGAAGAAGAAGAAAAAGAAGAGTCTTCTTTCAAAAAAAATGAAACATTATGAGGTTGCAAAAATTGCCACAAAATAAAAGAAACAAACGAGAGTTTTTCCTTTTGTTTTTCTCCTAAATTCCCCGTTCTTCAATGCAAAATAAATCATGGTTGTTCATAAACCCTTGAAAAATAAGGCTGAATTTAAAAACCATCGATGAGTGTCTTGGCCACATTCAGAAACTCTTGAAAAATAGAGCTGAGTGATGGAAACCAGAAAAAGGAGAGATTACAAAATCCCTTGTACAAAATAGCCCAAAAGTTTTTGATCGGTTTTGAAATTCTTTATTTTTATACCCATTAGTATGTTTTTGATAGATAAGGAATATTAAGTGATGCTTATGAAATAGAGACAGACAGTTGAAAATGTTTATCCAATTGTCATTCCAGAGATTATCTGTTTTGTGCATAAGCAATTACTCTTCTTTTTAAATTTTGCTAATTTTTCGAGGACTAGCAAAAGGTAAGTGTAGGGCCTTGATAAGCCTTAGACTTATCATATTTTAGTAGGTATAATTATAAGATTATTAGCCAAATTAAGGTTAGAATAATTAGTATTTGTGTTATATTATACATAAAGTTTATTATATATATATTCAAGCTTATGTTTTATGTTTTTATACAAGGAATAGCTTCTAACCAAGCAATGCCGGACATATGCCGGATGGTTGATGCACGACACAAGTATAGAGCAGAAAGGAAGTAATGTGCCAGGCATAGTGCCGGTACTATCTATCCGGCACAAGTGAAAAGTCGTCACCATTCGCTAAACGATAGCAGTTATTGACCGTTGACGACTCAACCGATGTCGGGTGTGGTGCCGGACAATCCCTGTCCGGCACATGCATCGTTTCGCTCCAATTTGGCAGTTTCGACCGTTAAGTGGTTGACACGTGTTTATTATGTGTCGGGTACTACTTACCCGGCATTACATCTGACACAAGGAGAAAATGAAGTCTATAAATAGGCCGTGAGCCTATTCATTTCTGGACACTTCAACATACCAAATACACTTCATTCACACTTCATTTCCGCCCACATTCCATTGTTGGTGTCCAAGACATTTCTACGGATCCATCCACGAAGAAGAGAAGATCTTTGTCAGGGTTAAGGCTATGACCAATCTCCTTCCCTTATGTATTTCTTCTTTATTTGAGTGGATGGTGAAGTAGGAATCCTTGCTAGTTATTGGTTAGGGGAATTCTTTCCTTGTAACACTATGATTATTTAATACAATTTCAAGCGTTCATTAGATGTTGGTTCTGAGTGCAAGTGAATTAGTTGATCACTCATTCTCTTTATGCGAATTCTATTCAAGGATGAAAAGTCCAAGAGTAGGATAAGTTAGACAAATCTTAGTGGTCTTTAACGTTGTCTCTTGCGCCTCACGGGAGGCAAGACTTAAGATTTCGAATTAACCCATCTTCCCCCATTACCTTGTTCATTTCGTGGCATGATTTGCTCGATTTGTTAATAGGTGATGAGTTTCTTGTATTCTTACTCCGGAGCAAGAGAGCGGTTTTTTACAATTGAACGTGCTGGGTGTACTACCGGGTCTCCTGTGTCCGGCACATTCAAAGTATTTGAATATGCCGTGCGTCTGGTGTCTGGCAGGATGTTCGGCGCATTCATGCTGGTTGGTTAAGTTCGGGTCTTGAAGTTGCAATGCGATCATATTGGTACTTAGGTTGATGTAATCCCAACCTCGTATTCAGTTAGGATTTTAGTTTAATTATTTTGTCATTTACATTCCCCCTTTTTATTATAGAATAGGTAATTACCGGGATAAGGACTAGTTTTCTATAAGTCCCTTTGGGTTCGATACTCTCGGTCGTAATTTGCTCACGCTGTACTCCGACCGGGAATTGTTTGCTACCCGTATAGAGTGTAGGGTTTATTTTATATTTCTTTCATTATTTTATTCTTTTGTACATAGTTTTTTCCCTACAATTTTCCTGTTAGCACTACTCATTCTTCATTCACAACCCAGCACCATAGAAACAAGAAAGAGGCGAAAACAGAGAAAAGAAAGAGATTTCACCTTCATTGAAGCCAGCTCCATTAATGGCTACTTCTTACTCTATCTCTCTCATTTGCTCTCTAATGTTGAGTACTACTCTATTGTACATTGGGATGGGGTTTGACCCTAAACTCACCGAAAATTGCTTGTAAACTACCTCATCCATTATAGTTATTTTATACTTTTCAATTACAATTAATACTTTAAATTGATCATTTATTGCATTTATGGTGACTCCTATCAACATTAGGTTTTAAGATAGGAGTTGTGACCAAGGAAGGGATAAACCCTTGCTTTTGCACTCTTAAGGTGTAAAACTGTAGGGCTATTGTTAAAAAGCTTGTGATTAATGCTATCGAGTTGACCTAGCCTTTTTTTAATTATTGACCCAACCTAAAACCTGACCGAAACCCAAAATATTTAAATATATTAAGCATGAAACTTGATTGGGTTAAATCCAAAATGAGCCGAACCTGAAATGACCCGCAAAAGTTATAACCTGAAACTAACCCAGATCCAAAATGTCCCAAAATATTAGTAATTTAAATTAGTCAAACTCGAATAACATGAAATAATAGTGACCCTATATTGTCATACACATGAATGACCTAAATAAATATGACAAAAAACTTGATTTAACATATCTGAATAAAATTCAGAATATGCATTGTATTGACTTTTTGTGATCTATGCGTAGTATATTTTTATAGAAATTAGGTATACATTATTTAATAACCGAAACCGAAACCCTAATCTACCTGACACTATTATAGCTCAAACCCGATTTGACCCAAACTCGAGTGACTTAAACCCGAAATGACTAGAAAATTTAATGACCTGATCGGATATTGACCCAAACTCAAAGGGATAACCCAGTTTGACAGGTCTATCTAGAGTACTTCTTCATCCATTCCATTAAAGCAACGATTTAGTTGACTTGTTTATTGTTTCGCCATGCCGAACCAAACAACCAAGCTTGCTTCTGGCTAAAACCCATATACTGTTCTTTATTTCAGTTACTAGATACCAAAATTAGGGATTTAGAAACCAACTTCCTTGTGGATACGACCTTGTTGTGCTATAGTGATTTAAGTGCACTTGTCCTTATGCTTTCTTAGGTTAATACCGATATAGTATTTTCCGAATAGCAGATCTCAACCACTATTAGGGTGCAAGAAGTCTGTGACCTAGGGATTTACCTTGGCTTCCCAAGCTTTATAGGGTTTCATAAAGCACATGTGTTTAGTTATATAAGGGACACGATTTCACAACACATACAAAGTTGGCATTGTACAGTCTCTCAAGCAGGGAGGAGTATCCTCATCAAATTAGTCCTTCAAGTTATATCATCTAATGTCATGCATGATATAAGGTTGTCGCGTGGTCTTATCAAAGAGATCTAAGGCATTATTCGACAGTTTTGGTGGCCAGAGGCTTTGATTTGTAAAGGAATCTTTTGGCCCAGTTGGGACACTATGTATAAAAGTCTCGATGAATAAGGCTTAAGCTTCCATGATCTATAGTTGTTCAATGATGCTATTCTTGTGAGATAATGTTAGAGAGTCCTGTAATAGCCTAGAGGAGGATGTGGCTCATATCCTCAGAACAATATTAAGTAACATGGTACGTATGATGGATGGTGTTGGGGTGAAACAAAAACTGGCATGTTCTCTATTAAATCTGCCTACCATTTGGCCATGTCTATTAAGCTTAATAAGGACGCACCCACATCATATAAAAACAAAATTGGTGGTGTTATGAATTGGCTAGCTACGGAAGTGTCACCTACCACCATGACTTATGTTGTTTGCTTGCAAGCTTATGCAAGGTATTATCCCATGTTGTTCTTTAATTTTGCGCCGATGCCATGATTTACTACCTGCCTGGCGCCCCACTACCCCCAGATCAAGATAAGGTGGAAAGAAAATGGGCTTGAGCCGCCACATCTTTCGGATGATGGTGTCTTATGTGACTGATTTATTAACAACTATGTTGTTGCAAGATTTTCACACATTAAGAACACCATTATTTTACTCTAAAAACTTTGGTTTGCCAGAAATCAGGTGGATCATGGGTGAACAATCACTTTTGGTACTGGCATAGACCAAGTAATCATTCTTGAACATGGCCCAATTTCAAATCCCACACATTGATGAAGATGAGGAACAATAGGCCTTGGAGGAGAATGTTGTTGAAGGAAGTGTAGATGATAAAGGATTTGGCATGGGAGTTTAATGTAAATCATCAGATGGCTGCAATCTCGCCGCATGAATAGCTAAAGGATCATCATCTTGGGAACCAGCAATGGTGGAGGTGAATGCCCTATCTTTGGGTATTGACATTGCTCATCGACTTGCTCTCACACTATTAGATTATCTTCGGATTGCCTCTCTAATATTAACTTTTTGAAAGGAAATGCGGATGTACGGACAAAGGTTAGACTAATTGTAATGGATGTACTTGCCTCTGTCTCATCTTTTTCATAGAGTAATGTGGTCACTTGTGAATAGAGCTAGTAATGCAGTTCCTCGTACAATAGCAAACATAAGAAGGAATGACCACCTAGTTGGTGATGGTTTGATAACCTTACAACTTGTATCTCATTGTTATTAATATGAATATATAGTCCATTTGTCTTTCAAAAACACAAAAAACATACTTTTATCCTTTACTACCATATTTTTTGATAATCATCATCAAACATATACCTTTCTTAGATTTGATGTGCCAAAATGGCAATAAGATAGGGATTTATGGACATATTAATGCTTGTTTTTATTTTAGTAGATTTGTAGCAATTTAATAATATATGTTAATATATTACTGAAATAGAATGTATGATTTACATGGAACCGTGCAAGACCTAGACTGAAACCATTTCAATATTTTTTTAAAAAATATCACTTTCATTACATTAAGCAAGCGAGTACACACTAGAAAAACTAAGCCAACAACAATACATGTTAAACTAATAGAACTACACATATTGTATCTAAGACCGAAGCATCATCCCCTAAGCCAACCCACATTTGTTGTGTGCAATGAAATCCTACAAGGAAGTTGCAAAAGTTGATCGAAGATCACCAACAATCTTTGAAGGTGTATGGTCTTTCATAAAACACTACCTTTTTTTAAATACTAACAAAGAAATGCAAGTTAAGCCAGAAAACCTCCCCCAAAATTAGAGGGAAACATAATTCCCAACTCCAACAAGCATAATCTCTAGGGAAATAACAATCCAACATACATCCTTGAGATAATTCTTAAACATGGTCATTTAAAAACTTACAACAACGAGCTTCATCAAGCCTAAGCATTCATCCACTTCAAAACTAGCTACAAAGCAGTTAATGTTTAGTGCTTGTATATCAAAATCCTTCTTCTCAAATGCCACCACCATCTTCTCTAATTCCTTCTTTAAAAACCGCTAACACCCAAAACACCTTAACTTTGATTATCCTCAAAGATTGAATGCTTCATGTACACCTAAATATAACTAGAAAAAAACCATCTGCAATTCCATCAACCACATCCAACCGTCTTCCTAAATTACATCCTATTTCTTAAGGACAACAAAACAGTTGGTGACATATTTTTAACTGTACGGGGGTCACCGAATCCCCAACGATTAATATCAAGTAATCATTACAGTAGGCAGCCCTCGGTACTTCGAAGGCTGCCTCTAAATCAGCGTGGTTTGGTAAAACTTTCTCCATTCCTGACATCTTATTCCCTAGTGCCATATGTGCATCAACAACTTGGAGGGTCAATAAAACACTGTCAATCAATCTTGGTTCCATCAGTAGAGGAGAACTTTGACCTGTTAATAGTAACAGATGTCCCCTAGAACCTACCAATTAACTAGATATACTCATCATGCCCAGGACCTTCTGGTCAACCATGTCAAATTGGAAAGGAGAGGATTTAAGCCAGAGGTTTTAAGGTTTCAGTCCCGCAGGACTTGAAGAAGATGGAGTCACCGAAATATACGAGGTCGAAAAATAAGAAACAAATGTTGGTGATAGTGGTATCATCTTGAGCCAGTCGTTGATTTACATGTGTAATCTGAAGGAGAGCAACATACCTGTCATCAATATCCTCCACTGCTTCATCTTCCTCTGTATCATCCATGAGCCAAGCTGGTAATGGACATCATGGTGGTTCACTATTCACTGGCAACCTTAGCAGGATGATAGATGATCAGGCTCTCCGTTGGCTTTTACGGAAGGACGACTCCAATTCAGGTATCTTCATTTTGAAGAAGCAGCGCACTAATAACCCCCTTGTGTTTGCCTTGGTTTATCTGAAGGATGATTTGAAAGTGGGGGAGATTGCTGGTAATATCCAAGGATGTATGTTTCTGGGGGCATACCATCTTCGCTCGAAGGGCTAAGTATTTGACGAGAAATAAGGGGAGCGGACGCGACGGCGGTGTAAGGCAGGGTAGAGCATTGACGGTTCCAGTAATTTCTGGAAAGCATGAAGAAGTTGTACAGAGCCTAGAGATTTCGCTAGGTGGTGCACAGACGAAGAAAGATCAAAAGGTTACTGGTGAAGGGCTCGTTAGAAGGTTTGAGTTTGCTGGTGATGTCAAAGTGGTGGTGGACGGGTCGTGTGCAAGAGTTAAACTAGCACGTGTTGTAGATGATGGTGATCCCAACCGTCACGAAAAAACTTTGTATTTTGGTAAGTAATTGGAAGGGATGTACTGGTGCTACGGAAAATGTTTTGTCGGGAATTCAATCGTCAGCCGTGCATGTTTGTCCCGAGGTGGATAATACTACAACACACTGTGGGAGGCGTGCTATGGGTCCAAGTTCTGGATATGTTGGAAGTTGGAACCCTGCTTGGTCCTTTAGTGGTGTGTATACCATGTGCCTGGGCTGGGTTTACCCGTATCTTGGCTATGGCTACTAGGGTGGGCTCACGGCCCAAAGCTTTGACCCTAGCGGGTCGTGGGGTCGAAGTCCTAGTTGGGGAGGTGGTTGGTCTTACCCGGTCCCCCCGAGTGTGGGCGGGGCGCCGTTGGGAGGTGATCATAGTGGGGTCGTTCCTCCCCCAAGCACGGTGGATGTTACTAAGATCGATTTGCGGGCCGGACTAGTGGGATCTATCGGGAGGTTGCCTATTTCTATTCGTAAGCCAATATCTAGTAAGGAGGCAGTTCACGACCCTATAGCAGATGAGATTACAAGGCATGGTCAGGACGGGTCGATAGATCAGTGGTATAGTAAGATGAATTGCCTTGAGGTGTTTGGGGTTGAGCCGATCTCCAGTAGTGCTACTGCAGATGTTGGTAGTGTTCGCCCTAAAACTGTTCTTGATCCTCCCCAGATGGAGCAAGTGGAAGAAGGAGGGTATGAGGATGACCTTAGGAATCTTTTTTATCACCCCGAGTTTCCTCCTAGCTTTGAGCCTGGCAATGGCTCCTCTAGGCTGGCGGTGAGCCCGGAAGATGAGTTTGTTAAGGATGAAGCGAGGTAGACTCTTCTACTTGCCAAAAAACTTGGGTGCAGCGTCATTGATGAGGGACGGGCCCTTAGTAACCTTGAAAGCATTATTCACGAGCAGAAAGGCAGCATCAGTCAGAGACGGCCGGTAGGATCCCATTCCAGGTGTTGGGGATGACTCTGATAGTCACTCGAGGACCACCTCTAGAGCTAGTTCCAAAGGGAGGTTGGGGTCAAAGAAGGGCACTATCGGCTTTAGCAAGTTTTCTCATATTAGTAAGGTTGTCAATAGAACCAGAGATAGAGTAAGAGCTAAAAGCTAAGGATTGTTGTGTTGTTTAGATGCTTTGCAGGTAGTAAGGATAGGGATTCTCTTTGTTTTTGTTGGTGTCGGTTATGTTGTTGATCCGCTTATGCGGCTGATTAGGTCTTGTGCCTCCAATCATAAAAAAACAAAAAACAACCAGCAAAGAGTAGAAAAATAATGCATAACCTGAAATAGAAATCTTCCATCATGGGCATAACTGCATTCATCCAAAAAAGGACCATAGCATTTAAGTGTCATATTTCTTGACAGTCCCCGCATGCCAACGACCGATTGTGAAGGTTCCATTAGCTGAACCAGATCCACTACAAGACGAGCTACGTTCCTGGGCAGGGTAATTTTTTGCCATCTTGATATGAGGACCTGTAGGAAGACCAAACATCTTCGAGCGAGACATCTTTCATATACACGTACATAGAAATATAGATATATAATCTTCTAACTTCTAAGGTGTATAAACTAAAAAGGGAAGGAGGGTCTAAAATATAAATATATCTGTTCATATAAAAGCCAAGTGTCCAAGTAC
Organism: Limonium bicolor; assembly: GCA_023374045.1. Lineage (NCBI taxonomy): Eukaryota > Viridiplantae > Streptophyta > Magnoliopsida > Caryophyllales > Plumbaginaceae > Limonium > Limonium bicolor. The sequence goes on from CM041776.1 coordinate 61,952,149, forward strand.
ACGTACGTGTGAAGCACCAACTACAGTGCAGTTTGCTCTGGGTTAGGCCGGTGGGCATTAACATTATTTTATTTTGATTGGAATCTTGGTTTGTTTCCATATAAAAGATAGTCCACTTGAGAATTTATTAATTGAATCGCAGGAAGCATTTGTGTTTATTCGAAGCGTATACACTACGTATGTTTAAGTTAGATTTTACATTACGGTACGCGGCCATATTAGCACGTACGCATGTCGTCCGACGGTGGAATTATATGGATCTTTTTTATTTGTTGTTTTGAATTGTTCTTTTATTTGTTGTTAATTGATGGTGTCTTATGCATTCACAATGGTGTGGATTTCACCTAGACATGTCAGTAAGAAATTGAAAAAAATTCTATCGTGGTGTGGAATCCATCAAGTTTCTCTTTCATCGTTTCTTATTTAAGTAAAGTACGAACATTCAATTGGATTGATTGTTTCAATTTATTAATAATTTTGTACAGGATGATAAAGTAAAAAGAAGATAGCGGGAGAATGGAGGAGAAAAAATAGTAGGAGGAGTGAGAATGTTAAGAAACTTTCTTATTGTGGGGATGAATATATTGGTTGAGTTGCTTAGCTATTAAAAAAATATTTTTTGTTGACATGGTATCTAGAAATTAGTTAAGAAACACTCTAGCGTTGTGGATGGCCTAAGGACATCCATAATGATGTGGATTCTACTTATAGTGATAAAAAAAAATGAAAATAATGAGATAGATGAAAGAAGATGTGAAAGGGTTGTTCAATTAAGAACTTGGAGAGAAGGTTTTTGTTGACACATGAGAGAATGTAAGAGAAGAAATTATAATAACATTTTTGAGTGGGTGGAATCCCCTTTTCTTACCGTGGATGCCCTATAATAAGAGAAGAGAGATGTTAAATCGGGGTATTTAGCTATTGTTTCAATGCAATAGAATAATGTAGATCGTGTGAACGATTGTCATTAATTTCCACTCATTGTCATTCGATGAAATATTCTTCCCTGCAGGTAAAAGATGCTACAAATACAATCTAAGAATCCTAACACACTTCTTCCTATAATTTGTTAGAAAAGGCTATGTTTTGTTGTATTTTGTGTCTTTATAATTTGATTTCAAAACCCCATATATAATAATATAAGAAATATAAGAATAACCAATATTCTTATCTATAATTACCTTAGTGAAACAAACATTTAAACTAATAAATATTACTTTTTTTAAACTAAAATAAAATAACCAACATTTATATCAACGGATTGCATTAAGTCGATCAACGAGGACAAGTACAATTTCTCTCTTTGATGTAGGAAAGAACAGGTGACATATAGAATGGACAACTCAACGAAGACGCCTTTGTAATTTTAGTCTATGCGAATGAAATACCCCGAACTTACATAAAGTGATTAAATCATTATAATATGATATTTAAGGGCCTAATATCACCAAAAGAATATTGGTGAAAAAAATAAAACCAAAAGAAAAGAGGAAACGCTTAAAAAGCGAAAAATGTAAAAATGAGCGTTACATAACCATAGATGGGTTCCTAAGGCTTAATTATGTCTAAATGTACATGTGGGAACAATTCCCGAAGAAAAAAGATCCATAAAACGGATTAAAAACCACAAACGAACCTTAAAGCGCGTTTTTCGAGGAAACCAGGAAAACCTGACTTTAAGCGGGTTAAATAGACCCGTAATAATTTTAGTCAATCAAATGTCTATTAGTAGACATTAGTGAAGGTCTAGAACCATTAAAATTAATTAAACGATAAAATTCTAGAAAACGGGTTCCGGTTAGTGAATAGTGTAAAAATTAGTAATTGGGGTGTTAGTTGTAATAAAACCAAAGTAACTTCCCCCATTTGTAAATAAAAATCAGAGAGTGGTGTGTGTGGGCTGTGTGGGATGGCTCACTTAGCTCCCTCTCCCAACTCTTTACTCTCTCTAATATACTAAAGGACAAAGGAAATAAAGCAATAAGTACAAAAGTGAAAAAGTTAGTCTCTCTCCTCCATTCTCTTGCTCTCTCTCACGTTTTTCCTCTCCCCCATCAGAACTCCCCTTCTTCCTCCAGTCAAACATGGCGATTCCATGAGCCCTCTTCACCAAGCTCATTCTCCTCCATTGTTGAAAGCTCAAACCTAGTCCAAATCTAATAAAAACTTCACCATTGAACTCCTCTCACTTAGGAGAGTATTTCCCTCTTTTCAAAATCAGAAAAACCCACACTTCATCTCCATGGGCGTGACTCTTCTTGAAGCTTGAAGAACACCATTGTAAGCTAAACAACTCCTTGTTGGTTTGAGGTAAGAAAGTAGTTCAAAAATCCCTCTTTTTCTAGTTTTTCTTCACAACCGAAAATTCTAGATTTTGAGCCCTCTTGTGTTTCTTGCTCTAGCCGATTTTGGAATTTTAAAGGATCTGGAATCTTGTGGTTGAGCTAGCCAAACATTCCATCTAGTGATTGAAAGGTAATCACTCATTTTAGAGCTTCAAACTCCTCTTGAATTCTAGGGTTTATTCTAGAGTTGTGTATTCACTGGTGTATATGTGTATCCCATTGGACAATGGGCTGTAGCTTGACTAATTGGTAAAACAAGAACATGAAGGGAAAGGGAAGAACAAGGAAGGAATGAGGGAAGAAAGGAAAAAAAAGTCAAAGAAATCACAAGGTAATGAGCTCACCTTGGATTGAGTTTTTAATGTCTTGTAGTATGAGAACTTATATAGTATTAGTAGTGGAAGGGCTATGGTAAGTGTAAATAGGAATTGGATATGTTAGTGTTGTGTATATGATGAGTAAAGGGCTTTAAAAGCCAAGTTGTTAAGGTGTTGAAATGTATATAATGTGCAGGAAATTAATGTGTTGTTAGTGGTAAGAATGATGTGGATGTTGGAGTTGATGCGGTGAGCTGAATTTTATATGTGGGCAATGCTAAGTTTATAGGGGAAACTCTGTTGAAATTGCTCTAGAAACTTGATGACTCAAGTGTGTTGACAAGGAGAAAAGAGCCTAGGGATAAGGGTGTTGTAGAGGTGAAATTAAGTGGCTAAATTGCCTTGGTATTGGATTAAAAGAGAATGATATACTTGGGTGAATTTGAGAATGAGAAATGATGTAAGTGTGTGATCTAGGATAGCATTAAGTGCAAACCATGGAGAGATTAAAGAGGAGAGCAAAATCTGTAGCAAAGAGGCTATCAATGATGCCTTGGGATGTTAGATTCAAACTAGGTTGAGTAACTTTGAGGGAAATGGTTGAGCTTTGGAATTAGAAATATGAATGTCTAGAAAGGATTTGAAATGATCAAAGGAGCTAAGGATATGGTAAACTACCTAGAGAAAAGGGGTGGAAATGCACGAGAGTGCATAAGTGCGAAAATGAAAGTTTAAGTTGTAGAATTGAGCAAGAATGGAGTATGAGTATGACCAATGATTTAAGGAGCTTTAAGGAGTGTTTAAGGGTGCTTAAAAATATAGAAAACATGTGGAAATGATTAGGAAAGGATTGGATAATAATTGAGGTGCATTTGGAGTTCAATGTGAGTAGTTAAAATGGGTATTGGGCTGGACCGACCTTGGTAGGGTCAGTCGGCCTTGAATTTGTAAACCCGGGAGTCTACTGACTTCGAACAACCTTGGGACCAACCCTAGCAAGGTCGGTCGGGTTGAAATTTTGCAGAACAGATGTCTACTGACTTCGACCGACCATATGACTGACCTTGGTAGGGTCGGTCAAACTGAAATTTTGTAAACCGTAACCTACTAACTCCGACCAACCTTGGGACCGACCCTGGGTAAGGTTGGTCGGGTCAAACAAAAAAAATCACTAATGTATATATATGTATATGTATATATGTATACGTGGCACTAGTAGTAAACCATTGATAAGTAATGGTGGTGAGGAAATATGCACATAAGTAAGGAAACAAACTTGAAAAGTAATTTGGAGTAAGTAACTAATGTAAGTGAGTTTGAAATGTGAGGAGTAAGTAATTGTAAGTCGGGAAACTCTAAAGATTTAAAGGAGTTAGGTTAATTATAGAGAATTAACTGCCCGACTCCATGTGTGTTATAGGATTCGAAAGGTTGGACTCTGAAGGAAAATCGGGGATCGAACAACTATGGTGTACGGTATGAATTTCTCATGCCCTGTATGCTACCTTGGTTACCTGATTTGTGTGTTGTGTGTTATGTGTGACCACCTAAATAAGATAAAATGCACGAATCAGGTTTATTGCACTTTCTTGTGCATGTAGTGTATTGTTCCTTGTTGGATTGTTCCTGCACTTGTAGTTTGTATAATTCATGAAATGTATGAATGATGATGAAGTGCTTGTTTGTGTTGCTGTCAATTGCGCTAACCCTTGACTTAGTGATTGTGAAATGATTCTCACTAACTAAGTAACCCTTCTAACTTTGAGTATAATGGTAAATTGGAGTATGTAAGAAGCCCAATATAGTTTCGGCCACGTGTGAGGATGAGAAGACACAAGAGGTTGGATCCGATTCCTAGCCTTAATCTTTTCCATGGTCCAAACCCCTTAAATGGGTAGCAACCTGGATTAGTGAGCCAACCTAAAGCCCGGTGGTGGGATATCGTAGTCCCTGCTTGGAGGTCATACCGACTTGACTTGAGTATTAAGGTAAGAAAGTATTTGGTAATGTAAGATCATGGCTAATGTAAGTCATTGATCACGAGTAAAAGAGTAAAGTACATCCGATTAACCCGAATGAGTAAGCAACTAACAAGTATTGCGTATGGACTTGAGAATTGTATCTCAGTACCCTTGTAAGTATGTATGGTTGACTTGTGATTGTCTCCCTTTGTATGTATTGGATTGTATGTATGTGTGCGCTATGGCATGAATGTATTACTGTTCATTGTAGTATGTATGCATGTATGAATAAAATGAACTCCATGTATGCGACCAAGTAGTCGGCGTACCCCCGTTAGCACGCTGTGTATGCGAATTTCATATGCAGCTTTTGCTGAGCCCCTTGGGGCACTATTTTTATATTTCAGGTATCCGACAAGCTGAACGGTAGAGAGTGAGACCGGGCTATATGCCTTGTTTAGCTAGGAAATATCTTTGATGGTGTATTGTATACAGGCTTGTAGCCTTTGAACTGCCGGTGTACCAAGTGGTGCACCTTTATGTATTTGGAAAGCGTGTAGACTTGTGAGATATGGGTAAGAGGTTAGACTTTTGGTAAGTATGTATAGACTTATGGGAAATGTTGTATTTTGGATTTGAATCTTAGTAAACTCGGTATAGTGCATTGTAAGTATTGAATATTGTATTGAATGGAGAATCGTTTGTATTCGGTTTGGAATTGGAAGTGTGAATTGTATTGTTTATACTCGGGTATTCTGGTCCATCAGACCGATGTTGTAGTGGAAGTAGGCCTTATTAGTCACGTGGGTGGCTAACGGTATTGTATCACCCGCCGAAGTGTATAGATTATCCGCTGCGTAAGTATGGAAGTACGAGGAGATTAGACGGTAATGACAAGATTAGCGGTAGGGGTGTTACAAAAAGTGGTATCAGGGTGAAGTATCGCTCTGATAACTGGAGTGGAAATACCGAGCTTAGGAAATACTGAGTTAGGAATTAGGAGCTTAGGGCTAAGAGCTGAGTGATAGAGTGAGAGATACGCTAGTTAGGAACCACCGGTGTGTACCGAATACCTACAATATCAGACCCGCCCTCCACATCCCCCGTTGTATAACTTGGGAAAGAATGCTAGAGAGAAGGAAAGTCCTCTCATACTCGGGAAAACCCGATCTGGCAGTTGTGAAATAATCCTATGGAAAATAGGAATCCGTCATGTAGTAGATTTCAAGGATTGGAAATCCCGGAGACAGTTCCTGGTTGAACTACAATACCCGCACTTGATAGTGGTAGAATGTGAACCCTAACCATAAGGAGACTACAACTTATGACAGCACGGGGGCGACATGCTTAGCATCATTAGAACCTAGCTGGTCAAAACGCAGCGGGAAGCGAAGCACTAGCTGTGCAACGAAGCGGATAAAGGAGCAGTAACGAAACCCGAGACACAAGTCTGCGGGACAGTAGTAGCTAGATAATACCACCAATGGTATATTAACTGACTAAGGTCATAGTCGGGAGTGGTTAACTCTTAAACTACTTACAATACATGGCCGGCATAGCTCAGGCAGCTATGAGAACATTCACAGACACAATCCGACTGGACTACGGAAGTAGTGCCTAAACAAGTTAAGGCTCGGTAACCACGGTAAATGTGGGGAGCCGAGCAACAAGGAATAACACAAAATTAAATTGATAGGGATCTCCAAGGATTGAAGAAGCACCCTGATCAATGACAGCCATGTCAAGATCACTGAGAAGTTACTCAGAAGATCGGTTAACCTAAGTAAAGGATCAGTAGATCAATGGAAGAGCCGACAAGCTACCAAATATGCAAGGGAACGATACCGTGATCGGTATAGGTTAACCCAAAAACCACCGGTACCACGCACTTGCCACGACAAGTGCAGTAATGATAGGACTATTTAGAAAGACTTTAACAAACCACAAGTGCTTAGTAAAGTACCGTGATCGCAATGAAGCGACTACAGGATCATAAATCCTAAGGAGTTGAAGAATGAAACCTTGGAAGGGCCTAACGACCTGACCATTGCATTAAATTATATATCAGTCAGCGGGAAGCTAGACTCGGTCAGAATCAACCAACATTGAAATGCCATGAAATTTTTCTTTCAAACCAAAATTTTCATTTAAAACTCAAATATTTCCTTTAAACCCCCAGATTTTAAAACCAAGCCAGAAGATTCACAATAAGTCATCATAGGACGATATAAGAGGAGTTGACAACAGAATACTTCACCTAGGCGTGTGACGAACACTATGAGTGTACAAGAACGAAATGTGGGACGACCCACTCCGCTAGGAGCTTGCGGGCCTGACAGTCCTACTTATATGTTAGTCGGGTAAGTAGTAATGTATCAGTATGGTACCTCACATATGTATACAAGTAGAGTACAACACGGGAAGTAGTCAACACCGTTCTATGGACCGTTAGTAAGTTCAAGCCAGAACAGATGGACACCTCCGACGATTAAAGTGGAAGAACGCAGTTGAACTAACGAGTATCAAAGAACTCAGTGAATTCATCTAAGGATCATAAACAAGAATTAGAAAGTGTAAGGAGCATAAATGATTCAATTTAGACTTTGGATATGTCTCAAAAGAATTTCGAAGCGAATGCTTGAAAAGCTAGAACGAGTACCCAGCCTAAAACAGTAAGGCAGATGCCTACACGGACACGTTAATGTCCAATAAACAGGATAGAATTCCCAGAACAATCACCATGACTACCGGGAGTATTATTCTTCACTAAAGATGATGTTAAACCCGGTCAAGAACACAAGGAGAAGGTATCAACGGTCTACCCAAGAATGGGAGACGCTATAACTTTAAATGAGATAGTTCAAATACGATACCGCAAGGTGGTGTAGTTAACACAACATATCACATTAGCCAGATATAACGGCATAACGTAACAACACCTAGGAGCAATCCTTGAAGGGTGTCAGAGTCAACAGAAATTGAACGAAGTGTCATGATAAGAACACGGGAGCTAAAACAAACACTCGTTAGAACGCCGAAGGGTTTCCACTTAATAGGAAGTACCCTAAACCGCCAAGAGCACCGATTAATGTCAAGGTATCTAAAGGGTCTCCCATGCACGGAAGCATGATGGACAATATTTCCATGGAGCCCAGTATTATCTCCGGCCCATTTGATGGTATACGGAGAAGTAGAAGCTTATGTGAACAGCCGACAACGAGCAAAGCTCGAGGCAATGTGGTTTAAAAGCCATGAACCAACTACCTTAAGTAGGTTTAAACGGTTGCAAAACCCACATTGAATGATAAGAAGAACTACCGAGAATGGCAAGTAGTAAGGGAAGAATGTTATTTTCTACAATGAACGGAGTGACCACCGAGTAATCGCTCGACTTGAATTCAATGTAATGAGTAGCTTGGAGTAATGACTACCTCATTGACGCTGCCACTAGAGCATCGTCCCAATGTACAGTTGACAAGGCTCTTAGTTTCCCAATATGCTCTCTGTAGTAATAGTAAAACAGAGGCATGAGAATCTAGATGATGACAACATGGACCTAGCCCACACTTGGGCATAACAAGAAATAAGAAGAGTGAAGATACCCCTCATTACCATAAGGCCGCCAACGCGGAGATTGTGCGAACCCTCGGAAAAGGCTTTCACCTACTACAACATCCAAACTCGTGCATGTGATTTTGCCAGAGACAATTTAGAAGTAAACACAGAATGTGTACAATGTTGATAGTAGAATGATAACGCTCAAAGAGCATAGAGACTTGAAGGAGTAGTATACTCCATTTCTAACCAAGCAAACGACAAACCCTTGTATGAACGGTGGAAGTACGTAAGCAGAGGTTAACACAGTAAAACTTTGTCGTGAGACTTGCGAGGGGATATATACCCCTCCACAAGAACTCTCACTTATCAATGATAGTATGCTCTTCTATTCGAGAATGGGACCCATAAACCCCTGAAATTCCTTGGAATGTCCCAATGATAGACATAGAAAGGTAAGACTGCATAACCAGACCTTCTATCCAATGCCCAAAATTTAGAAGGCAGTAAACGTCAAAAACAAGCAATGTGAGCGCGTATTTTGACACATCAAAGGACCAACACTGCAAACAGCTGGTGACCCGATAGACTACTTCATCCTTGGTCAACCAAGTCACTAGGTAAACGGTTCCATAAGCGATGCGAGAATGCGAGGTAAACTAACCTTCATATAAACCCGAAATGGAAGTAGAACGTCTTCACAGTGACAAGATAATGACATTACGGTATGCTACAGCGACCGCCATACACACGAACATAGAAACGCCCGATGTGTTCACACCACAAGGGGATTGAGCATAAAACGTAACATTGAAGTATACTGTTGAGTAATGGTACCAACAGCAATGGCAATGAGTAAAGGAAAGCTACCACATTAACAAAGGCCGTGAAAACAATGTTGTACAATGAGTAAGAACATGGTGCGCAACAAGCGACCACTATGAGAACGTAGCTAGACAATGACATGGGGAACAAACCATAAGCTGGACTCAGCGGAGTCGAAATGCGGAAATTGGCAGATAGACTAGGCGTTAAAGCCCATAGTCTATACCATATAACAAAGATTCCACAAGGAACGCATTGTTCATTCCTATTACGACTGCATAAGGAACTGAAAGCGTATACCTAGTGGATCAACTCGATAAGAGGAGTGATAATTTGGGGCAAGAATACCCGATTGTGAAATGACCGACCGTACTAAATACGGAAGGATTGCAAACACATCACTGAACATGGCGCAAGCTGGTTAATCGAAAACTTAGAAACATTCATGCGGCCTTGGGCCGAAGAAGCACGAAGATCGTTGGACAAGCCAACAATCACGACAAGTGAATTCTATTGGAACAAAAGCTGAAATGAAATTATGAACGCCATGAGGATCGATGCTCATGAAATGCAACATAGTGCAATAAAAGGAAACTGGTACAACACTACATGAGTGAATAGCTAGAAACCAATGATCACAGGAAGCACTACATATGCGTAGTAGCTCAACCCCAACCGACAACAAGTTGGAGGGACTAAATGAGTAATCACCGAAGTATACAGTAGTATGTACGATAGATTTCCAGAAAATGGATAGAAAATCTACAATACAATGAGTTCACGTACAGTAAGAGACACCACGCGCCGGTTGAGAAACCGCCTATCCCAAGATTGAAGGGATAAGAAGTGGATGTATAACACAGTTAGAATAACAAAAAGGGCGAATTAAGCTCAAAAGTTATTAGGGCCGCGCAGCAGAAGCTAGTGGGCCCTAGCTCAGAGGTTTAATATACCCAGTAAGTATGAAAGAATGGCTAATTATCAATGTCTTGAAGCCTGATAGGCTAGAACCGAACCGGTTATGAGTTAAATAAACTCCAATGGGAATTCTTGGTGCAGGGACTAAACTTAGTATGGTTAAGACCCTTTGACCTGAATACATTGAATAATAGACCGTAAGGAAGCTAAAATGCTTCAGGATGCCCGAATTGAGTGAACCAATGTTCAATGATAACATATGGTAGATTACGTGGGTGTAATCCCTTTTAAGGGGGGTGGAGCGAAAAACCGCTTAGTGTAAGTTTCACGTATTAACTACGTAAACTATAGTGTGCATAGCACAAATGAGAATTGTTTGATGATTGGTATGTATGTTACATAAACATATGCACCCATTCATAGCCTAGTTATGGTTATCACGCATAAGTGATGTGAATACCATGTATATAAAAATATACCTATCTTGTTAACTCGTGTGTGAGTATACAAGGAGAAAAGAGTAGAGAAACTCTTGGGGAAAGAGAATCCCTATAGTATATGTCTATCTGAAGTTAGACACGGTATTATGATGCATGAGTTGGTATGAAGCTAATGTAGAACCTAGAGGGAATTAAGTTCCCTAGGTAATTGTTTTGAAGCAAATTGAGAATGATTGGTGGACGGAACTCCAAAGTATTGTATCCCTTAGATAGATTATTTGAGATGATTAAGAATAATGGATGAAAGGGGTAATTTATAAAATAAGTCCCATGTGTAGTGAAGTCTCAGGTAAAATATTCGGAAGTAAACTGAGGATAATTGATTGACTGAGTCCCATCCTTTGGAGATGTATGAATTTGAGAGAATGACGAGGAAGAGTAAAAAGATAGAAAATGGAAGTAATTGAATTATTTGATTTTTTGAAACTGATGTGGGAAGTCGAACTTGATCCAGATCAGATCAAGGGAAACCGAACACAAATTAGGGTGGAAAGATAGTTCAACACTGATGCTGATCACACCAGGGTCGAATGATTCTTGAAGCTCCCTTCAAGTGGTCACAAGTAATCACGCATAGAATAGACGTAATAGGTATAAATTGGATTTGGAGTTGATTGTGTTCCAAAAAGAATTTTCCTTCAAACTTGAGAATGAAGATTAGTTCGAAACCTGTACCACCTAACCGAGGGCTGCGGTCCTTTGTCTGATGACTGGGAGAACAGTGGTAGTGTATTGTATTGTATTATTCGAAGGGCAGCGGGACATAGAGAAGTCCTGTGTCTAGATGACCGGAGTGCCTGCGGGATCATACGAAAGTATTTTTATATTGCTTTGGGATAGCTTTGCATAGTATGTATGTATATCGTGTATTGTAAAACCAGATGGATGGTTGGAATACGGATTGTAGTGATTGTATTGTGCTTGCATTGGATGTACTTGCATGGTATTGTATGTAAAAACCTTGAGTAACGGGTCTGAGAATCCGTAAGGAGTAGTAATGTATAACCTTGACAATTGAAATGTCAAATGAGTAAATATAGTAACCTTCAACCTTGAACAACTTTGAGGGCAATGTTCCTTAAGGGGGGTAGATTGAAATACCCCGAACTTAAAAATAAAGTGATTAAATCATTCTAATATGGTATTTAAGGTCCTAATAGCTCCTAAAGAATATTGGTGAAGAAAATAAAACCAAAGAAAAGAGGAAACACTTAAAAAGCGAAGAATGTAAAAATGAGCGTTACATAACCATAGGGAGTATGTGACCTCGACTAGGATCCTAGATTTTTCGAGGAAACCGGGAAAACACGACTTGAAGTGGGTTAAATAGACCCGTAATAATTGTATACCATCAAATGTATATAATTATACATTAGTGAAGGTCTAGAACAATTAAAATTAATTAAACGAGAAAATTCCGGAAAACGGGTTCCGGTTAGTGAATAGTGTAAAAATTAGTAATTGTGGGGTGTTAGTCGTAATAAAACCAAAGTAACTTTCCCCATTTGTAAATAAAAATCAGAGAGTGGTGTGTGTGGGCTGTGTGGAACGGCTCACTCAGCTCCCTCTCCTAACTCTTTACTCTCTCTTATATACTAAAGGACAAAGGAAATAAAGCAACAAGTACAACAGTGAAAAAGGTAGTCTCTCTCCTCCATTCTCTTGATCTCTCTCATGTTTTTCCTCTCCCCCATCAAGACTCCCCTTCTTCCTCCAGCAAACATGGGGATTACATGAGCCCTCTTCACCAAGCTCATTCTCCTCCATTGTTGAAAGCTCAAACCTTGTCCAAATCCAATAAAAACTGCACCATTTAACTCTTCTCACTTAGGAGAGTATTTCCCTCTTTTCAAAATCAGAAAAACTCACACTTCATCTCAATGGGTGTGGTGCTTCTTGAAGCTTGAAGAACACCATTGTAAGCTAGAACAACTCCTTGTCGGTTTTAGGTAAGAAAGTAGTTCAAAAATCCCTCTTTTTCTAGCTTTTCTTCACAACAAAAAATTCTAGATTTTGAGCCCTCTTGTGTTTCTTGCTCTAGCCGATTTTGGAATTTTAAAGGAGCTGAAATCTTTTGGTTGAGCTAGCCAAACATTCCATCTAGTGATTGAAAGGTAATCACTCATTTTTGAGCTTCAAACTCCTCTTGAATTCTAGGGTTTATTCTTGAGTTGTGTATTCACTGGTGTATATGTGTATCCCATTGGACAATGGGCTGTAGCTTGACTAATTGGTAAAACAAGAACAAGAAGGGAAAGGGAAGAACAAGGAAGAAAGGAGGGAAGAAAGGAAAAGAAGTCAAAGAAATCACAAGGAAATGAGCTCACCGTGGATTGAGTTTTTAATGTCTTGTAGTATGAGAAATTATATAGTTTTAGTAGTGGAAGGGCTATGGTAAGTGTAAATAGGAATTGGGATATGTTAGTGTTGTGTATATGATGAGTAAAGGGATTTAAAATCCAAGTTGTTAAGGTGTTGAAATGTATATAATGTGCAGGAAATTAATGTGTTGTTAGTGGTAAGAATGATGTGGATGTTGGAGTTGATGCGGTGAGCTGACTCCGACCGACCTTGGGACCGACCCTGGGTAAGGTCGGTCAGGTCAAACAACAACAACAACAACAACAACAACAACAACAACAACAAAAAAACAATAACAACAAAAACAATAATAATAATAATAATAATATAATAATAATCATCATGAATGTATATATGTATATGTATAAATGTATATACACGGCACTAGTAGTAAACCATTGATAAGTAATGGTGGTGAGGAAATATGCACATAAGTAAGGAAACAAGGGTGAAAAGTAATTTGGAGTAAGTAACTAATGTAAGTGAGTTTGAAATGTGAGGAGTAAGTAATTGTAAGTTGGGAAACTCTAAAGATTTAAAGGAGTTAGGTTAATTATAGAGAATTAACCGCCCGACTCCATGCGTGTTATAGGATTCGAAAGGTTGGACTCCGAAGGAAAATCGGGGATCAAACAACTATGGTGTACGGTATGAATTTCTCATGCCCTGTATGCTACCTTGGTTACCTGATTTGTGTGATGTGTGTTATGTGTGACCACCTAAATAAGATAAAATGCATGAATCAGGTTTATTGCACTTTCTTGTGCAGGTAGTGTATTGTTCCTTGTTGGATTGTTCCTGTACATGTCGTTTGTATAATTCATGAAATGTGAGAATGATGATGAAGTGCTTGTTTGTGGTTGTGCAATTGCGCTAACCCTTGACTTAGTTTGAAATGATTCTCACTAACTCACTAACTAAGTAACCCTTATAACTTTGAGTATAATGGTAAATTGGAGTATGTAAGAAGCCCGATGTAGTTTCAGCCACGCGTGAGGACGAGGAGACACAAGAGGTTGGATCCGATTTCTGGCCTTAATCTTTTTCATGGTCCAAACCTCTTATAGCAACCTGGATTAGTGAGTCAACCTAAAGCCCGGTGATGGGTTATCTTAGTCCTTACCCGGAGGTCATACCGACTTGACTTGAGTATTAAAGCAAGAAAGTATTTGGTAATGTAAGATCATGGCTAGTGTAAGTCATTGATCACGAGTAAAAGAGTAAAGTACATCCGATTAACCTGGATGAGTAAGTAACTAACAAGTATTGCATAAATTGTATCTCAGTACCCTTGTAAGTATGTATGGTTGACTTGTGATTGTCTCCCTTTGTATGTATCGGATTGTATGTATGTGTGCGCTATGACATGAATGTATTACTGTTCATTGTAGTATGTATGCATGTATGAATAAAATGAACTTCATGTATGCGACCAAGTAGTCGGCATACCCCCGTTAGCACGCAATGTATGCGAATTTCTTGTGTAGCTTTTGCTAAGGCCCTTGGGGCACTGTTTTTATATTTCAGGTATCTGACAAGCTGAACGGTCGAGAGTGAGACCGGGCTATATGCCTTGTTTAGCTAGGAAATATCTTTGATGGTGTATTGTATACGGGCTTGTAGCCTTTGAACTGCCGGTGTACCAAGCGGTGCACCTTTATGTATTTGGAAAGCGTGTAGACTTGTGAGATATAGGTAAGAGGTTAGACTTTTGGTAAGTATGTATAGACTTGTGAGAAATGTTGTATTTTGGATTTGAATCTTAGTAAACTCGGTATAGTGCATTGTAAGTATTGAGTATTGTATTGAATGGAGAATCGTTTGTATTCGGTATGGAATTGGAAGTATGAATTGTATTGTTTATACTCGGGTATTCCGGTCCGTCAAACCGATGCTGTAGTGGAAGTAGGGCTTGTTAGTCACGTAGGTGGCTAACGGCATTGTATCACCCGCTGAAGTGTATGGATTATCCGCTGCGTAAGTATGGAAGGATGAGGAGATTAGACGGTAATTACTAGATTAGCGGTAGGGGTGTTACTGCGAAGTCCAAGGCTGCCCATAATCGGGGCTTGCTGCCCATAATCGGGGCTTGATGAGACCTAGTCTCACAAACAATCTAGATGTATCCGAACTCAATTTGATTGGTTAAATGATTTTTTTATTATATAGATGATTGGTTTAGTTAGTTGATTGATAATGATTAATATTTTGGGAAGTTAAAAAGTTTTTCAGTCATAAATCTTTTATTATATTTAAATATTTTCACGTTTTCCAATATAGTAGAAGTAATAATTATGAGAAGCTAAAAAGTCACGAGATATATGGTATATGAGTGTAAAAGCCATTAGTGTTTCAATATACTTATATGAGTAATTGATATAGTACATATTTAGTATTTGAGGTGTGTATGTTTTAGAAACTAAAAAATTACTTTTGGCATAATTTTTTTATTATATTTAAATATGTTCACCTTTTCCAATATAGCAAAAACAATAATCACAGGGAGCTTAACAATCATGTAATATAGTGCTTCAATATACTTATAGAAGTACTTGATATAGTACTGATTTTGTAATTGAGGTGTGTTTGTTTTGGGAAACCAAAAGGTTACTTTTTTCATTATTTTTAATCATAATTAAATATTTTTTACATTTTCCAATATAGCAGAAGTAATAATTATGGGGAGTTTAATAGTCGCGTGCAGACGTTATAATCTGAGTGGTTTAACTGGTGTAAAATTAAAAGAAAAGAAATTAAAACTCAAAATAAACGTCGGGCTGCAAACAAATCCCGGTCGCAGTAGTATAGTGAAAATGTAAGCGACCGGATATCGAACCACGGGACTAATATACATATTATAGTACCTAAGCGTGTCACAAAGAGGGGGGATTAATTGACTTGTTACATATAAATAAAAGGAAAGATAAAATAAACTAAATTAACAGATAAACTAAACGGGACTCTGGTTCAGATTAATATTATCTGCTCTTTCATGCTATTCCTACTGGTTTAATTATAATTGTCTGGCAAAATCCTTTAATTATCTTAAGGACTAAGTCATAGCCTCATAAGAACTCGTTTACCAGAAATGCTCGGTCTAATCAAGGTTCGAGCACTCTTATGTAAACGGACATTAAATTCGAGGAAATATAATTGTATCTGAAAATACTAACTCATTAAATCATAATAGAGCTTTCTCCAGATTTACGGCTTAATCAACCTATCTATTTATCACCTGGTCTGATCAAAATAGACTTAGCAAGCAATTTAATAAACTCATGACATTTATTAAAAGGCGAGAGATGAGCTTTAAGCGTAACAAACTTCATTAAATTAAAACCAGTAAAAACATTGCATAATTAATACAGAACATAATAATTGTTACCAGAGTATACGTACTCTAGCCTAACATATTAAATAGTTTGGTCTTCTATTTAAATACGTGAGACTAGAGGTGAAATTAATGAGATGAAAAGAAAACAAATGGAGAAGCGGGAGATTAGAGATGAAGATGAACGAGTGAGTGAAAGTGTAGTGGTACGAAGATGGAATGATGGTGTGAATTGGAACTCCAGAGGAACCACGGAAGGAGCCTCCGGAAGGACACCGAGTAAGGAGGAATGAAGCTCGTATTTATAGAGGAAAAAGAAGCAGAGCAGCAGCTTCATTGATTGAGCTCGATGATTGCAGCTCCCCATTGATTGCAGCTCATTGATTGCGCAGGGGACAGGGCTGCAACGCGTGCGTGATTTCTGGTAGGCGCCGACTGCTAAAACGATAAGGGGAGTCAAGTTGCAGAGCGAGTCGGCGAAGAAGATTATCCGTTGATTTACACGTGTCCGCTAGATAAGTAGTGGTCTCCTCTATCTTGTCCGCCTGTTTATCAAGCGGTACTCTCTGTCACGTCCGCCTCGCGGTCTCCTCTGTCTTGTCCGCCTCGCGGTTTCCTCTGTCTTGTCCGCTCGATATCAAGCGGTTGTATTGGTTTGTCCGCCCCCTAATGAGGCGGTTGCATGCAAATCACGCATGCATGTCCTCCACGTGACCTTCTTTAATCCCTTATAAAGATATGTGTTTAATTGGTATTTTTCCTACATTTTAACACATATAATACATCAGTTAATATACAACACAATTATAGGAAAAACCCTAGATAAGTGCGAAACATTACTAAAAATGCTGCAATTAATAAGGTGATTAAACCTTAAAAAGTCTATATGTTTTGCACTTATCATCGCGTGATATCTAGTATCGAAGACGTTAGTGCTTCAATATACTGTTATGACTTATGAATACTTGATATATAGTATTTTAGGTGTATGTTTTGAGAAACTAAAATTTTATTTCTTATAATATTATTAGTTTGTCATAATTTTTTCAGATTTTACAATATAGCATAAATAATACTTTTATTTCTTCATATTCGATGCTACATGGCAATTTTGAGTTTGTAATTCCGTACTTTTGTAGTATTACAGTTATATTTATAAACTCACATACTTACACAACTAATGCTTAAATGCCAACATGTAATTGTAAATAAGTAAATGAATAATGAATTCAAATACCAACAAGTTATCGAATGTCTATATAAATTATATCACGAATGAACAGAATACTCGACTACAAACACTTTATATAATAAAGAAATACTAGTAAAATTTATATTCAAATACCAACTCAACTACTATTGAAACGCCAATTTTGAAAGCTATTACTTACAAACAATAAAAATTCCTTTGTATAAATTAGAATATTACCGAACTATATATCAAAATACTTACACATGTTATATACATATACTTAGTCATTATTTATTAACTTTCTTGTTTATGATAATCGTGATTCCAAAATGACTTTCACTCACATATGATCCAGTTGTTCCATCATATACCACATTTGGCGTTCACATATGTTTCAGTTGTTCCATTATATAGCACTACTGATATCAAACTACACAACATCATAAAGTTTTACATGACATGTCTAACACCCCTTTGAACATTTTTTCACATTTTTTGCATCCTTGTTGCACAACATTAGTTAATTTCTCCAATAATCAGAAAGTCTTTTCCCGTCGTATAGTACGACATTAGCACATAACTGCATCCTAAATCTAGACAACACAGTCATGATGTTAGTAATGAGTTGAATCTAGCCTTTTCTAAAGTATCTTTCTTAAGAAGCTGCATAGGATGACTCTTCGGTCCCTGGATCAAGTTAATGAGGTGGACAGTTGAAACTCTACAAGTTGACATAAATGGTTTTGGGTCATTTTCTTGAGCCAGCTGTTAGAAAAAATAGATTGTTGATTAAAAGTTACAAAAATAATTAGTAACATTTGAAAACCAAAAATATCAACATTTGTCTACTTTACATTTAAACATTATTTATATCTATTCGTATACTTAATAGCTAAACAATCGAACACTTTATTTCTACAGATTTGCATACTAACTTTAGTATACTCTGTATCTGAAAAGTTGAATATTTTATTTATATTGCTTAGTACATTTAGAATCCAAACAGCCTAATACTTTTTTTTTTATAGATTTACATACTTAGTATCGAAACATTCTAATACTTTATTTCTATATATTTGTATACTCGGTATTTAAACACTCGTATACTTAATTGATACATAAACAGTCAAATACTTACTTTTTAGAAAACATTTGAATACTTTGTAAACATTCGTATAATAGTTGTGGATGCATCCACAATGGTGGAGAGTTTCTTAATTTTTTAGGTGTCATGTCAACAAAATATATTATTTTATTATATAAGGAATTCTCATCTTTAGCATGGAAGAGTCCTTTAACATTCTCTCTTCTCTTCCATGTTTTTTACTTTAGGAAAATATTAGAACTTTTATTTATTTTTATTAATGTTGCAACGTTATAGCCAATATGATTGATTTGCATAGCGTTGCTTATTTAAGCAACAACTAGAGAGAATTATGATGGATTCCACACTATTACAATAATATTTTATTTATTTATCTATCAAAGAGGGTGAAATCCATACCACTGTGGACGCCCTTAGTAACCAAAAAATTAAATTAAAATATGATTTGTAAATGAGATAGAGGAGAGAGATTAAAAACCCATGACAGAGGGTTCTTCCACCAGAACTATTAATCCAATCACCCGGCTACACATAGATAAAAGAGAAAGAAAATAAAAACTAATATGTGAGTTCTCTGATATTGTTAAAAATTAGATATGATTCTTAAAAATGATATGGAAAAAAGAAACATGAGAGAGAATGTTAAGAACCCATTTTTGAGTTGTCTGATAATCATGCTCTAATTGTATCCATTGTTATACTAATATTTAGGTTATAGTTTCTTTATTAGCTATTTTTTAAGTATAATATAGTTTTTTTACAAGCTAACAAATATATTATTATATTTTTATCTCACTATTTTAAAGTTAGAGGTGGCAGTTCGGGTCAATCGGTTCGGGTTCGGGTTGGTTCAGTTCGGTTCGGGTTGATTTCAAATCGTTCAATATTTGGTTCGGGTTGGATCGGGTCGGTTGAATTCAGTTTGTCGGGTTGAGTTCGGTTTGTTGAAATTTCAGGTCGGTTTGGATCGGTTTGAGTGATTTTCGGTTTGGATGACTTTCGGTTAGGTATTTATTTATATTATTATTTTTTCAAAAAATATTAACAATGACCCAAAATAACCGAAACCCGATTCTATCTAACACTATTACAACTCAAACCCGAAATGACCCGAACCCGAAATGACCCGAACGGATATTGACCCGAAAAGATATGACCCAAAACCCAAACGGATAACCCGTTTGACAGGCCTAATCGTCGGGTTATGGGTGACTTCGGTTCGGTTGATTTTGGTTCGGATGACTTCGGTTCGGATGATTGTGGATTGTGGTTTACTTTTGGTTTTACAATAATACGGTTCGATTTGGTCCGGGTCGGTTTATTTCGGATTTTGGGTCATTTTTCATGTTATAGTTTTCGGTTGAGATTCGGATTCGGATCGGATTGGTTTGGTTTAGTTTTTCAGGTTCGGGTTACTTTTACCAGGTCTATTTAAAGTTCCTATATTTCACTAGTAGAAAAACCACCTATTTCGGCAGTTGTAAAAGGTCTATTTCGGCAGTTTACAACAGGAGAAATTAGCACCGCCGAAATAGGGTAGAAGACCTATTTTGACGGTTGCTAGTAAAAAACCGCCGAAATAGACCTTCGCCGGAATAGAGTATTTGACCAGATTACGTTGACCTGGCAAAATAAGGAATTTAACTGAAATGGTTCTTTGTTAGGAACCGCCGAAATAGCTACTATTTTTTCCATTCTAGCTTGTAAATGCACCCAAATACACCACATAATCAAACAAACATGTAAACACATTATATAATACTGCCACCACAGTGGGGCGCCTCAGTAACAGACCATAAACCCATAAAGCGGCCACTATCATCAGCACACATCAATATATGCAAGAAAGGAAGAAAATTCATTGCACAAATAAGGGTTAGATATTCAATACACTTCACCACACTCCATTACAATACACTTCACAATATTTCAATCTAATGAAATACATCTACAACACAACTACATTCAAATCAAACTAATCATAATCAACTAAGTATGTTGGTAGAGATGAATTCTGATCTATCCTCTAGAATCTCAGATATGTGGTTCTCTTCATAATGTCCGCAGCCCACAAGTTGTTTGAAAGCCTTGAAGAAACAAAAATGAATACTAATGAAAAATGTAACACCCCTCACATTAAACGCGTAATAATCACTCTCGTAGCATAATTAAAGACGTCTTACGGCGGAAGTTAAACACTAATAAATCTCACTCGGGTGTCACATGTCATTACTCGCCCATGCGAGTAAAGAAGTAGAAAAGGAATATAACAACACATCGACAATAATTAACCGTAGTGATGAACGAGATATATACTACATCATCCTAAGTTTAAACTAATACATAAGGTAAGTGAGCATCTAAGGTAATCCCAATATTTACATCGTGCTGAATATAAACTAATTCTGAAGGTGCAATAAATAAATAAATAAAGCCGTTGACTACCCCGAAGTCCCACACTCCGGCTTCATAGCTCGATCAAGTCCTGTAATATGGTGCCATAAAGGTTTAGCCAACTGCTAGTATGCTAAATGTGATCCTAGGCCACTTAGGTCATTTTAGCCATCTTGATTAATATGGGGTTCGTTTCATGTTGTACCATTTACATGCTTATAACATAACTGTAAATATGGAATTAAAAACACACAACAGGTATTCAAACATTCACACATCAAGACATGCTATTACGACATTTATAATTGAACAATTAAATTCAAATCAACGGTAAGGTAAGAGTTAGCTGAAGTCCAGTTAGTCTCACTTGTTTATTTCCATCACATGAAGCCCCGCTTCCAACAATCTCACATAAACATACGAGTGTCATGTTAAAGACAAATTCCCGTTTAGCCTCACACATTTATAACTTGGACAGTAGTCCGGTGCCATCTACAGTGAGAAGGTGGGCTTACTGATCTACAGTGGTAGATGCCCATGTGGCCGAAGCCATGGTTCCAATGGTAGCACACTCCGACTAACGATCGTATCCAGCTCGTTAGATAAACAAGAGTAGACGCTAAATGGGTGTTAAACTCTAGTGATCACTATACGCAACCTGCTGGAACGTATGCAGACCAGGATTTATTAAACATTGTTTCATTAATTAACACACTCTCTTTTGTTAGTGTATTTTAATTAATCTCCTGGAGATTTAATCTCATTATTGGAGAACACATTTTTATTGGATGCCCAATGGGTCTTATACAAGCCTAGAAGTCTGCTAGGTGAAGTTCAAAAGTCGAGTCATCGCTCTAGAGACAGTTAATACCGGGTCTCTAACTAAGTTCCTCACTTAGTACTGTTAGGAGTATTTCACTCTCATAAGATGATGATTGGAGTCTCTCTCCTAATAGTTCATAACAGTTAGGTGATAATTGATATGACAAGTCCGAACGACGTACGCGCCAGTTAATAAACGCTTTGACGATTGGAAAACATAAACACATACAACACATGCATAACATTTATTTATCTGACATGCAAGCACACAATTACGTCCGGAACCCAAGGAAACCCTTGGAGCTTTCAGACCACACATTCACATACCGTTCACCGTTGAACAATGCTAGCGTGATGATTCACGCCTATCCTCTAGCAATCCCGTAGCTTGTATCTAACAGTTCGTACCTCTAGAATACATCACTCTAATATCAGTGTCTATATGACGAGTCCACTTAACCAATATAGACAGGTTCTAATTCTTGCCCTGTAGTTATATTCTTAACCGGTTATTGTTTGGCTCGGGTTTGTATTAAGTCTCGGGATTTAATTTAACCATACTCTATAGTTGTAAGAGTATAATATTTCGTAACGCAATAATATTCATTACTTAAAGATTAAATTCCTAGTAATCCACGCTATTTATCAAGGTTATTTGACCCTTGTATATTTGCATACACACACATACATATTGGTCTCTCTCTCTCTGTATATATATATTCCACTTGTATAATTATATACCCATATACGTATGCATTGATGTATATATATTTATATCCACACAATATAGTCTATTGTTATACTTTACTTGAATAAGTTATATTCAAACTTTTAATTACATATTATTTTAAGTGTCGGTCAACTTAACCACTTGGTCAATTTGTGATGATTTGGTCAATCTAGTTTGACTTGGTCAATACTACAAGTCAATGTTTCATTATAACCAATATTTATTTACCAACTCACTATATAATAATAACACTTATACCTACATTTCCAAATCCGTAATTCTCTCGACATTAACCTTATATGATTTATCAATCATATTATATTTTTCACCTTATATTATAAATTCATATCGTGTGAATTATAAGGTTTTCCATAACGAATTAATTCATTATTTCATGTGGAGTGTACACTTATTTATTTGTGTCCTTTATTCACAAATTTTTTTCCCAAGACTTCATCTTATTATTATACAAGGTACTTTACACATTATCCCCTTCCTTATATCATAAGGTTTTTTATCATATATTATACTCCCCAAATACCATGGAAATTCCTCTACATCATACTCTCTTATATTTTTAGTATAATGACACATCATATCATTTTAAACTTTATAATATAATCAGCCTATAGTTTTATTAATTCCACACTTACCCATAACCTTCTCGGTAATTATAATATTTTCCTCTTATACTTGAACATAAGGTCACATTATATCATCTTAAACTTTATAATATATCATTTATTGTTTCTCAAAATTCCAAACCAGCCATCTTATTTTCGGCATTTAAATTCCTTCCCCCTTCATTTTAGGTTATTTACAAAATCACCCCAAACATTATTCTTGTTACATTTCTAAACTCATTTAATTATAACCTAAGATCCCAAAACATTATAATATACAATTATATACATACATATATAAATTCGAACAGCAGCACCCCCTCTTTTCCAAATTTATACTATTGCTCACAACTTTCTTATTATTACATTTTACCCCTCTTTATTTTGTAAACTTACAACTTCATACCTAAAACTTTATATTATACATAATAACCTATTTAATTCCAAAAATTCCCAAAATAGTTTTATAAATTCTCGAGCAGCCCCCAGGCTGTCCCAATATTATTTTACACCCCTAAGTTTCGGTTATTTACATAATAGCCCCATAAGTTTTTAAATGTTACATTTTAATACTTAAACTATATATTATAATCCTTAGTTAATTAAATTACTAAAATCAACCCAAAATTCACCAAATTTATGTACAGATCTAGACCCCTAGTGGTCATATTAACCTCATTCCAGCCCATAACTTTCAAAAATTATATAAACACCCCAAATAGTTTTATAATTTTCATTTTTAACTCAATACTTTACTTAAATTACCAAATCAATTAATTATTTTTTTCCAACTTGGTCAAACATCATATGTGGTCAAGGTTGACCACCCAAACACTCCCTTGACCAGCATTTATCATTAATTACGAAAGTACCCCTCTTACTTCTCTAGTTTTACATTTGAGTACTTAAACTTTATAAAAATCACATTTCATGTTTTTAAAATTCCTAAACAGCCCCCATTTGGTTTTATTTATTGTTTAGCACCCCAAAATTTATTTATTTATGGTTTGACCCCTATGGTAAGCCTTTTGTTCATTTTAACACTTATAAAGTTTATAAATCTCATTATAACTTTATCTTTAATTTATGTAACACCTAAAATCATCAAGATCCATATAAAATGTTCCTAGATGATTATGTTCACTAAAATTACACTTTAGCACTAGAAACATGTTTAATTCATTTAACCACCCACAAACTTAATAATTTGATATTTAAAGCTTTAAATAACTATAATAAAATGGTCTAAGCACATGGCCTTCAACATAACATAAGCTTAACCATAAAATGACATTAAAATTTCCATAAACTATAGGTTATACACGGCTTGCTATAGATTTTTCATTTAACTTATAAAAATCATTTTTCATTCACTTTTAACTTATAAACTTGACTTTAACAAGTCATTATCACCTAGATTCACTAACCAAACATTCAACCATTATTTTCTACATTTTTTAAAGGATTAAACAGCACCATACACTTACACATTCTCGGCTATATTAAATGTTACAAGATAATAATCTTTTAAGTCTTAAAAATGGTTTTAAGAGTTCTCACCTTGTATTAAATCAACCAAGGAGTCCAAACATCTCCTATATGCTCTCAGAACTGTATATATACAGACCTTAGGTTAGATTTTATTTCATTACATTTTACTTAACCATGGATAAGCTTTTAAGGCTTAATTAAGGAGTTTACCTCTTTGAACTTTGATTTTCCTCTTGGAAATTAAATCAGCACTTCATGGGTAGAACAAGGACCATTCGACCATATATAAACCATGAACAAGAGCTTAGTTAGTGATTTTTCCTAACTGACAAGTTTAAGGAGTTTTTAAGCAAGATTAAAGAGAGGTTTTACCTTGAATTTTTGGGAGGTTATAAGTGTGGAATCTGGCCACCTATAACAGTAGTAAGAACCTTATTTTTTTAGGAAAAATGATAAGAGAGTTTAAGGCTTGCATAGCCATGGAAATCCATGATTTTACCTTGATTTGGAGCCCTTTTTAGGTGGGTTTTGGAGCAGCTCTTTGGCTCAATGAAGAGGGCTGGAAACACTATTCAAATGTGTGTAAAAATTTGTATAAAAAGAGGTAAGTAACAGTTCATTTTCGGATTTAATGTTGAGGAGAGGTAAAAGGGGGTTTTAAGGCATTTTTCCTTACCTTAAGGTTCTCAAGAGGTTCCCCTTGCCCTTGGCTTGATCTTGTACGTGTATTGGGTCCTCCAAGGGTGTGTTGGTTCCTTAGATAGAGTGGGAAGAGTTATTTTTGGTCATAAACACAAATAAAAGAAGGAAGATGTCTTAGAGCACATTTTTCTTACCTTGACTTACCAATATGATTCTCTTGAGTTTCAACCCTTAAATGGTCCATAATCCCTTATAATTTTGGTTAGAATGATATAGGAAGAATGAGTGGTGATTTTGATGTAAGAAAATGGAAGTTTTGAGGTGAAATGAGCCTTAAGACTCCATCAAAGCTTAAAATATGAAAATGGAGGATGAAGGTGGTGAAGGGGTGAGTTGGTGACAGCTGAGAGAGGAAGGAGAATAATGGAGTATGGGAAAGGAGACAAGGGACGGCTGAGTTGGTGTATTAGAAGGGAAAAGTCTTTCCTAGGTGGGTTTAGGTGTGTAAGAGCTATTTTGTCTTTTGTTTGTTCCTTTAGTGTTCTTTTTGTTTTCTAATGTTTCATGCCTGATTTTTGTGTCCCCTTGCCAGTATTTACAGCCGTAGACAATGAAGAGAAATGGGAGAATTTTCTCCTTTTGTGTGTGTAAGAGAAGATGATGTGTATTTGTCTTATATGAGGTGAGTTGTTCTTTGATGCTTATTTTTTAATTGCATTTGTCTTCTAATGTATAGCATCTGATTTTGTGTCCCATCCTACAGTTATACATGTGGTTACCAGCTGGAACAATTGAGAGATATTTCTTTTGTGTGAGAAGGAATGAGAGGAAGAGCATGGAAAGTCACTTTTGCTTTTTTTTTCCTCTTTGGGACATTCTTGTCTCCACTTGTATTTGTCTCATGCATTTTCTTCTCTCTTTTACTTACACTTGCAGCCGGCCATAAGGTGTGTGGGGGGACCATTTTGCAATGCTAGACTTTAATATTACAACCTTAAGTTTATACACTTGTGACTTAATTTATGTGTTAGATGGTAACATGTGTTATTATTGTATTAAGGTGTGTATATAGGTGGTTGTTGTGTTTAATAATTTTTTTTACTATATACAATGTTTTTATAGTCTAATGAGTAATATTTATGATATTTAATACATGTACTAATGTGTTACATGTAGTATTTATTTTAGGAGTTGATTTCTCCTTAATAATCTTCTCTCTTTGATTAGAGATTTAATGTATAGTTTGGTGTCCATTTTGGACTATATGTTTATACACTAATGTTTATAATGAGTATTACTCATTAGATGAATATTTGGTACTTAAAACCTTCGTTTGATTTAATTCCTTATTAGTTAAGGTAATTATTGTTTGGGGTATTTCAAAAAACTATACAAAGTATGACAATGGATAAAACTACATATAAACCAAGACTTTCAAAGATAGTATTACACCTTGTCCAATGAGTTTTCTGGTAAAAGCATGGATGATGCTACTAAGTCATGCCTAAACGTCATAACATAGTAACCACATTCTGATCCACTAAGCTGTACTGGACACTATACATACATACATGGATGTTATCAGTCATACTTGCAGGTCTACTATTAATATGTTAACTATTTAGACAAAATAAGTAAAACTATTGATGCTTTTTAATGTGTTAAAAGCAGGAAAAAGTAGTTGAAATGCAGAGTTCGGATCTCAAGGAGCGCAACGGTACAAACGGGGAGCGAATCGAAGCAAGAACAAAGACTCTGGAGCATGTTGAAGTTCTGTCCGGACTTACGTTCGGACTAGTAGGGTTAGACAGAAGTCAGAAGAGAAAAAACAGCCACGTGTTGGTCCGGAACACTGAGCCGGACGTGAGTTAAGAATCGATTTGTCAGAGAGCCAGAGACGTCCGGATCCGAACACAAGCTAGGACAGGGCGTCCGGACTTCCGTCCGGACAAAGAAGCCCGGACGCCTCACAGGAAGCTCTCACACGGACACTGTCAGACAAAAACCGTCAGAGATGTCCGACCTTGTTGGCCGCATGTAAGTCCGGACGCAACAAGGAAGTCAGTCCTTCAGAATGCGGAGACGCGAAAAATGATAAATAATATATTTATCTTTTCCGCTGCAGATAAAACACGCACCAATATATAAACCAAGCTGGGGAGGAGACTTGGGCATATTCATTCACACAGTAATAATCATTCACCCCAGCTTATACACATTCGATAGCATTCAATCTCTCGCTCCACCATACATACATCCTCTGCCATACTCCCTCTCGTCCCAGCCAGTCCGACTCCACACCGTCACCATCACCACACTGCCATACATCCTCCATCCATATTCCCTGTTCGACCAACACTTCGACCACCAAACCACCCGACACCATCTCCCTTCCATACTCACGTACACCATTAGTCAACCATACACCCGCATCTTCATCCAAGTTCAACGCCATCACCGAACTGAGGAGAACAGCGCAACAATTCGACGAGGAGAAAGAGAACGGAACACCAGAGACATACCAAAGGCATTAGTAACTTAATTTATTTGTTACGTTATTATTGCACGTTATATTTTTATTCACTACATGTTATTCTATGTTCGTGTCAATGTTTGTTTTGGTTTCTAAAACCATGAGCGAGTAGTTTTATTTAGCTTCCCGGGTTAGGGAAGCGAGTCTTTTTCACATAATTCACGTTATATAAATTTGTCACTATTATTATAATTTTGCAATAGTTTAATTCCTGTTCTTAATGCACTTGAATTTTCTGACCAATTTTATGAGTGATTTTTGTAGAACTTATATCAAAATGTGGTGCTGAGATTAAGTTCTAGACATAGGAAGTTAAACCGGATTAACGACTAGAAGCATGGTTTGCCTACAGGTTAATCTGTCTCCAATAGGAATTGCGGCTTGTTATTTCTATCAGTTAGGGTTTTGTACAAGGACCGGTCAATGAATTATTTATAATTCCTAAGTTTATTGCGTAAAATAGTGAAAATTGTTATTAATTCAATTCGACGGAATAGACGAGTGGAATAACCCGGGAGCGTTTTTCATTCACTAGATTTTTAAACCGATATTTGTTTTGTTTATTTTTATCGTTTTATTGTTTTATTATTTTATATTGTTAATCTGAGTTGAATTAACTGAAAACCTGAAAAAGTGACAATTTCCCGTTTTCTTAGTTTATTTTAGTTTCTCGGTTAGATTAATAATTTATCAGTTAATTGAACGAGGTCCTTGAGTTCGACAACTCACTTAATCACTATACCCGCAAAATGATAGGTATACTGCCTAGGTAGAGATAGTAACATATTTCAGCTAACAACTACCTTCGCCAGAGTCCACGGGATGCTCTTCACTTGCCTTTGCATTGACAAAAGTGTAGCTTTCAAGGAACTATACAAAATTAACAGTTTTGATGTAATACACAGATTAATAAAAAATAATGAAACAATTTATTAAGTTATGACAATTGTTTTATAATTTAAATAGCTCACTTCATTAGAGCCAATGCTATCTGTGGCTTCCTGGACCTCCCACCAAGTGAGTGAAAATGAAAGACACTCGGGTGTTTCATGGACACAACCAACAACGACCAATGCCGACTGCTCACGTTGTTGAATAAAATTGAAATCAATACGAATAACATAACTTATAAATCAAACATAATAAGATAAGGAAGTATGACTTACCCCTGATAATATGGGAGCATAATGTATGACTTAATTATCTACACATTCAAATATTGTATTTGTAAAGTACCGAATAAGACCATGCAAGTCCATTGACATAGTCACATCGTAGCACGTAGCAGGGCATAGGAATTCGAAGCTGTTAGTTTGATGATCTCGCAACGCCTTAAAATGCACATGCCTGCACCATAAAAACAACAGCATCAGTGAACGGCATTTTAGTACAAAAACTAATTCGAGTCTTGCATTAAGATAGGAAAAGTTATGAGATCGTTCACATGATAGCTGAATTGAGAATCGATACATTTAACTAGTCCCTCTTAAATACATCGGTGAAGTCAGACATATATATATAGAACTGAAGAGTCCGCCCTTCAGGTTTTTGGTGGTGAAAAAGACCCTTGGCATCCTCCACAATGATCGTATCACTGTGAGGTGACGTCAACAACAATGCCGAGTGCAAAAGTCTCATGTTTTGTGACAACCCATCCAATATGTTTTGCTTTACTAAATCAGGTATCACCATGAAATAGGTGGATGTCCTCGTAGGAGCTGGTGTGGCAACATTTTTTCCTTTCCCTCTACAAGTTTTTCTCGACTTGAAATTTTCCTAAGTTGTTGATTAAGTAGGTTTAAGTGACTCACCCTAAACCATATACTAATTGAAATATTGCATAATTGTAAATTTAGAATAAGTGTTCATTGTTTACCTGGATAGGGAGTTTGACCCATGCAACCGGCCACTGGATTGTAGTTGTTTGCGAAGACCGAAGTGTTCGTCTCTGTGGCAGAGGTACCGGCAGAGTAACATCAGCATGTTCTGCCACATAATCATCCACAAGCACCCGGACATGATAATGTCAGAGTGGTTCACCATGCACGATGTCTGTATGAGATGAGGGAAACAATTTACCCCACGCCACCATAACATCCTCACCTCCTATTGGCATGAACAATGTTCACTCAAGGGGTTCCTGAACATTAAGTAGAGAAGGGTTAGACAGGCACAATCGAAGTAAATAAATGATAATAAATAATGTTATTTTCTAAGTTAATGTGTCTAACCTTAATAGATGCATATGGATAGGGATCTGCGAGTGCATACTACTCTGCCGTACTAGTGTGCCCTCCTCTTGATCAGCTGATGGTCTAGATGCTGGTCTAGTCACCTCTTGGCTGCTGAACATGTGTGAGCGCATTTTGGACATCTCTTCAGTGACCATCTGCTGAAGATCCTGCTTAAAGTTATACTTGATCCACTACTCAATATTATGCTCTAGATTAGTAGTTATCTTCAAATGCTCCTCGTAGCTGATCATCCTTTCATGTGAGCCTTTTCTAGACCCGGGATTGCCAAAAGCTTGGCGGTTACCAACTTGTCCACCAAAACCAACAGCACGGTCAGGATGATCCACCTTTCCAAGAGCATGAGAAAGGGGATCATAATGTCTGCTCAGAGTCCAAGAACCCTCCGTAACTTGAGAGCTTAACTCCTATAAAACACATAAATAACATTGCACTAGTTTACAGTTACACAAACAAATATTAAACTTATGTACCAAAATTAGATACTCACCATCTGATTAATAATGGATCTCATGCCATCATCGTATTGAGGATTTTGCGACGTCGAGTTTTTTGGCACTAGACTCAACTTCTAGACCTTCATCCTCCTGCCACTAGGATCCAGTGACTCATCCGTTAGAAGCAAGCCCTATTGTTCCCACTCTGGTACGCGCTCGGTAATACCTTTACCGCCTAAGTGATGTGGATATAGATTTTTCTTCGTATTTGGTTGTTGTTTCGCACGTAGAGCCTACAAATACATATATAATGTGTAAG
Organism: Limonium bicolor; assembly: GCA_023374045.1. NCBI lineage: Eukaryota > Viridiplantae > Streptophyta > Magnoliopsida > Caryophyllales > Plumbaginaceae > Limonium > Limonium bicolor. Next base: position 61,982,802 of record CM041776.1, read on the forward strand.
ATACAAATAAACAAATAAAATACGAATAAGATAAACAACAAATAACTACTAGCTCCACCTGGTACTCCGGTGTGTGATGATACTCAATGCACTGCGTCCACTGTTCTTCTGTGATGCTTTTGCACCTCTCCCAAGGTGGCAGTTCATCACCAGCTCCTTCAGGATCATCCGAATCTGGGTCTTGAAACGCAGTTCCATTAATGTACTTGTCGAAGAGCTTGTTTCTATGGTCGTGGAACTGTCACACCATTTTTTTAGCACATCGTCCTTGAGAGAATGATCTATGCAGAATCGAGCCTACATAGACAATTAGTTAGTAACACACGTAATGAGAAACTCCAAAATCATATAACATATTATCAAAAAAATAACATACCTGAAGAAGCTTAAATATAGTATCCTTCAATGATTGTGGCACTTGCCTCCATGTGTGGTTTATATTGCAGTAAGTCTTGACCAAGTGGCCATAATATACAACATAATCCTTCTTCCAGTTACCGTACGGCTGTGGGAACTCATTGAACTACACCGGCTTCATGGGGGGACCTTTCTTAGCCTTCAGTGCACGGGTGGGACCTCTCTTCTTCACCTTCTGTCCGGAGGAGGAGGCAGTTGCTGGCTCTGTCACTTGCTGTGATGGACAAGCCTCATCCTTTGGTGGTAGAGCTGTCTTCCCCTTCTTTCCTCCTCATGTGACCCGTTTAGCTGGTCTCGTCTGATGAGGCTCAGCTTCTCCAACGGGCTGATCCATAGGGTGATCATCTACTATAGTAAAGATAAGTTAGTCAAATTAACTGGATGAATATAATATGTAAAGGCAAATGTTGAATGAGTCAAGGAAAAATATTTAACATAACATTACCATAAACCAACAAATAATCGAACTTAAAACAAAGCTACTATCGTCTAGCTACCTGACATAAAAACTTCTATCATTTGGTGTTATCAACCCAAACACCCTCGTCATGGTCTGACCGTGCATAAATCAAGTCACTTTGGGTATCATCGTTCAAATCCCGTAACCCCGTAGGAAATCTTGTTCCTTCTATCGTCTCATTGTCATCATCATCCTCATTTTCATTTTCAATCAGAACCGGTCTTCTACCTGGAAGAACAATAGACCATCTAAAGTCTTTTGGATCCAGAACATACCACACTTGGTCATAATATTTTCCCATATCAAATTGATCATCCTTAAAACTAGCACGTGTGAGATCAACCAACGTAAGCCCTCCGTTGTTTTGGATTCCACGTCTATTGTTCACCCATTTACAGTGGAACACTAGAAACGAATCAATATGGTAGTCTAGCTCCCAAATGTCCTCGATAACACCGTAATACCAGCTAGAGCTTCTTACTGGTTGAGAAAGGTTACTAATGTGGTACTCATTGAATGCTTCTTCTATTTTTACTCCACTGTTCTGTTTTATTGATTTAGCATCTTGGTGTGTATTGTAATAAGTATACCCACTAATGTCATACCCTTCAAATGATATAATATTAGGTTTAGGTCATACTACATCTGATTTCTTTACTGACAACTTCTGAATTTGATGATGCTTTTTCAAACACATAATCTTTGAACCACTGGACAAACGTTCGGTTTTTTTCTTTCGTACGCCAAAGGTGGTCTCTATTAGGATTTTGTTGTCTTAACTCATTCATATGAGTATCAAAAAATGGTTCTACAACCTCAAAGTGTTGTAACACAAACAGATGTGCTTGATGAATCAGTTGTCATGGTACTTGCACAATCTTTCTTCCAATGATACCTTTGTCTTTATATCTACAGTAGTGTTGTGGTTTTGGGATACTGATTGATTCTGCTTCATTCAAATAATCCTTCACAAATTCTGTGACTTCCTTAGTCACTATTACTTCAATTATGCTCCCTTCTGGTCGATATCTATTCCTCATTCTACCCTTTAGAATTCTCATATATCGTTCAAAAGGGTACATGTAGCGTAAGTAGACCGGACCACAATATTCGATCTCTCGAACAATATGTACTATCAAGTGCACCATTATGTCAAAGAACAATGGTGGGAAATACATCTTCAGTTGACATAATGTGACCACAATTTCACGCTATAGATCATCGAGAGAGTTTACATCTATTACCTTGTAGTAGACAGCGTTGAAGTAGAAACATAATCTGGTTAATACATTTCTGACATCATTTGGCAATATCCCTCGCACTACAACTGGAAGAAGATGTAACATCAATGCATGATAATCGTGAGATTTCATGCCCAACAGTTTCAAATCCTTCATCGATACAATGTTCTTCTAGTTTGAAGAATATCTAGACGGTACTTTTACCGAGTGTAGACATTTACAGAAGCTGATATTCTCATTCTTTGAAAGTGTTTAGCATGCAGGAGGTAGGTATATTCGTTTCCCATTCTCTTGCGGGTGTAACTCTTTTCTTATACCCATGGCTTGCATGTCTTTTCTCACTTTCAATCTGTCTTTTTTTTACTAGGTATGTTGAGTAAAGTCCCGCTCACTGCCTCTCCAACATTGTTTATGATTTGCATGATATCCAAATAGTGTCTGACAGGTAGATGATGCCAATACGATAGATCCCAAAAGATAGAGCATTTTTTCCAAATATTCTTTGCCAGTTTCGATGTGTTTCCAAATATGTTCACAATGTCCTTAACCTTTGCATACACTTCCTCAGAGGTCAAAGGTAGATGGGCCACACGAGTCTCACCTCACCGTTGATCAGTTTCTTCTTCTTACGATAAGGGTGATCTTCAGGTAGAAGACGTCGATGACACATGTAAACATTCTTACCATAATTTTTTAAACGGTCCGAACATGTGTCATCCTCGCACACCGACATGCAAATGTTCATTTAAAGTGTATCCAGACAAGTTCCCGTATGCGGGGAAGTTGTTGACCGTACAGAACAACAACGCCTTAAGCATGAAATTTTCCCTTGCATAAGCATCATACACCACGGTTCCCTCATTCCACAGTAACTTCAAATCATTAATCAATGGGGTGAGGTATACATCAATGTTATAACCTGGCTTCTTGGGGCCAGATATGAGAAGTGATAACATTATGTACTTACGTTTCATACACAACCACGACTGCAAATTGTAGATCACTAGCAAAACGGGCCAAGCCTCAGATTCCTACCTTCACCTCCGAAATGTTCTTTAAACCGTCTATTGATGTTTCTACACTGAGGATCATCTGCTGGATGTCTTAACTTCTCATCACTCTTTCTACCCTCTGCATGTCATCGTAAGTTCTTTGCATCTTTTGGATTCACAAATAACCGTTTGAATCTGGGTATAATTGGCAAACCATAATAGTTTAGCTGGAGGGATTATTTTCTGAATAGAAGAGGAGTCACCATCTTTATTCTTATACCAGGACAACAAAGATTTCGGGCAATTGTCCAGATTTCGGTAATCACCCCTGTACAACAGACAGTTGTTTGGACACAAGTGAATTTTTTTGTACTCTATTCCCATGGTAGTAGGAAGACCGTTCCCATCCGGTAACATATCATGAATCAGCTTGAGAAGTGACGTGAAACTTTTGTCACTCCATCCGTACATTCCCTTTAGATTGAACAAATTCAATACAACCGTCAATTTCGTGTACTTAATGCATGTAGGGTACAAGGCCATCTTGGATGCATCCAACAACCTTTGATACTCATTCGGCTGGTCGACAAAATTATACTCAACGTTATCAAGCATCTTGTCTATTTGTTCATCATGATAAGTCAGCTCACTGTCATTGACTCCGGAAGCACTTGGGAGCACTGCCTCGACTAAATCAAATGTGTAGTCAGTTCTCATCCTCTTCCTATCATTAATGTACAAGGACCCGTCATTATGTTCAACACTTTCTCCATGAAAAGTCCATCTCCTATAGTGTCGCATATAACCGCAGGTCTTCAGATGGAATTCAATTCTCAATGTGTGAAAATTTCCTTATGACACCGCAGTCAACACAATGACAAGGTATTTTCACCTCCTTGTCATGTCCTTGTGCTGCACTGCTGCTTTGCAAAACTCTTTCAACATCTAGTCAAAGTGATCCCCTCGATCATCGTACATCTAGTCTCACTCCATACTATATGTGAAATACAAAACGGTATGATTAATACCGTATACTTAAAACGAAAATGTTTTTGTACCATGGATTGTATTTGTTTCTATGTGTTTATACTCTAATGTAGTGTGACTGGATGTGTATTAAATAAGCTAGCTAGCCTAACTTTAAGGTTTCAACCTAAATTATATACTAGCACATATATTTAAATAAATCATTGCATTTATTAAACAAAAAGCAAGGTTTAGTTACTTACTTGTACACAGAAGAGGAAAGTGCAACGGTGATGATGGCAGAAGGCGGGAAACAAGAGGGTGGTCACGGACTTAAATGTAGTGAGACCTGATAAAGAAAAAATTTAGATAATATAATAAATATACACATACATCAAACAATATTAATTACAAAGATATTTTGAAAAAAAATCAGCATGACCTTTGCATAATTTTACTATCCCATGCTGATTATTAAGCATTCACCAATCATTCAACGAAACAAATTTCTGTCACAAATCAAACTAATACCAAATTTATTCATCAAACCAAATTTCAACAATTTACGAAAATCAAATAAAAAGTCAATCATAAAAGAGAAAAAGTTAAGTTAGATTATATTACCGGTTCCTAAATGAATTGTTTTCTGTTCCGCTTTCAATTTACCGTGCAATGGTTGAGGAGCTTCTTAAGTACTACTCTACAGAGGCACAAACACATGTAGATAGAAGAGAAACTCAGTAGCGGTGTATGTTCCTTGTACGATTAGGATTGTAAAATTATAATGAGCTAAAAAATGAATTAGACGTAATGTGAGTATATTACGGGTTCACAAGTGAAGTGTTTTCAGCCCCGTTCGACTTCAATCTAGAGCAACAGCTTAGTAATCTCTCTCTACAAAGGCACAAATACACAAAATGAGCAAAAAAAACCCCAAATTTTCACTCAAACATTTTATCGAGCAACTTATGTGCACATTTAATTTCACTTATTCAAAACTGCATATATACACAAATTTTACACACACTACAAATTTAATCATTCACATTCGCATTTACAATCTCAAAAATGAACAATTAACATAATAAATACATAATCTAACCCTAAAATCGTGTTTACCTAGCTACTGATGCTGCTGCTGTCTGTTGTTGCTGCTGTCTACTGCTACTAGTGTCGTCAGGTTTGAGCCGTGGTGGGGAAGCAGGCGACATCGGTGGGCGACGACAGCGGGGAAGACGTGCGCCAACAGTGGTGATGGAGGAGGGCGGTGACAGTGGAGAAGGCACGGCTGTCGTTTGTATTATCGCCGTTCAAATCACCTTCACAAGAGAGAGATAGTTATGGATTTCGGAGAGAATACAGTGAACTGGGTGATAGGATACTTATAAAGCACCTATTTTGGCGGTTCCTAGCTAAGAGTCGCCGAAATAGGTCCTCGATTATTCAAAAAAAAGAAAGACCTATTTCAGCGATTTCGGCGGTTCCTTACTGGAAACCTCCGAAATAGATGATCATATAAAAAAAAGAAAAAAAAAAAAATACCTATTTTGGAGTTTTCAAGTAAGGAACTGCCGAAATAGGTCCTTTCTATTTTTAAAATAATTTTAGAGGACCTATTTCGCCGGTTTCTAGTTGACACCGCCAAAATAGGTACCCGAACTTTTCAGAAAGCACCATATTTCGACGGTTATGTAACAACCGCCAAAATAGGGGCGCTGAAATAGACCATTTTTGTACTAGTGTTTATTTATATAAACTATTAATAAACTGATGTTTAGGCTAGTTCGCTATCATTCTATAGCAGGAAGACAAAATCATAAGGGAATCACTAGTTCCATGCCTTCTACTTAGGCAACCGAAACTTTTATACCTACTAATGCAAGAGAGTAAATTACCAAATACTCCTTCCACTTCTATAACAGAGGCTAAAAGGTGCGAATGAAGAAAGCTTGTTTGGGCTTTCTCACCTACTTGTTGTGTCTCTCGTCATAAGACAACCAACTGATTCGAGGGATCAACACTGTTGCGCAATAGCCTATTTGAATAAAATCGTAAACTAAACTGCTCTACCGTTACACCTGATCTATTACTTACTTTGACGTCGTTAAAGATAATAAATTACATAAAATTGAGGTCCTGGAACTTAGGGGCCCGTGCCAAATCACCACTTTCACACCCATATAGCGAGTTGTAGGTCTATTGTGCATGAAAAGTGAATATCTAGTTAAAAACACATGAGGCGGAATGAGTGGAATCCGCACCATTATGGAACATTTACTTTTTATTTTTTACTAACATAAGTGAGTGAAATCCACACGATTGTGGATGTCTCAATGCTTCAAGTTGAACACAAAGGCTTTATCGATAATTTATATTTATGATAATTGATGCAAGTGACATAGAATATGTTACTAAGTAAATAAAGAATTTGGCCATTTCATAGATTGTCTACGTAAATTTTATATATCTTATATCACCATGTCATTTTGTGAGGCTTGAGTTTGCTTAAAGATGTTGCTAAAAGGAAAATTGTAGGAAAAACTATGTACAAAAATGAATAAAAATAATGAAAGAATCCTACAACGTCTACTACGGGTAGCAAAAATCCCGGTCGGAATATAGTGTAAGCAAATTACGACCGAAAGTATCGAACCCTAGGGACTTAGTTGGAAAATTAGTCATAATCCTAGTTAATTGTCTATTTCTAAATAGGGGGGAGTGGATAATAATTCAAACTAAGGAAACTATCTAAGAGTCTAATATAAATGATATTTACAATGAACCGGCCTCAATTCGGGATAATAAACCTTCCAAGAACAAGTATGATCGTAAAGAAAAGAAATAAGTTTTGAATTAAACATCTTTTGAATGTGCCGGATGTCTTGCCGGACATTTGTTGCATGGCACATTCAGGAACTCTGAATGTGCCGGACACCAGATACCCGACACTCCATCCGGCGTGTTCAAAATGTCAAGGTTGTTTCCTAGTTTTGAGTTGAACAAACACTCTCAATCCATTATCAAAATCAGCAAATATAATGCCAATAATTGAACCGAAAAGAGGAGAATATAATGGTTAACTCCAAATCTTAATTTTCGTCTTCTAGTTTGTAGAAGACAAAGGAAAAGACCACTTAGAAACCTTTAACCATTCTGCTCTTGGTTTGATTAACAAGGAGATAATTTTGAAGAGAAAGGGAAGAGTAGCAACTTCATTCCATTTTGCATAAAATTCAGAAATCTAAGTTGAAACTTGTAACTTTTATTATAAGATCATAATATAATTACAAGGAGTACTATTCCTAATCAAGGACTGCCAATAACTCTACTACATCATCCACCCAAAATGTAAGAAAAACTACAAGAGGAGAAGGTGAATGGTCTTAGCCTTAACCCGATGGAGATTTCTTCTTCTTCCTTGTGGATGACTTGAAGAACTTCCTTGGGAGCAACTGGATGGGTTTTGTGGAGTATGGAGGTGAAGCAATGGAGAAATGATCATTGGCAAAATGTAAATCTCGCCCCTTTTTATAAGCCTCAAAATCTCCTCGTGTCGGGTGGAATGTCGGGCCAATGTGATCCGGCACCTGATAAACACGTGTGTAACTATTTAACGGTCGAAACCGTCAAATCTGAGCTAAAAGTCACTTGTGCCGGACAGGGGATGTCCGACACCATTCCCGGCATCAGTCATCTTTGTTAATGGTAATTAGCAGCTAACTCTTGGTGAACAGTAACGACTCTTCATATGTGTCGGATAAAATTTACCCGGCACTATGTCTGGCAATAACTTCTTTCTACTCCATATCTGCGCCGTTCATGGAGGATCCGGCTTCATACCTGGCAAAGCTCATCTTTTTATTAGAATTTAACTCCTTGCATAAAAAGCATACAAAACATAAGCCTGAACATATAAAACGACTTTCTATATAAAATGATATAATTATTGGCTTTACTACCCCAAATTTGACTAATATTATTACAAATCTAGCTTATAAATATGATAAGCCCGAGGCTTATCAGATGTCGAAAGAGGTTTTAAAAAATCTAACCTCAATGTCATGAACCATATTCTAAAGGCAGTTTTCATCATTGTAACATGTAGCTAAAAGGGGTTATACAAGTCCAAAGTTTACAAAAAGACAAAATAAAGATCAAATTTGTCACAAATATGCCAGTGGGACAAGGACCACGAGGAACAAAAAAGCCCCGAAGAGAATGTACATTAAACCATATCATCATCCATTAACAAGCATATCCTCTTCCCTCTACCATTTCAAATCCTTCAACTACAAAACTTTCTAAACCTAAATATTTGTACCCACTAAGAAAACAACCTAGAGAAGATGTTAATATTGGCCTCTTGTGGAATATCTTTGGTACCTATAGAGGCATCACTTGTATTTGAATAATAAAAAAATAAAACAACAACTTTTCCCTCCTTAGTGGGTTTTTTCCCTATTTGCGGGCTCTAGATGACTCTTCCTTTTCCTCGATAAGTAGTGGTCACTCATGCTCACCAATTCAATTTCATTCGCCCATATCAACAACAAATCTTTCATTTACCATCAGCTGAAAATGTTAGAAATCTACACAGTCTATTTATGATTCACATCTCCATGCAAATAATTATGCCTTGCTACCCTAACCTTTCAAGTTTTTCCAAAATCACACGGTTTCATCTGTTTAAATAGTGTTCCACCTTCTTACATCTTCTTCACTTCAACAGTTTACTATCATACTATGCCTCTCTATATTCCACATGTGTCTCGCTTCTTAGCTTCATTCACACAACTTTCACAACTTTTTTCCTTGACTTCGACCATGGCTGCCTCCCTCAAAAATCTTGATGATCTTACCACCAAGTGTGTCGGCCATGCCCTCACCACTGAAGAGGGAGTTTTGCTTGATGTCAAATATTTGCTTCAATCCACCTGAGGAAATCAGTTCCAATGATGTTTGATTGGTAAATTGTTCATGGCTCGGAGCATCGACCTTAAATATATGGAACGTACTTTGTCCAAGGCATGGAAAACTGAATGAGTTGTTGATTCGTAACCTGGATTCTAGCATCTTTTTGTTTGAATTTGAAGATAAAGAAAAGGTGGCGGATGTTCTTGGCCATGACCCCTGGATTTGATGGTAACCTTCTTGTCATGATGGAAGTTGACAATAGGCCAGACAAAAAAGTAATGAAAACGAATATACGACCCGAAACATGACACGACATTAACATGTATAGGTATTTAATTTTATACACAAAACTAATTTTGTGTCGTGTATCATATATACATAGTTTATTAACGGGTCGTGTATCATATCTAATTGTATACATATCGTGCATACACGAAATACTTGTAAATAATTCGTATACATATAGAATTCGTGTACACATGTAATTCGTGTACACACGAATAAATTTCGTGTTACTTATTTATTTCATTAATTCGTGTAAATATAATGTTTTGGTATTTCAATTATTTATGTGTTATTTATTTCACTAATTTGTGTACACATGTAATTCGTGTACACACAAATAAATTTCGTATATTTCATTTTGTTTACAAGTTTTTTGGATTTCATTTTTGTATATGAAATTCCATATACGAAAATATTTTCATGTCGTATACCGTGTATCTTCATATAAATTTCATGTCGTGTATCATTTCTATCATTTACACGATACGAAAATACAATTTGACAGGCCTAGTTGACAAGTCTGAAACGCCAAAAGACCATGCCTTCCATTGGGCTCTTTTTTGGGTGAGAGTGCACGACGTCCCTCTATTGTTTATGAACAACTCTTTTACGAAAAGGATTGGTGACCGTATTGGCCGGTTTATGGAGTATCGTGAACATGATTAAAGGTTTACGGGTGATTTTATGCGTCTTAAGGTACTGGTTGATGCCACCAAAACACTACTTCGCTTTGTCACCATATATGTTGGAGATAAGCCCATGGTCTTACTGCTTGTTTATGAATGATTGCTCAATCTATGCTTCCATTGTGGCCATTTTACACATATTGCATGAGATTGTCCCTACCGTATGGAGGCAACATCCAAAGACTTTCCCTATGGAGTCAGGATGCGGGCGAGCACTCTAGGCAGTGGGCAAGGAAGTGTACGACTCTACTTGGATGTTCCAGCTAAGGATTTTTTTATATGCGCTCTCCTCAGGAGGTTGTTCCTCCTATTGGCCCTCATGATGATCACTCGGTCCACCCCATGGAGGTTGCGCCTCCGACTTTGGACCCCGTTGTGCAGCAGAAAGATTTGGAAGAAGGTGAAATCCCGCCTACATAAGTCATTGTCAGTAAACGCAAGCTGAAAGATGTTCACTTTGCATCCACTTCAACGGTGTTTGAGATCATGCAGAATCTGGAGGTGGTCTCAAACAAGGGCAAGAATGGGGACTCACCAACATCTATTCAGGTGACTCTGGGAGTTACCCAGAGCCACCAGGTATAATGGAATTTTGAGGGGTGAACTGTCGTGGTTTGGGTGCTTCTACGGCAGTTCGGTGGATTCAGGTCGTGGTCCGAGATGAAACACCGAAGTTTATGTTTTTATCAGAAACCAAGTTGTCTGCTGTTGATATGAAGGTTGTAGCTTCAAGGTTTAGGGGAAGATCTAATCACCTCAATGTCAAGAGTAGATTAGATCGCTTCCTCTGTAATGCAGAATGGCTCATGTTGTATCCTGACGCCAAGAAATTTCATCTACATTGGGGAAGATCTGATCATAGGCCAATAAAGCTGGTAATGCAGCCTTCAATCCGTTGTGGATCAAAACCATTTTGTTTTGAGAATTATTGAGCGTATGATCCAGATTACAAGGCTTTGGTATAGAGGGTTTGGAATTAACCAGGTCTATCTTTAGATTATCATGCTATGGTTGTGAATTGTGGCCAAAAGTTAAGACAATGGGATGTCATAAGGTTTAGTTAGAGAAAAAGAAAATTCATAAACTTAAATTACATATGCATTTAGCCGCATCAGCAGCTCCTTCTTATTCTAATTTGTAACACTAGGCAACTCTAAACTTCACCCTTGATAATTTTCTTCTTAAAGAGGAGATCCGTCTTAAACAACGATCCACGTCTCAATGGCTCTCTATGGGTGATAGAAATACCTCTTATTTTATCAACAAAGTTAAAACTCGTGCACGGAAGAATGCATTCATGGTTTATTGTCACCAACTAATGTAATGGAAAATTCATGGAATGGAATTAAGTGGGTAGCCATAAATTATTTTCAAACCCTCTTCACATCTTTCAACCCTGATCAAAATCATCATTTATTTGCTTGTGTGGAGGCCCGAGTTCCATTAGACTTGTACCAGGCTAGGGTGCTCCATATACAAGGGAGGAGATGGTTATTTCAAGAAAATGCATCCAGCAAAGGCACTAGGCCCTCATGGAATCAATGGCACTTTTCTGAAAACCTTTTGGCCGCAGTTAGTAAGGATTTTCTGGACACAACTCTTACCTTCCTTAATACAAATTCCTTGCCAACCCATTTGAATCACACATAGATAGTCCTTATTCCAAAGAAACCAGAGGCATCCTCAATATCATATCTTAGGACCATTTTTATGTGTAATACAACTTACCAGGTCATATCTAATAGGTTTTGGTCAACCGAATTAAAAATATCATGCCTCATGTTATTTCAGGAAACCAAGGGACTTTTGTTCAAGGAAGAATGATCTCTGATCAGGCTATGATTACTCATGAGCTGACACATATGATGAGGTGATCCAAAGCTAAAAGTCATGGACATTTTGCCTTCAAAGTGGATATGTCCAAGGCCTTCGATCAGGTGGAGTGGTCTTTTGTTATAGTTGTGCTTAGTATGAGGTTTCATCCCAATTGGGGGGCTTTAGGTCACAAATGTATAACAACAGTCTTCATAACTCTTTGATTAATGGGTATCCATGTCACATTTCAACAACCACGTTGAGGTTTGCACTAGGGTGATCCTCTTCCCCCTTTCTTGTTTATATATTGCATGAAGGTGTCATCTTTAGCTTTGCAGCTTGACTATGATGTAGGTACATATAAAGGTTTCACAGTTAGAGGCTTCACAGACCAATGTTCAAGCTTTGTCGGATATCTTGGAAGATTTCAGGTTGGCATCTGGCCAATGTATAAATCCTCACAAGTCACCAGTCATGTACTCAAGTGGAGGTCCCCATCCACTGTGTACTGCTATAATACAAGCTTTGGCCACACGGAAGGTTTCTGATTTTGGATTATATCTAGGTTTTCCAAGCAACATTGGGCGCAACCACATTGCTGTTTTCAATTATATAAAGGACAGAGTAGCTAAGCGTATTCAAAGCTGGAATAAGTAAGTTTCACAGGTGGGTAGATCAATTCTTATAAAGTCAGTCCTCCAAGCACTAGCAACATATATTATGGTTGTTATTAAATTGCCATTCACCATTTTGAAACATATCCAAAAGCTAATGGCCCATTTCTGGTGGGAAGGAACATCAATAAGATAACAATCCATTGGAAGAAGTGGTCTACTCTTTGCCAAGGCCTAGACTCAAGGGGTTTGGGTTTCAGAGATCTCTCCAGTTTCAACCGGGCTCTGCTTGCTAAACAGTTTAGAGGATGCTGACCGATCCTGGTCTTCTGATATCCAAATTATATAAAGCTCAATATTTTTCCTCTTTTATTGTATTTGCAATTCAAGCCACAACCACCTCCAGCCTAATCTGGCGAGCTCTTCTTGGTGTTCGAGACATGATCCATAATGGTGCCCATGGACTGATTATTAATGGTTTCTCTACACACATTCAGGATAGGTGGATCAGAGATAAACCAGGGGGCAAATCATATCTTTGGAGCCTTCCCTCTTGGTTACAAACATCTGGCATGGTTTCCTCTATAATTAATGACTCAACAAACACTTGGAATGTTGCACTCCTCGAACTGTTGTTTCTGCCTAATGATATTACTTCCATTCAAGCAATGCCACTACAACATACTAATGCTACTAAGGACTTTTGGTATTGGGGTCTCAATAAGGATGGATGCTTTTCTATCAAATTTGCCTACTATGTAGATGTTCATAACAATCCATCATCTGTGGAGGGAACAAGAACATCACTCTTAGGACGAGGTCTTAAACGTTTATGGAAATGTGATATTCCATCGTGTGTTAGACATTTAGGTTGAAAGCTTCTTCGTGGCACTCTCCCTTACAAGCCAATCCTTAAGACTCCCATCACCTCTTTTTATGCGGCATGCTCTTTCGGTGGCAATTCTAAGACCACGGAACACGTCTTACTACAATGCGTTGATGTTAAAAGTTTTTGGGATATGATCTCTTGTCATAAACCATCATCCATTACCGTAGATGCGGCTTTCTTAGACTGGTACCTCGATATTTGTCTCACCTTTACCATTTCAATAGTTGTTGATTATACCTTAAATCTCTGGAAGTTGAGGTTTGTCAGATGTCAAGTAACTCGTAACTCCGCAAAATCTATAATGTGGGGATGGTGCCAAGCGTCTGGTTTCTTACAATGGTTTTAAAATACGTGATGTGCTCCGATGCAATTAGGCTCCAAAAGCAATGTGTGAGGCGTTAACATAAGCGCATCTCGTTTGTGATGTGATGCTTACTCAAAAATCACATCTAAATTTTTGTAGACAACATTTTATACATATGAAGTAACATTTTGACTCAATGAAATAAAAACCTTCAAACACAAGTCTAAAGTAATCAAGTGTCAGAGTATTCAATCCAAACAATATAAGAGAATAAAAACATCCAAACACAAGTCAGAAGTAATCAATCCCCACAAGAGAATAATAACTTTTAAAGATAACAAACTTCATATGAGACTACATATAGATATCACCACATGAATCTGCTGGATATCATCAACACAAGATCACTATCGTTTTCAACATTAGAAGTACCAATATCCTCTTCAAGTTCTTCTTCCTCCTCATAAGTCAAGTCCGTCCTAGTAAAAGTAGATGCAAAAGAAACATTTTTTCCTCTAGAACTTGAAAGATTTCTCTTCCCTCAATGATATAGTTTTTAAGATTGGATCATTAACCCCTAAGAGTCTCATAATAATCTCATATCATCAATTGTACACATGAAAGACATCAAGCATACACACAAGGCTCATTCAAGATTTAAGGCCATTTCTAATGTCCTTGTGTTTTATATTGCTCTCAACCCAACAATAAGTTCATAGGATCAAACTAGATTGATATATGAGCATGTAGGAACAAACAAGAATAAAAACGGAGATCAAACAAAGCAGTTATGATAAAAACAAGTTTACGCAAGCTTAGAGCGCATCAGGGTCGCATCGGCCATATCGGAGCGCAGTCGCATCCTGACAAAAGACGCCTCGTCGGCATGAATGCGATAGGGTGGTCGCATTGCATCGCATTCGTCAGTTGTGTCTTCAGCAGCGCTTATGAGATATAGACAGGAGTATCCTGCTTGGTTTGAAATTTTCTTAGATGGCAGCGTTGATGCTTACGGTTGTGTTGGCATGGGGATTGTTGGGAAAGCTCATACAAGCGCTATCACTCTGCTGGAATCAGTGGTAGAAATAGGAGTTTTTCTTCCTATAGAGGCTGAAGCTCTGACTCTCAACTACATGGTAAATGTGGCAAAGGCGGTGAATTATCGGTGTGTTCATTTCCTCACAGATTGTAAGCTAATTGAGAATTATCCAACAAAGGGTGTTGGCGGTGTTATTGACCAAGGTTCAAACAAATATTGGATCGAATGCGTGTCTCCCTTTCATGTTTTACCGATGTAGCATGGTTTTACATTTCAAGGGATTGTAATTTAGACGCTCATAGCGTAGCAAATCTTACTAGAGATAACGTAGGAAGCAGCACAAACTATATGGCCTGCAGATATTCCAGACTGTATTTTATCTCTATGTTCTGTTAATGAAATTACCGCTATGTAAAAAAAAAACAATGTGAGTTCGACAATTTTCTTTGTTGAGTATCACTTTGAGGAAGATGCACACCAAGCTCTATGGAAGGTTCATGGAAGGACAACAAAAACATTGTGCAAAAGGCGTTGCCTTGGAAGGTTCAATCATTATCCAAACCATAAGTGAAAACATACATGGCCTTCTTCATCATGTTTAAAAAAGATTACTTTTCAATTAATTGAAAAATGACGACTCCAATTTTTTCTTTCTTTTTCTAGATCGGATAGGTTCTATTGTAGAACCGGTTGTACGGTGAGCATCGTACTACCGTTCATTTTAAATTTAAATGTTGTTCAAGTTTTTGTATTGATTGTTCATATTGATATAAAAATGCTCAAAAATGTACATAAATAATGTACAACCGGTTATTTGATAGTCGGATTGAGATAGATACATCCTCCCGTCTTTTTTTAGGAATATACGTCCTCCACTCAATTATCCTAATAAAAGCTCCCTTCCAGTCACATACATATTATACATCCTACTGATTAGTTGAACTTGAAGCATGTTACATCTACGATATTCTCCTCTCTAGTAATCTAATTGTCGAGGTATCTGTCGGATGAGACCTGCAAATTCTATTCTACTTCTACATATATACTAGCCTTTTTCTAGATTCCGTGTATTAGTTGATGTAAAATTGACTCTAAATTTGACCTGTTCGAACATGCAGATCATCATGCTAGCTATTTTATTTTATAATACGGCGAGAGAAAGGATGCATTATTACTTTAAAGAAAACCATTAAGGGGGGATTTATTTATTAAGGAAAGGAAGGATTAATAATGCACGTAGTATGTAAGACACACATACAGCTTTTATGTATACTAAAAAATAGTGACCTCAACTCACAAAAATCGAGTCCAACTAATCAGAAGTGAAGATGAAATTTGACTACGAAAAATGATGACTCGAAATCTAAAATAATTCAAAATGAATAAATTGAAGTACAATATAGATACGACTAAAATCGCCTAAATCAAAATTATTTAAATCAATGTCATTTAAATCCCAATTATTACATAGTAAAACATATATAACAAACAAATAATTTGATATTTACATTGTGCAAGATTGCCGGAACCAATCGAAATTATTACAAACACAAACATATGAAAATGTGAATTTTATCTAATGCAAACCGAAGTCAAACTGAATATAAGCTTGAAGTAAAACCAGGGAGACTTGGTAGCACTTATCCACTCACTATTTGCAATATAATCGTATAACTCAAGTAAGAAATTCTACTCAAGGACAAAAATGACTTCATCCTTTTCTTTGCTTTCCCTAAACACCTCGGTTTTTCTTCCAAATCACCCTCCTTCCCTCTCCGGCAGAGTATTTTCTTTTCTTCTTTAGTTTTAAGTTTTTTCTCTCCTAAATCAGAAGAATTGCCCTTCTGATTTAATCTTTCTAGATGTATTCTACCTTCTCGGTGTTAAAGGAAAATAAGCTCTATCCTATTATTCAGTAATGTAACAACATTACATATTCTGTAGTTGTTAACTATACAGCTCATATATGGGCAACTTTTACATTGAAAATATATACAGAATAACAAGAACTCTCATTCATCGTATCACTCTCTGTGTCTCTATGCCGATCCCATGGCGGAAACAAGAACTGCTCAACTTGTGTGTGATGCGATGAAGGAAATGGAAGCTTCGCTCCAACCACAAATTCAAGCTTTGTTCAACGAACAGAATGCGAAGATCGATTAGAGCATCTGTTAAACCCAAGATTTGGTTATATTTTATTTCGTCACAACTTATTTTTAAGTTGGTCCATTTTGAATTTAGGACATGGACGTCCTTCTGATTAAAGATGAGGCCGAAGGAGTCTTTTCCCTTCCTTATTTTATTTCTGGTGAGGTTAATTCCTTAATCACTTTATTTCCTTTTCCTCTTAATTATTTCACCTATCTTCTGATTACGTTCTCACGATCTCAGACACGCTCCTCACCTCGCTCAGTTTGAAAACCAACCGTTCCTCCTTCTCTGTTCTCTTTCTCTATCAAAATCTCGTTCTGTTCAACCCCTTCAAGTGTGGCTGATTGTGGCGCTTCTGCGAGTTCGGGTGTGAATTCTGTTCTGTTGCGAGGCTCGGTTTGGATTAAGGTATTCAACTGTTCGTCCTCTTTCGATTCTGAGTTGGGAATGTTTCTTCTTGTCTGAATTCTTCCTCTGCAACCTGATTAGGAATCCAATTGTGTTTCGTTCCTCCGTCGGTTCTTCTGCTGTTGGATTTCTCTGCGTACCGTGGTCAGAATTCAGGTGAGAATGGCATTTCAGTTCAGATTGCAGTTTCAGTTTCAGGGTTTAGGTTTGCGTTTCTGATTTGGGATTTGCATTTGTATTCAGTCAGAGGTTTCGCATTGCGTTGTTGGTCTACGTTGCTGGAGCTGTGTCGGTTGGACTCTGCTGTTCGGATTGGGATATCGTCTGTCAATTACTGAGGTAGGTGGCGATGGATTCGATTAGTGTGTTCGGCCTTGGGGAGTTTCGTTCCGGTTCTGAATTCGGATTGCGTTCTGTCTTGGATTGTGATTGTGAACTGTCTGTTTAACGTCGTTTTAATGCCTACAAACCCCCAAGGTTGTTTTCTGAAAACTTATAATGTTTTGACAATGTTTTGATGCCTCTGTCTGTGTGAAAATCGCATCTGTCTTCTGAGTTTTTCGGCATGTCCGAACTTCGGTCCGACCTTGGAAGTTCGGACATGCCCTTCTGCGCATTAATTCTCTGAAATTTTCGCTGTGTCTGAACTTCCGTCCGAGCTTTGAAGTTCGGACATAGCCTTTGTATTCTCTGATTTTGCCTCGACTGTGTCCGAACATGGATGTCCGGACACAAGTTCGGACTTTGCGCGTGTCTGCTTTCCGAAGAACGTCCGAACATCTGTCCGACCTTTGATGTTCGGACACCTCTGTCTCTACTACTGTTTTAATGTTCGACCTGTGTCCGAACTTCGTAGTTCGGACACATGTTCGGACATCTGTCTGTTTTCGACTACTGAGTCTCGACTTGTGTCCGAACATTGATGTCCGGACACAAGTTTGGACATGGTACTGTTTTGACCATAACTTGCTCGTTTGAGCTCTGTTTTGACTTCCGTTTGCGGGGTTGGATTCCCCTTCTGATTTCCAAGCCATCTATGTGCTTTCTGGTGCCTTTGGTGCACATATGCTTATCTGTATTTAAGCTTCTGTTTTGGGACCTAGTTATCTCTGTGTCTGAGCCTTTGGATGGCTGGTTTCGCTGTCTCGTAGCGCGCTATGTAGGATCCTTCTGTTTCACGGGTGATGTTCCCCGTTCTGTTCACAGGTGTCCCACCTGTTCTGTTTACGAGTGAGGTTTCCTCGTTCTGTTCACGAGCTGGTTGCTCGTTCTGTCTGTATGCTGTGATCGCTAGTGTCCCACTCTGTTTTCTCTGCTTCTGTCTGCTTCTGACTCTGTTTAGTCCTCTATTGTATGGACTTCTGTTCTGTTTTCTGACATGCTTATGGATTCCTTGCGACTCCTTCTGATTTGACATTATTCTATAAAATGTTTTGAGCATGCTGGTTGATGAAGTTTGTCATCTACTGGGCATAGTTGTGTGCTCATTCCCTACTTTATCTAACATTGCAGATTGATCAGCGAGGGTCACTTTGCAGCTCTGGAGTTTAGTCCGTTTTGTTGTTTAGATTCTTTGGAGACTTTGTATTTGAATTTGAGCCTTTGGGGCCTCTCCAGTTAGCTCTTGCTTTTGATATTCGTTTTGGTGGGTTCTGTTATTACTTTGGGATGTTACGACATCATTTTGGTTTATACTTTATTCAAGTATTCATTTGGGCCTTATTTGATTATCTGTTTAAATCTGTTTATTAGAGCCTTGCGTTATTATGTAATAATACGCGGCGTGTAATACCCCTAACTCCTAGGCCAGTGTTTGGGGGTGTTACAGCATCGCTGACTTATTTGAAGCTCTTCGATTACATACGGCGGCTGTATCGCAGAGTGCAACTCCAGTGATCTTGATCGGTTGTCGAGAGACACTTCTGTTCGACGGATTTCATACTCCGGCATCTCTAGACTAGCCAAACTTGATTTTCCCCGTTTCAATGAAGATCGAGTGAAATATTGGCTATGTAAAATCGAATAGTTTTTCACGATAGACCACACTCCTGAGGAATCAAAGGTTGGCCAGGCTTCAATACATTTTGATGCCCAAGCAGCCACATGACACCAATCGGTAATTCAGTCAGAGTCCGGAAGATTATTGTTGCAAGATTGGTCAGGCTACAAGGAATTACTCCAAGAACGCTTTGGAGAAATATTGGATGATCCAATGACGAAATTAAAAGCATTGCAGGAGTCGGATGGGATTCTCGATTACCACATTAAATTTGAGTCAATTCGCACATGACTCAGTTTATCGAAAGACTACTTAGTAAACGTATACCTAGCAGGGTTGCACCGATACACAGATGCACATCCGCATGTTCCAACCTAAAACTATTCGTCAATGTCTTCTTCTTGGGCGTTTATATGAGAAAGCTCATCCTCATCGCGCTACTTCGGGTAATTGACAACCTTATAAAGGAGCTGCAGTCCCTACAAAAGGAATATTACCGACACCTAAAGCAAACAACACCAAGAAAGATCAATGGAGTAGGAGAAGTGGAATGCCCACTCCAAAGAAATTTCTTACTTCAGAACAGATGAACGGGCGGCGAGCCCAGGGATTGTGCTACTATTGTGACTAAAAGTACACACCGGGACATCACCTGAAGCATAAGAAAGCTTAATTGTACCTCATTGAGTACGAAAATGACGAGGATATGCCTGATGATATTTCACAATCGACACTGTCAAATGAAGAACCATAAATCTCCGTTAATGCGTTGACCGGCATGTCAAGCTTTTGTCCTATGCGGGTATATGGAATTCACCTCAAGAAATCATTGTTCATTTTAATTGATTCAGGGAGTACGCACAATTTCCTGGATTATACCATTGCAGAGAAGTTGGGATGTAAAATTCAACCCGTTGAGTCTACTACTTCAGTATCTGTAGTCGATGGGAGTAAACTTTCAATGGGAGGAAGAGTTCTTGATTTTACTTGGATTTTTCAAGGGGTGGAATTAAAAATGATTTCACGGTTATACTGCTGGGCTGCTGTGATATGGTCTTGGGAATTCAATGGCTATTCGAGCTAAGAGCCATTGAATAGGACTTTAAAATCTTGATCATGACATTTAAGATGGGCAAGAGGAAACTTGTTTTAAACTGCATAAAGCAAGGATCCGTCAGAGAAACAAAAGCCAAAAAGCTTAATCAGTGGTCTACTGAAATAGCACAATTATCTTTGATAACTGTAACCACGATGAATTCAAGGTTGACTGAAATGCTATCAAAGCTCCTTCCCTGAGATTACTACTTTACTCCAGGAGTTTAATGATATCTTTGTTGAACCCACTCACTTACCACCTTCTCGGCCTAATCACGACCACCGTATTCCTTTGATGACTGGTGAAAGACCCCGAACTTAAATGTGGTGATTAAATTATTCTAATATGATTTTTAGGGGCCTAATAGTGTCTAAAGAATATTGGTAAAGAAAATAAAACCAAAAGAAAAGAGAAAACGCGTAAAAAGAATAAAACGTAAAAATGTGTGTTACGCAACAGTAGGACGTATATGACCTCAACTAGGGTCCTAGGTGGATTCCTAAGGCTTAATTATGCCTAAATAATATGTGGAAACAATTCCTAAAGAAAACGGATCCATATAGTGGGTTAAAATTGCAAACGAGCCTTAAAGCATGTTTTTTTGAGAAAGCCCAAAAATGTGACTTTAAGTGGTCAAACAGACCCGTAAAAATTATAGTTGACTATATATCTATAATTAAACAGTTGTGGAAGCTTAAGAACCATTAAATTAAAGAAACGAGAAAATCCGGAAAACGGGCCCGGTTAGTGAATAGTGCTCAAACTGGGAATTTAACGAGCGTTTCTTGTAAAAAGACGAAAAACGCCCCAGCTTATATGTATATAGGGGGCCGGTTTTATAAAGGGAAATCATCCCTCCTCTCTCTCAATAACTAGCTAATTAGCAAAAAGGGGACAAAAAGTAAAAAGTAAAAAGGGTATTTATCCCCTTTTCTCTCTCTTCTATTTCCCACCTCTTTCTCCCCACCTCTTTCTCCTCCCTTCAGCCGTATCCCCCTCCTCTCTACTGCCTGAATAGTTTTCAAGCTCTATCCATGGCAGCCCCTCCTTCCTCCTCATGCCCAAGCCAACTATATGCTTCAAATCAAAAATAAATTACATATTTGAGCTTCTCTCATCAAAGGCTACACTTCCCTCTTTTCAAAATCTCAAAAGGATGAAGTTAATATCCATGGGTAGAGCACCATTTGAAGAGAAAAGTGGATTTTATAGAGCTAGGGAGTCTCCCCTTTCACTCAAGGTAAAAAGATTCAAGAAAAATTCATATTCCTCTGGCTTCTCACGAGTCTTGTTCTCTTTCTTGTTTGAGCATTTATTCAAGCTCCAAGAGTGTAGTGGAACCTCTCCTTGCTTGTTGATCAAGAACCAATTCTAGGGTTTAAAGGTAAATCCCTAAATCTTGAGTTTTTAAACACCCCTTTTGTAATCTAGAGCCATTAATGACTTAATTTTCTTGCGTGGTGTCATTTCCTATGGAGGGTACCAAATTGGAGTTGGGCAACTCCATGGCCCTTGTCCGGTTTTCATGTTAGAGGGTGGGAGGAAGAGAAAATAAGAAGAAAGGAGAAGTTGAGAATTAAAGGTAAGCCAACTACCTTATTAGCTATCCTAAATGTTCTAGGATTTTGGGATGGGAAATAAAAAGAATGAACCAAAATATGTGTTGGAGCATGTATTTGATTATAAAATAAGGAATTATGATTATGTTAGTGTAATGAGAGATTGTTGTGTGATTTAAGGGCCTAAGAGCCAAGCATTTAAGTTAATGCATTATATTGTGATTGATGAATTTTTGGATAAATGTGTGTGCTGGTAGGATCCTTATGGATGTGGTTAGTTTTGAGCTGTTTAGGAAATAAGAATTGGTGTATTTGGGGATGTTAGAATTATAGGTGAACTATGGCAAAATTTCTATAGAAGTAAGTGTTTAATGTGATGTTGGATAACCTAAGTGTGTTTGGGAGAGAATAGAGTGTGAATGAATGGATTAAACTCACAATGAACTAGAGTATAAGAGTTGGTTTGAAGAGAGTAAAAATCAATAGCAAAAATAGTGTATAAGTGCCTTAGAAGAGCTAGAAAAGAACTATAGTGTAAGACTTTGAAAATAAGGTTTGAACTTGTGTAATAGAGATGCATTTTTCTTAGAAGAATTTGGAGCGGTCAAATGGGATGGAATAAGGTTGTGAAACACCAAGAGGAGTTTAGAAATGCACTAGTGTGCAAAGTGTACAATTTGAGAATAAAAATTTGTGTAATGAAGCAAGGAATTGAGTAAAGAGTTTGACCATGGTTTAGAGAGGTTTAAGGTGTGTTTAAGGTGGTTTAACATGTTTGGAAACATGTGGAAAGATTAGGAAAAGTTTGGATGAGGATTAAGGTTGGATTAGGGGTTGAAGAATGCAAGTGTAGCAGCTTTTTAGCAGGGTCCGGGACTTAGGGGCCGGACCAAGTCCCGGACCGCCCTTAAAAATGCCTTGAAAATGAGCTAGAGTAGTGGTCTGGGACCCTAGTCCAGGACCCGGACCAGGTGTAAAATTGAGCCAAAAGTAGGAAACTGCATTGGTCCGGGACTTTGGGTCCAAACCAAGTCCCGGACCACCCCCAAAAATGTACTGTGAGTGTTTTTAAGGCATTAAAAGGTGGGGGATTGAATGGTAATGGTTTTAGATGATGTTTAGGACTTGTTTGGTGACATATAAAGGTCATAAGAAGTATAAAGTGCTAGAAGTGATTGAGAAGTTAGAACTTAAGAACACTTTAGCAAAGTTAAGAATAACGGGGCAACGGGTTTAACTACGGGAGTATTAATTATTTACCTACCGTATTACCATAATGTTAATAGAAACACTCGAAATGTTATCAGAGATTCGAGTGAATTACCCGAGGAGCGTGAGATGACACGTTAGAGTAAATCCTTGGTGACAGATGTGGATTTCTTGCAACTTGTGTCCTACCGAGTTCGCTCGGCTTGTGTGTTGTTTGCTTGTGTGCCGGCCTAACAAGAAAAATGCATGAAAAATGCTTATTGCATTGTTATATATATCTGCTAACAGAATTATTGTAGGGGAAAGGATGTACAAAAGAACGGAATAATAGAAGAAAATTAAATAAACCTATAAGTCTATACGGGTAGCAAATAATTCCCGGTCGGAACATAGGGTAAGTAAATTATGACCGAAATATCGAACCCAAGGGACTTAATAGAAAATCAGTCCTAATCCTGGTAAACAGCCTATTCTAAAGAGAGGGGGAAATGAAAACAATAATTCTATACTAAAAATCCTAACTAAATAAATTATCTTTGATTCGAGATGACACTCAAAATAAGAACATGTATGGTTATAAGTCAAACTACAAAGTTTCAAAATTAATCTGGCAATCATGATTGTGCCGGATGTCATGCCGGACAAGAGATGCACGGCACCTTCAAATCTTTGAATGTGCAGGACATCAAACACTCGGCAGTACACCCGGAACCTTCAAGTTGTAAATGATACTTCCTGTTTTTGGTCTAACAACAAGAACTCATTACCCACATTAGCTTCGTGCATATCTCATGCCTCGACAACAAACAAGATAATGGAGAAAAACAGATTAATTCCAATCTTAAGTCATGTTGCCCACTTTTCAGAACAACATCGTTAATGTAATAACCCAAACTTCGTTACTTTTTTTTTATTCCGTGTAACGTTTTCCTATGCTGGCTATTTCACTTAGGACATGGAAGTCCTTATTAAGGAAGTTGGGGGCGAGGAGGTCTTTTACCTATCCGTTCTATTTTCTGGTGAGATTAATCTCACATTATTTCTCTTTCTATTAATTTAATCCTTCCTCTCTTAATTTCCCTATCTTCTAATCACGTTCTCACGATCTCAGTCACACTCTCTTTCCCGTTCAGTTTTGGAAAACCGTAAGACGCTCCTCTCTTCATTGTTTTCTCTCTCTCAAGCTCTCTTCTCAGTTGATCGATCTACTACGCTGCTGTCTGGGGAATCTGAGATTGTTTTCTGCTGCTGCGTTGCTGTCCTCTTCACAATCAGGTTGGTGTATCGTCTGTTAGTATTGCAATTCAGTTGGTGAGCAACCTCTTCAATCCCTAATTCTTTTCCTCTGCGATCTGATTGTAATCAGTGAATTTCCCGACGTCCCCGTCGATCTTCTCTGCTGTGGACTGCTGCTTCAGTCTCGCTGTCGAATTCAGAGTTGTTGATCTCCTGCGCTGCTGTGTTCGGATTACCCTCTGTGTTCTCTTCTACTGTTAAATTCAGGTATGGATTGTGGTTCCATTGGCAAGTGTCGTTTCTGATTTTAGGGTTCAGCGTTTCTGATTTGGTATTGTTCTGCGAATGTGGTTGTTCAGTGTTCGGAACTGCGTTGTTGGTTTGCATTCTGGGATTTCGGCATTTGTTTGGACTCTGCTATTCGGATTGGGTTTCGTCTCTGCTGCTAATCGAGGTAGGTGGCTGATGGATTCGATTAGTGTGTTCGGCCTTGGGGAGTTTCGTTCTGGTTCTGAACTTTGATTGTGATCTGTCTAAGAATTATGATTGTGAACTGTCTGTTTAATGTCGTTTTAACGCCTACAAACCCCCAAGGTTGTTTTCTGCAAACTTGTAATGTTTTGACATTGTTTTGGTGCCTCTATTTGTGTGAAAATCGCCTCTGTTTACTGGGTTTTTCGGTGCGTCCGAACTTCCGTCCGACCTTGGAAGTTCGGACATGCCCTGTTGCGCTTTGAATTTCTGAGTATTTCGCTGTGTCCGAACTTCTGTCCGAGCTTAGATGTTCGGACGGGGTGTGAGGACGAGTCCGACTTACAAGTCTCGAATGGTGTCCGAACTTGTAAGTCCGGACAGAAGTTCGGACACACCTATCTCATTCCTCTAATGTTGCTTCGACTTGTGTCCGAGCTTTGTCGTTCGGACACATGTTCGGACACTACGCGTACTTGATTTCCGAAGAACGTCCGAACATCCGTCCGAGCTTTGATGTTCGGACACCTCTGTCTCTGCTTCTGTTTTAAGGTTCGACCTGTGTCCGAACATTGATGTCCGGACACAAGTTCGGACGAGCTACTGTTTTGACCGTAACTTGCTCATTTGAGCTCCGTTTTGACTTCCGTTTGCGGGGTTGGTTTCCCCTTCTGATTTCCAAGCTACTTATGTGCTTTCTGGTGCCTTTGGTGCACATATGCGTAATTGTTTCAAGCTTCTGTTTTGGGACCTAGTTATCTCTGTATCTGAACCTTTGGATGGCTGGTCTCGTAGCGCACTATGTAGGATCCTTCTGTTTCACGGGTGATGTTCCCCGTTCTGTTCACAGGTGTTCCACCTGTTCTGTTTATGAGTGAGGTTTCCTCGTTCTGTTCACGAGCTGGTTGCTCGTTCTGTCTGTATACCGTGATCAGCTAGTGTCCCGCTCTGTTTTCTGATTCTGTCTGCTTCTGACTCTGTTTAGTCCTTTATCGTGTGGACTTTTGCTTCTGTTTTCTGACATGTTTATGGACTCCTTGCGACTCCTTCTGATTTGTTAATATTCTTAAAATGTTTTGAGCATGCTGGTTGATGAAGTTGGTCATTTACTGGGCATAGTTGTTTGCTCATTCCCCTACTCTATCTAACATTGTAGATTGATCAGCGAGGGTCACTTTGCTCAGCTCTGGAGTTTAGTTCGTTATGTTATTCTGAAATCTTTTGAGACATTTGTATTTGACTTTGAGCCTTTGGGCCTCTTCAGTTAGCTTTCGCTTTTGATATTCGTTTGGTGGGTTCTGTAATAACTTTTGGGATGTTACGACATCATTTTGATTATACTTTATTCAAGTATTCGTTTTGGGCCTTGTTTGATTATCTGTTTAAGTTCATTTATTAGAGCCTTGCGTTATTATGTAATAATACACGGCGTGTAATACCCCTAACTCCTAGCCAGTGTTTGGGGGTGTTACATTTAGTGGTATCAGAGCTCTGGGTTCTAATCTGCTGGGATTTTAGGTTAGCCAGCCAGTCAGAAACATCAGTGCTAGTGTCTGAGTCTAACTGCTTGCTGTTGGACTTTCAGAATGCCGCCAAGAAGAGCTACAGGAAATGTTGCTGATGTTGTTCAGCAGTTTATGACGCAGCTCATGCAGACCATGGCTGCAGGGGGTGGACCACCTGAAGGAGGACCAGCTGGCGGAGCAGGCCCAGCTGGGGCTGATGCTGGAGGCCGGAATGTGAAGGCGCTTCAGGAGTTTATGAAGCTGAAGCCGCCGTCGTTCGATGGGGGCAGGAGACCACCAGGAGGCCAGTCATTGGTTGACTGAGGTCGAGGACTTGCTACGAGTCATGGGATCTGAGGAGGAGCAGAAGGTGGATTTCGCCACCTTTCTTTTCAAGGCCGAGGCTAAGGAGTGGTGGAGGTCTGTGATGGGGAAGTTCCCACAGCCTTGGACGTGGGACCAGTTCACTGGGGAGTTCAACAAGCAGTTCTACCCTGACGTGTATAAGGATCAGCGCATTCTGGAGTATAACCGACTACGCCAGGGTCGGGACATGAGCGTGGAGGATTATGTTCGTAAATTCATCAGTCTGTCTAAGTTTGCACCTGAGCCAGACGAGCATAGGAAGGCCAGGAAGTTTAGAGCGGTTTGAGGCCGGATATTCGCTCTGCTGTGACGTCGCTGCGTAACAAGACCTTCAGGGACGTTGCTGATGTCGCCCTGTTGGTAGAGGCTGATTTGAGGGGCCGCCAGTCTGGCGGGAAGGACTAGAAGAGGAAGCAGAGGTCCGACGAGAGTGACAGGAGGGATCAGTCTGCTTCTCAGAAGAAGTAGTCTACTGGAGACCGCTCTGGAGACCGTTCGAGAGATAGAGGTGGTTCGTCTTCGTCAGCTCCCGCTCTGAAGTGCCGGGTCTATGACAAGTTTCACCGAGGTCAGGACTGCTACAGGAAGTCCGGAGCCTGCTTCAAGTGTGGATCCTTGGAGCATAGGATCGCTGACTGCCCTCAGGCCGAGAGGAGCAGAGGTAGCTCTGGAGGTAGAGCTGGAGGATCTATATCTGAGTCTAGAGATCGAGACCGGGCTGAGCAGAAGAAGCCCCAGGGCCAGGCCAGAGTGTACTCGATGGCTGGAGAGAGAGACCGATCGACTGACAGAGTTGTCACATGTATTCTACAGCTGTCTTTTCGTTCTGTTTTCTACTTGTTTGACTTTGGAGCCACCCACTCATTTATTTCTGCTGAGTTGGTGGGTGAGCTCGGTTTACCTGTTGTGCCTCTGGGTGTTGAGTTGTGTGTGCATAGTCCATTGGTTAGGGACTCTTCTATGCTTTTGAATTCTGTCTGTAAAGCTAGTCCTGTGTTAGTCAAGGATAGGATTCTGTGTGCTGACCTCATCCCGATGGAGATGACAAATTTTGATGTGATTCTGGGCATGGATTGGCTTGCTGCGCACCATGCCCACATTGATTGTGCTGCTTCGAGAGTCACCTTTGAGGAGTCGGGTCAGCCCCACCTAGTTGTAGCAGGGAATGGACTCCCGTGCTCGCCGCCAGTTATCTCAGCCATGCAGGCGTTCCGCTTTCTGAGGAAAGGATGTCAGGGATATCTGTGCTACATCCCTGAGGTTCGCAAGGATACGAAGTTGGAGGACATACCCGTGGTCAGAGACTACCCCGACGTGTTCCAGGATGACGTACCTGGGCTTCCCCCTATCAGAGAGGTGGAGTTCTCGATCGAGCTCGCACCTGAGACTCAGCCCATTTCTAAGGCCCCATACCGCATGGCGCCTGATGAGCTCAAGGAGTTGAAGGTTCAGTTGCAAGAGTTGTTGGATAAGGGCTTCATTCGCCCTAGTGTGTCACCTTGGGGAGCGCCAGTGCTATTTGTTAAGAAGAAGGACGGTAGCATGCGCTTGTGCATTGACTACAGGGAGCTCAACAAGGTTACCATTACGAATAGGTATCCTCTCCCGCGCATAGATGACTTGTTCGACCAGTTAGCAGGGGCTAAGGTGTTTTCTAAGATCGATCTGAGGTCCGGTTATCATCAGCTGAGGATTAAGGAAGACGACGTGCCTAAGTCCGCCTTCAGGACTCGTTATGGACATTACGAGTTCCTAGTGATGCCATTCGGTCTGACGAATGCGCCTTCTGTGTTTATGGACATGATGAACCGGGTGTTCAAGCCATTTCTGGACCAGTTCGTCGTAGTATTTATTGATGATATTTTGGTGTATTCCAAGAGTGCTGAGGAGCACGAGGAGCATTTGAGGACCGTTCTCCAGACTCTGAGGGAGAAGGAGCTGTATGCGAAGCTGAAGAAGTGCGAGTTCTGGTTGGATCAGGTGGTGTTCTTGGGACACGTTGTCTCCAAGGATGGTAACTCCGTAGATCCGGAGAAGATTAGAGCTATTACTGAGTGGGCCAGGCCTACTAATGTTGGAGAGATTCGTAGCTTCCTTGGACTAGCGGGCTACTATCGTAAGTTTGTGGAGGGTTTCTCCAAGTTGGTTATTCCTTTGACTCGTCTGCTGTAGAAGGATGTGAAGTTCGAGTGGGGTGAGGCCTGTGAGCTGTGCTTTCAGGAGTTGAAGAAGAGGTTGACGTTTGCGCCGATTCTGACTCTTCCAGAGGGGACTGAGGGTCTAGAGGTGTTCTATGATGCATCCCATAAGGAACTTGGGTGTGTTCTGATGCAGCATGGGAAGGTGGTTGCTTATGGCTCCCGCCAGCTTAAGCCATATGAGAAGAACTATCCGACCCACGACCTAGGGTTAGCTGTTGTGGTCTTTGCGTTGAAGATTTGGAGGCACTACCTGTATGGAGCGGCGTGCATGGTGTATACAGACCACAAGAGCCTCAAGTATCTGTTCACTCAGAAGGAGTTGAACTTGAGGCAGAGGAGGTGGCTAGAGTTGCTACACGATTATGATCTGGAGATCCTCTACCATCCGGGTAGGGTGAATGTGGTTGCTGATGCGCTCAGTAGGAGGGGTCCGTCTGGAGCCATTTGTGCTTTGTCTGGTGTGCAGAGGTCTGCTCTCGAGTTGCAGCGTATGGGTATCTGGGTCGTCCGTCCAGAGAGATCTAGGATGTTAGCAGCGTTGCAGATTCAGCCTACCTTGATCGACCGGATCAAGGCCAGTCAGGAGCTCGATGTCAGTTTGTGTAAGATCAGAGATGGGATTGCTGTTGGTCAGGAGTCTGAGTTCAGAGTTCCAGAGGACGGCTGTCTGAGATTCAGAGACCGTGTTTGTGTGCCTGCAGACGACGCCTTGAGGCGGGAGATTATGCAGGAGGCTCATGGAGCTCCGTACTCGGTACACCTAGGAGGTGTGAAGATGTACCGGGACCTTCGCGAGACATTCTGGTGGAGCAACATGAAGAGGGACATTTCTGACTTTGTATCCAGATGTCGGACCTGTCAGTAGGTCAAAGTCGAGCATCAGAGACCAGCTGGTTTGCTTCAGCCTCTTCCCGTTCCGGAGTGGAAGTGGGAGAGCGTCGGTATGGACTTTGTTATGGGACTGCCTAAGACTCCGAGGGGATTTGATGCAGTTTGGGTGATAGTGGATAGACTCACGAAGAGTGCTCATTTCTTGCCTATCAGGAAGACTTTCAGTTTGCATCGCCTAGCGCAGTTGTATATGGATGAGATAGTGCGCCTTCATGGAGTTCTTGCTTCTATTGTGTCTGACAGAGACCCGCGCTTCGTATCCAGATTCTGGCAGAGTTTGCATCAGGCTATGGGGACGAAGTTGTCTTTCAGTTCAGCGTATCATCCTCAGTTAGGTCAGACAGAGAGGACGAATCAGGTCCTGGAGGACATGCTCAGGGCATGTGTGCTTGACTTGGGAGGCAGTTGGGATCAGCACGTGGTGCTGATAGAATTTGCGTATAATAACAGCTTCCAGACTAGTATCGGATGGCCCCATTTGAGGCTTTGTATGGCAGTGCAGATCACCCATCTGTTGGGATGATCTGAAGGAGAGATCAGTTGTTGGGCCGGATTTGGTTGAAGATGCTGTAGCTAAGATTCAGTCTATCAGAGAGCGTTTGCTTGTGGCTCAGAGTCGTCAGAAGAGTTACGCCGATCAGAGGAGACGACCTCTAGAGTTTGAGGTGGGCGACTATGTGTATCTGAAGGTTTCTCCAGTCCATGGAGTAGTGCTGTTTGGGAAGAGAGGCAAGCTTAGCCCTCGCTTTGTGGGTCCTTTTGAGATCCTGGAGA
Organism: Limonium bicolor; assembly: GCA_023374045.1. Taxonomy (NCBI): domain Eukaryota; kingdom Viridiplantae; phylum Streptophyta; class Magnoliopsida; order Caryophyllales; family Plumbaginaceae; genus Limonium; species Limonium bicolor. Next base: position 62,013,293 of record CM041776.1, read on the forward strand.
GGATCGGACCAGTTGCCTACCGTTTAGCTTTGCCACCGTCGTTGGCTGGGGTCCACAGTGTGTTCCACGTGTCTATGCTGAGGAAGTATATTTCGGACCCGTCGCATGTGATTGACTTCAGTCCGCTTCATTTGAGGGAGGACTTCACGTTCGAGGCAGTTCCTTCGAGGATTTTAGCCCGGGATGTTCACAAGCTCAGGAGTAAGACCATGCCCTTGGTGAAAGTGCAGTGGTCGGGTCAGTCAGAGGAAGAGGCGACCTGGGAGGTTGAAAGCGAAGTGTGTTCTAAGTTTCCCGCCCTTTTCGAGCAGTAGGTACGTTTTAATTTTGAGGACGAAATTCTTTTAAGGGGGAGGTGATGTTATAACCCAAATTTTGTTACTTTTTTTTATTCCGTGTAACGTTTTCCTATGCTGGCTATTTCACTTAGGACATGGAAGTCCTTATTAAGGAAGTTGGGGGCGAGGAGGTCTTTTACCTATCTGTTCTATTTTCTGGTGAGATTAATCTCACATTATTTCTCTTTCTATTAATTTAATCCTTCTCTCTTAATTTCCCTATCTTCTAATCAGTTCTCACTATCTCAGTCACGCTCTCTTTCCCGTTCAGTTTTGGAAAACCGTAAGACGCTCCTCTCTTCATTGTTTTCTCTCTCTCAAGCTCTCTTCTCTGTTGATCGATCTACTACGCTACTGTCCGGGGAATCTGAGATTGTTTTCTGCTGCTGCGTTGCTGTCCTCTTCGCAATCAGGTTGGTGTATCGTCTGTTAGTATTGCAATTCAGTTGGTGAGCAACCTCTTCAATCCCTAATTCTTTTCCTCTGCGATCTGATTGTAATCAGTGAATTTCCCGACTCCGTCGATCTTCTCTGTTGTGGACTGCTGCTTCGTCTCGCTGTCGAATTCAAAGTTGTTGATCCCTGCGCTGCTGTGTTCGGATTACCCTCTGTGTTCTCTTCTGCTGTTAAATTCAGGTATGGATTGTGGTTCCGTTGGCAAGTGCCGTTTTCTGATTATAGGGTTTCACGTTTCTGATTTGGTATTGTTCTGCGAATGTGGTTGTTCAGTGTTCGGAACTGCGTTGTTGGTTTGCGTTGTTGGTTTGCGTTCTGGGATTTCGGCATTTGTTTGGACTCTCTATTCAGATTGGGTTTCATCTCTGCTGCTAATCGGGTAGGTGGCTGATGGATTCGATTAGTGTGTTCGGCCTTGGGGAGTTTCGTTCCGGTTCTGAACTTTGATTGTGATCTGTCTAAGAATTGTGATTGTGAACTGTCTGTTTAATGCCGTTTTAACGCCTACAAACCCCCAAGGTTGTTTTCTGCAAACTTGTAATGTTTTGACATTGTTTTGGTGCCTCTGTTTGTGTGAAAATCGCCTCTGTTTACTGGGTTTTTCGGCGCGTCCGAACTTCCGTCCGACCTTGAAAGTTCGGACATGCCCTGTTGCGCTTTGAATTTCTGAGTTTTTCGCTGTGTCCGAACTTCTGTCCGAGCTTAGATGTTCGGACGGGGTGCGAGGACGAGTCCGACTTACAAGTCTCGAATGGTGTCCGAACTTGTAAGTCCGGACAGAAGTTCGGACACACCTATCTCCTTCCTCTGATTTTGCTTCGACTTGTGTCCGAGCTTTGTCGTTCGGACACATGTTCGGACACTACGCGTACTTGATTTCCGAAGAACGTCCGAACATCCGTCCGAGCTTTGATGTTCGGACACCTCTGTCTCTGCTTTTGTTTTAAGGTTCGACCTGTGTCCGAACATTGATGTCCGGACACAAGTTCGGACGAGCTACTGTTTTGACCGTAACTTGCTCATTTGAGCTTCGTTTTGACTTCCGTTTGCGGGGTTGGTTTCCCCTTCTGATTTCCAAGCTACTTATGTGCTTTCTGGTGCCTTTGGTGCACATATGCTTAATTGTTTCAAGCTTCTGTTTTGGGACCTAGTTATCTTTGTATCTGAACCTTTGGATGGCTGGTCTCGCTGTCTCGTAGCGCACTATGTAGGATCCTTCTGTTTCACGGGTGATGTTCCCCGTTCTGTTCACAGGTGTTCCACCTGTTCTGTTTACGAGTGAGGTTTCCTCGTTCTGTTCACGAGCTGGTTGCTCTGTCTGTATGCCGTGATCAACTAGTGTCCCGCTCTGTTTTCTGATTCTGTCTGCTTCTGACTCTGTTTAGACCTTTATCGTGTGGACTTCTGCTTCTGTTTTCTGACATGTTTATGGACTCCTTGCGACTCCTTCTGATTTGTTAATATTCTTAAAATGTTTTGAGTATGCTGGTTGATGAAGTTGGTCATTTACTGGGCATAGTTGTTTGCTCATTCCCCTACTCTATCTAACATTGCAGATTGATCAGCGAGGGTCACTTTGCTCAGCTCTGGAGTTTAGTTCGTTATGTTATTCTGAAATCTTTTGAGACATTTGTATTTGACTTTGAGCCTTTGAGCCTCTTCAGTTAGCTTCCGCTTTTGATATTCGTTTGGTGGGTTCTGTAATAACTTTTGGGATGTTACAACATCATTTTGATTATACTTTATTCAAGTATTCGTTTTGGGCCTTGTTTGATTATCTGTTTAAGTTCATTTATTAGAGCCTTGCGTTATTATGTAATAATACGGCGTGTAATACCCCTAACTCCTAGCCAGTGTTTGGGGGTGTTACAGTTAAAGACCACTAAGACCCCTCAACCTATTCTACTTTGTCTTGTGAACCTCAGTAGAATTTAGAAGAAAGAAGAACAAGTAGTGATCTCATTCTACTTGTATGAGGACCAGAACCTTAGTTGATGAAACTTGCACTTTTATTAATAACTATAAGAGTAATTGCAAGGAAAATCATCCCTAACCAAAGACTAACAAGGAATTCTGCTTCACCATCCACACAACTACAAGAAGAGAATACAAGAGGAGAAGGAAACGGTCATAGCCTTAACCCGACAAGATCTTCTTCTTCTCTTCACGTGGATGGATCCACAGAATTTCCTTGGACACCAACAATGCAGTGGATGCAGAAATGGAGATATGAATGAAGTGTATAGGGGTGTTGAAGTGTATCAAGAAGTGCAGCCCTTCGGCCTATTTATAGGCAACAAAATCCCCTTGTACCGGGTGGCATGCCGGGTCAAAGTCATCCGGCACCACGTGTTAAATGTGGGTAACCATTAACGGTCAAAACTGTCAGGCGAAACGTTGCATGTGCCATACAGGGATTGTCCGGCACCGTACCCGGCATCAGTCGAACCGTCAACTGTATATAACTACCACTGTTGTTCAACCGGGACAACTTTTCACATATGCCGGATGGAAAGTACCCGGCACTGGATCTGGATCCTGCAAGGCTCCTTTTCTGCTCCATGCTTGTGCCATGCAGGAGTCATCCGGCATCATGTCTGGCTCTGTGGTCAGAAATTATTTCCTTGTACGAAAAACATGTAAAAACAAAACTAAACAAATAATAGACTTTATATATAATATAACATAAATATTAACTATTATAACCTTATTTAGACTAAATTATCTACAAATCTAGTACATAAAATATGATAAGTTTGTGGCTTATCAATATCTTGATGCTTGTTGCATGTGCTAATCTTCCTTGTGTATTGTGTGGTCTAACATTGTGTTGTAGACCGAAACATAAACAATTACCGTATGGTTAGTGACTCATAGAAAGAGTCGTCCCACGTAATAACTCAAACGTGGAAAACACTTAAGAACTATCGAATAGTGAAATGCGATAATGCAACCTTATGAACTCACTAGAACGTGAGAGAGATGTACGGGATTAGTAAACTACCGCTAACGGTTAGAGAACCAGAACGAAACAGTCCACGAAACAAATAATGGTGGAAAGATATAAAGTACCTCTATTAAGAGAACAGTGAAGTTCAAAGATATGAACTCATGAGAAAAGTAAAAAGAGATTAAAGGACCATCAAACTCCCTTTAAAGGATAGTCGACCTCCTATATGAGGACCCGACCCGGTATAAGAAACGACCCGAATGTACAAGTATTCAAAGCGTTGGGACAATCCTTAAATCTGAGAATACACGAATACAAGTTAATTCCCTAAGACACTAAAAGACATCGAGAGTGATGCTTCTAGACTAATATACATAATTAAATTATAACTCTGAGAGAGGAGTATTTGGGAATGTGAGAAATCTGAGAGAGATTCGAACCTATGTGAAAGAAGTAGGAACTAAGAGAGAGAGTTCCAATTACTAGTTGAGCCTTCACCATGTTAGACCCAGAGTAGGGTCGAAACCGAGGAAGTAAGACTAGTAACGTTGAAAGCCCGGTGGTGAGTCTTGTGTATGACTCTGCCCGGAGGCCATGTGTAATGGCTTAAGAATTAATTAAGAGAAGAACAATTTGAAAATAAGAATGAAACCTGTAGTGTCTAAAGAGCTAAGAGAACAAATAAGTATCCAAGGAGAATGGAAAGGTATTGAACAATGAGAACGAGTCGTTAGTGAGGTAGAACCCTCATGGCCTAAGAGTGAGATTGTGTAAACTAACTAGCTAATGTGTTAGTCTCACTGATTGTATTCTATGTTTGAATACTTGTTAAGATGTGAGCATGATATATGTTTATCGCACTTCATGTCATGATTTAAATAAAATCAATCGCATGCTAAGATGAGAATTAGTTGAGTGTGGCCCGGTAGTAGCAGGTTGCACGAATTTCACATTAGCAAAGGTGCTGAGCCCCTTTGGGGCCACCCATTCTTTTTTAGGTACTTGGAGCTGATAACCGTTCGAGAGTAGGACGGGGATGCTACAGCATGGGTAGTAGTTAGATTATGTAAATACATTGTAATTGTAATTGTTAGTATTGTAAGACCGGAAGTGTAACATCATTTGAATTGTAATAGAAACTCGGTATAGTTTGTACTGAATGTGACTCGGTATAGCAAGAATGAGAATTGTATTTGTATTGAGTACTCAGTTATTCCGGTCCATCAGACCGATGATGTATTGAGTTAGGCCTAGTTAGCCATGTGAGTGGCTAACGGCATTGTTTCACCGCCGGTTGTATTAGATTGTCCGTTGTAATTGTACTGATTATTGAGGTGATTATGTGATAATGACAGGATTAGCGGTAGGGGTGTTACAAATGAAGCCAACCCCATTAACTTGCGACCTTACCGTTATTCTGTACAACAAAAGAATGAGATTAATAAAATTGAGAAGGATATGCTTGCACAGGGCACCATCCAACATAGCTCTAGTTCATTTGCTTCACCGGTGGTATTAATGAAGAAGAAGGATGAGACATAGCAATTATGTGTGGATTATGAAGGCTTAATAATGCTACTATCAAGGACTGCTTTCCGATACCTCTTATTGGTGATTTAATGGATGAGTTGGGAGGATCAAAGGTGTTTTCTAAGATCAATTTAAGGGCTGGATATCATTAAGTAAGAATGAGCAATGAAGATATACATAAGACAGCTTTTAAGACACATAGTGGCCACTTTGAGTACTTGGTGATGCCTTTTGGGCTCACAAATGCACGGTAACCTTCCAAGGTTTAATGAAGTCAGTATTCTTTGATTTTCTCTGCAAGTTCGTGCACATTTTTTCGATGATATCGTGGTTTACAGTCGGTCACTTGCTGATCATACCTACCACTTGTGCCAAGTTTTTCTTCTTATGAGGAAACAACAACTGTTTGCAAAAAGATCTAAGTGCACCTTTACTGCCAACAGTGTAGAATATTTGGGTCACTTCATCTCTGCAAATGGCATCTCAACTGATCCTAAGAAAGTGTAGACGGTGCTTGACTGGCCACTTCCAAAAAATCTGAAGCAGTTGCAAGGATTCTCAGGACTTGCTGGCTATTACAAATGTTTCGTGAGAAATGTTGGGGTAATAGCTCGTCCTTTAATGCTCTTAACTAAAAAGGATAACTTCATTTGGTCTAATGAAGCCACTGCAACGTTTAATATCCTGAAACAAGTTTTGTGTGAAGTTCCTGTCTTAGATTTACCACAGTTTGACAAGGACTTATCAGTTGAGACTGATGCAAGTGGGTTTGGCATTGGAGCAGTGCTTATGCAAGAAGGTCATCCACTTGAGTATACATGTCATCACTTACATGGTAAACAACTGCATTTATCCATCTATGAAAAAAACTCCTTGTTATCGTGTTCTTAGTGCAGAAATGGAGACATTATTTGCTCCATTGCCACTTTTATATGGACTGATCAACACAGTCTAAAATACTTGCTAGAGCAATGGTTGAATACCACAATTCAGTAATAGTGGTTACCTAAATTGATGGAGTTAGACTATGAAATACAGTTTAGAGTTGGTAAAGAAAATTTAACAGCAGATGCGTTGTCAAGGATGGATGGTTATAAAATCTTAAACATGTCTCTTTCTGTTGTAGAGACTGATTTGCTTAAGCAATAAAGGAAGCATACAACAAGGATAATCAGCTACAGGAACTAATTGACGACTTGTTAATCAAGAAAGATTGTCACAAACATTTCATTTGGAGTAATAGGTTGTTAAGAAGAAGAAATAAAATAGTCATTCCTGTGGTTGATGATTTACGAGGAGTAATTTGCAGTGGCTTCACTCTTCTGGTCTAGGAGGTCATTCTGGTAGAGATATTACTCACCATCGGGTACAGTCTCTATTTTTCTGGAAAGGAATGTCCAAAGACATTCAAGCTTTTATTCGTGGTTGTAATACTTGTCAAAGGAGCAAATCTGAGACTGTGCCATCTCCTGGTTTGCTTCAGCCTCTTCTTATACCAGAGGAAGTGTGCCAGGACATTTCTTTAGACTTGATTGATGGTCTTCCTTTATCCTTTGGTAAACCTATCATCTTGGTGGTAGTGAACAGATTATTTAAAGCTGCTCATTTCATGGCCTTATCTCATCCTTACTCCGCCATCTCGGTTGCTCAATCTTTCTTAGACATTGTCTTCAAATTGCACGGGTTTCCTGAATCCATTACAAGCGATAGGGATGCAGTTTTCCTTAGCGAGTTTTGGAAAGAACTTTTTATTGTTCAAGGCGCCGATCTCTACTTCTCTTCAGCTTACCACCCTCAAACAGAAGGTCATACCGAGATTGTGAACAAAAGATTAGAAACATACTTAAGGTGTATATGCAGTGACAGACTGCACATTTGGATCAAGTACCTTCCACTTGCAGAATTTTGGTATAGCACCAACTACCACTCTACAACACAAATGACACCATACGAAGCTGTCTATGGTCAAACTCCCCCTTAGCAGTTGCCCTATTTACCCGGTGAATCCAAAGTGGGAGTGGTAAACAGATGTTTGCAGGACCGCGAAAGTATGATACAGGTCCTAAAATTTCATCTTATGAGAGCTCAAAATCGAATGCAACAACAGTCTAATGCACATAGAACAGAGAAATCATTTGACATTGATGATTTTGTATTTGTTAAGTTGCAGCCTTACCGTCAGCATTCACTTGTCATGCGCCATAATCAGAAACTGTCTCTGAAGTATTTTAGCCCCTTTAAGATCCTCGACAAAGGTGGCACACATGATTATAAGCTGGATCTACCTTCTACCACTTCGATCCATAACGTTTTCCACATTTCACAACTCAAAGGCTAGATTGGAACTTCATCTCATTCCACTAACCTACCTTCTTCTGTTCTAGATGCCTTGATTCATGAACCAGAAAAAATCCTAGATCGCAAGATGGTAAACAAACAAGGCAAGGTAGCAACTAAAGTCCTCATTAAGTGGTCTGACCAACCAGAGGAAGAAACTACATGGGAATTTTACTATGACTTACTACGTAAATTTCCAGACTTCCAACCTTGAGGACAAAGTTGTCTAAAGGAGGAAGGTCTGTTACAGGAAAATAAGCTCATCCTATTATTAAACAATGTAAAAACATTACATATTCTGTTAGTTGTTAACTGTACAACTCATATATAAGGGCAACTGTTACATTGAAAATATATACAGAATAACAAGAATCTCTCATTCATCGTATCTCTCTTATGTCTCTGTTCCCTCTGGCTTGGCCTGGTTGTAATTCTTCTTCTTACAACCTGCATAGCTGGTGAGTTCTGATGTTGGACATTAGTTCTCTCTCTATTCTTCTATCCATTTGTGTTTGCGCCTGATATTGTTACTATCTGTAACACTCGGCTGATTATATTGGCTTTTTGAAGATGTTGTATAGAAGTGAAGTCTTTTTTAGTAACCGCTTCAAGGGCTCAACTATCGGACCTCGTGTGCAGCCTAATCGGTGTAGGTTTTCATTGCACTAGTAGAAAAAATGATTTTAATGACGGCGTTTAAACCACGGTTAAATGGAAAACCGTGGTTTAAAGTTTATAAACCACGGTTTTAATTGAAACCATCGTTTAAGGTGCATACCAGAGCGCATATACCACGGTTTTTCCGGAACCGTCGTATATAGGTTAGTTATATACCACGGTTTTCAGGGAAACCGTGGTATATAGTACATGCCGGAGTGAATATACCACGGTTCTTAGAGAACCGTCGTATATAGGGTTTCTATATACCACGGTTTTGTCAAAACCGTCGTTTTTAGTCGTGGTCAAAAAACTTTAAATGACGGTTTCTTGTTAGAACCGTGGTATATAGTCTAAGCGGGAATTCAAATTTTGCCGAAAATTAACGCGGCTCTTTCTTTCTCTTATATATTTTCTCCTCACTCTTTTACAACCTACACTGTCGAACTAGGATGCTCTGCAACTCTTCTCCTTCTTCTTCATCTTCTGCGCCTCTGTAATTTTTTCAACCCACCGGCGAACATGCATGCTCTTCGCCATACTGGAAAACAAGGAACACATGTTGCGCCTCTGTAATTTTTGTAAACCTAACCGGCGAACAAGGACATGCTCTGTGCCTCTGTAATTTTGTAAATCGCCGGCGAACAATGACATGCTCTGCGCCTCTTGTTTTTCACGGTAATTTTGTGCAACCCTAACCGGCGCTTCGCCCTCTCTCATTCTCTTTCACGGTAATTAAATTTGCACCTACCGACGAACAAGGAACATAATGTAACTTCACTCATTATTTAGCAACCCTAATACACAAACAAGTAACATACATGTTCTGGCCTGCTCATTCTCTTCTGTTTACGCTCTGTTGAGAAATTACATTGAAGGCGGCGACGCTTTAGCACCGACGAACTGGGAAAAAAATCGCAGACTATAAACCATGGTTCTACATATAACCGTGGTTTATTGTTGATTTCTATAGACTTTATACCACGGTTTTACGTAAAACCGTCATTTATAATGCACTATATACCACGGTTCAGACTCACAACCGTGGTATAAAGTCAGTGAATGTTCACGGGAGAAGGGGTCTTAAACGACGGTTTCGACAAACCGTGGTTTTTTTTGCTCACTTTAAACCACGGTTATGAACCGTCGTTTATCTTAATTTGTGAATATACGACGCGAGCATAAACCACAGTTCCTAACCGTGGTATATAGGCAAAATAACCGTGGTTAAAAACATTTTTTCCACTAGTGTTGGTTACACACCAATTTGGAGCTGATTGACAGAACCTTGTTTAAATTGGTGGAGGTTTGGATGGTGTGTTGTGACCGATCAAGGATTAGTTGATTTTGTTATTTAGTTGATTTTGTTTAATACTTTATTTCCTTGTTAGTTTCCTTATTGTGGGTATTTAGGATATCTATACAGATATTATCATTTGATATTATCTTTAGAGATTATTTTTAGTTATTTTACTAGATATTATTCTTTAGTTAGTTAAATTCTAGGAATGCCTATTATTAGAGTTTAGAGAATTGTTAAGATCAATCAATTGATAAAGTTATTCATTCTTATCTTCCTTTCTCCATTGCATAACTTTCCCTCATTGTTCTCCCTATTTTTCTTGCTCTATTTCACGTCTAATTATTCTGTTTCTCCCCGTCTGTCTGGTCTCCCCTAGCTGGCACACCCAACCTGGCACATTGGTGCTTTCATCGATTTACTCTTCCTCCATAAAATTCCCACTAGTCGCCCCTATGGCACATGTCGGAACCTGTTGGGACATCGGAGTGTTGCAGAGATAGCCTTTCACCGCGACAGAGTCAATCACCACTTAACAAACACAAAGAGTAAGCCTCTTCAATAGAGTCCACGCAACAAAGAAGACTTCATAGACTCTCTTGTGCTGTTGCGGAAAATAAGGAGTCAACTCGGAATACCTTAAGCGCCACAACGGTCATGAAGTTCTCCCTCAACATCCGAAGATCGCGGCCCAAGTAAGAAGACCACTCAAAGCCGTTGGAAGTTGTCCACTAAGTTAGTTCCGGTATTTTCGGAACTAACTCCTTCGACCTACCGTTGTACTTAGAGTATAAATAAGCTGTGTAATAGTCAGTTTCGAGTGTGCTTTCATTGAGGATTATTTCAGAGCTTAGAGAGAGAAAGAGAATCTCTTTCTAAGCCAGAAAGAGAGAGAGAATACGTACCAAATTAGTTAGCGTTCTTAGATAGACTCTGCCTAGGAAGATCCTAGTTTCACTATGCTTACCATTGACCTGATTAGAAAGTGTGTTGGGTGAGTGAGTGAAAAACCGCTAAGTAGATCCCTTCTACTTAGTGGACATTTGTAAGTTATTTTATTTGACCAGGAAATGAAATAACTTATTTGTGTATCTTGCTGAGTTTCACAGAGTCTTTCTCCCCTTTCATCGCTTCACTTCAATTACCACAAAAGTCTTCCGCGCCATTAGTTTAATCATTTAGATTGAGTGCCTCTACATCACAGAGTGTTTCTTACTTACGAAGGCCGATTGAGTCAAACCAACTCTTAGACTCACACCTTTGGTTGGTTTGAGTTAGCCACCCGATCCTACATGTGGTATCAGAGCCTCGCTTAGGCTAACGGTCAATCAACTAAGCAATGGCAGATCTCTTTGCCAACCAAAACAACAAAATGCACTTCGAGCACCCCAGACTCACCTCCACCAACTACGACCATTGGAAAAACGAGATCGAGCAACACATTGAGTCCGTCAACTCTGAGCTTTGGGAGATAGTCACTGGAGGAGATCTTGCAGTTAATCCAGACCGATCAACATGGACTGCTGCAGATCGCAAAAGGTACGAGCTGAATCGACAAGCATCACGTGCGATATACACTTGCCTGTCCATCCCAGAACAAAGGAGAGTCAATCACTGTAAGTCCGCAAATGAGATATGGACACTCCTTCAAGCTACCCACGAAGGAGTCACTGAACTCAAGAAATGCAAAGCTCAAGAACTCCGAATGGACTATGAAAATTTTCTACAAAAACCTGGTGAGTCACTGGAAGAAGTACTTGATCGTTTCTACTTACTAACTACTACTATGCAGGAAGTTAGCATCTTACCAGATAGAGAGAGTGTCTTGCATAAATTGCTGGACAGTCTCAGAGAAGAATGGGCAGAGACAGTAATCTCCACCAAAGCATGCAAGGACTTATCCAAATGGAGCTGTCAAGACCTAGGTTCCTATCTACAATCCGTAGATAAATACAAGAAGAATGTTCGAAAGAAGTGTGGTAATACTTCTTCTCCCTCTTCTAGTAAGACTACTACTTTGAATGACCAAGCCTTGCAGGTTAATTCGACTCAGTTAACTCAAGAAGGAGCCTATGTTGCTGATACTCAAATCAGACAAGCCAAGGCTGAGCTGGTGGACATTATTGTTGAGGAAAGTGAGGCTGAGACTATGGAGGACTTTGTCTTCATAGTCAAGAACTTCCGAAAATTCATGCGTAACCAACCTAATCGACAGAGTCGGTCATTCTCGAACACCTCTAAACAAGTTTTCAATTCTGTCACTTGTTTCAACTGCAATAAACCCGGTCACTTCAAGAAGGACTGTCCTTTACTCAAAAGCCAGTATGGAAAATCTCAAGGGAGATCGCTGATGGCAGCTGTTGGTTGGGGCGATTCAGACTCCGACGATCCAGACACAGAGTCTAGCGGCCTGGTATGCCTCATGGCACACGACACAACGGAATCCATAATTCCAGACAATGAGGTAACTCGTTCTCACCTTGAAACAGACCTTTACCGTATTTCTCCTATGGGATTTATGACTTTAATTGCTAAAATTGTCTCCGAGAACAACTCCCTCAAAGCAAGTCTTACCAGCAAGATAACCGAGCTATCTGAGGAACTCGAAATCTCAAAAGGTCTTATGTATGCCCTAAGCGATGAAGCTGAGGAACACAAAACCATCTCTTGTTCTCTCAGGTTAGATCTACAAGAATCAAGGCGTCATGTTGATTCCCTTCAAAAGGAACTTCATGATACCTTAGAACGAACTCAGTTTAGACAGGGTGACCAGAAAGAGTCTCTCACCCTGATCGACTCCCTCAAACAAGACATCACCATCTTCCTTGACAAGTGATGTTCTCTTCAAAATGATCTTAATGCTTCTGAATCCAAAAACATATCCCTGAACACCACTATCAAAAACCTCACTCAAAGACTGAAAGAAAAGGAGCACACTCTTTCCCTTAAGCCAGTCAAGTTTATCAAACAAGTCACCTCCTCCGAACTACCTGAATGGGCCAACTCCAAAATCAAAGAAATTAGCCAAGATCGAGATGCTCTTCACTCTAAGGTAGAACAACTCTCTCACCAGATTGTGAATCTACAATCCGGAGTTCGATCCACTCAATCCATGCCCAAGTGGCACAAAGGTAAGTTCGACATTCCAAAGAATATGTCCAAATCCGACAACAGAGCCAAACGATATCAAGAAAAAGAAAAATTCGACTCCTGGTGGAAAGGACAACAGAAATACGTCAATCTTCCACCAACCAAAATTTGTGGCTACTGCGGGAGTCTTGGACATCGAGACAGTGCATGTGATAAATTGAATAGAGATCTCTCTTTTAATGTCAAACGTGTTAAATTGATACTTGAAGCACGAGAAAAATTGAAAAAGTCTGGCTCGAAAAGGGAACCCAAGTACATCTGGGTTCCCAAATCTAACAAATGATCTGTTCTTTTGTAGGTGAAGGCGAATGGAGACAGCTGGGTACTTGGACAGTGGATGCTCTCGTCACATGACTAGAGATCCAAATCAATTCAATTCGCTTTCATCCTACCAAGGAGGTAAGGTTACTTTTGGAAACAACAACCAGGGTGAAATTGTGGGAGTTGGATCCGTACCTAACCCCTCAAAATTTTAAATTGATGGAGTCCATCTGGTCACTGGACTCCAACACAGTTTACTAAGTATTTCTTAAATTTGTGATAGATTCAATTTGGTACTTTTCTCCTCTTCGGATTGTAAGGTTTATGATGAGCGTACAGGTTCATTAAAAGCTGTGGGACGTAGAGAAGGAAATCTCTACAAAATGTGCTTAAACTCCATTAATCCAGACGATCAAGTCTGTCTCAACGTGCATTCCAAAAACTCACTGTTGTGGCACTCTAGACTTGGTCACGCAAATCATAGGCTGTTGAACAAACTCAAAAGCAGGACTTGGTGATTGGTTTACCCGACACAACCTTTGACACAGACTCTGTCTGTGAAGCATGTGTAAAAGGTAAACACACCCGGTCCTCCTTCAAAAGTAAGCCTACTCTCTCTACTAGCTCTCCGCTAGAACTGCTACACATGGATCTTGTTGGTCCCATGCGTACACAAAGCAGAAGTGGTAAGAGGTACATCCTGGTCATAGTCGATGACTATTCCAGGTGGACCTGGGTCATTTTTTATCTACTAAGATGAAACTTTTACGGAGTTCGTCAAACTCCATAAAATGCTTGTCAACAAATTTTCATTTACTCTAAAAACCCTGAGAACGGACCAGGGTACTGAATTTTGCAACAAGTCGTTTGATGAGTTTTGCAGGGACAACAGAGTTGATCACCAAATATCATCCGCACGTACTCCAGAACAAAACGGAGTAGTTGAACGTAGAATAGAACTTTGGTAGAAATGGCTCGCACCATGCTCATTGACATTCAACTCACTCCATCTTATGGGGCAGAAGCTGTTAACACAGCATGCTATGTGTTAAACCGTGCGTTGATTCATCCATTCCTTCACAAGACACCCTATGAACTACTCCATCAACGTAAACCAAGTCTTATACATCTCAGGCGTTTCGGATGTAAGTGCTTTATCCACAATAATGGTAAGGACAACTTGGGTAAGTTCTCTCCTAAAAGTGATGAAGATATCTTTCTTGGCTATTCTTCTAAAAGCAAAGTTTATCGTGTTATCAATCTGAGAACTCAATGTTTAGAAGAGAGTCCACATGTCAAGTTCGATGAGTCCCACAATGTTGGCTCATCTTCTGATCAACTTGACTTTGCCCCTGATGATTTTCTCACCAATCCACACTTCATCACTGTACCAATAGGAAGACTCCTTGATTCCCAATCCATCACTCCTCATGATTCTCCAGCAAACAAAAACAATGCATCAGAATCTACTGACTCTGACCATAACCCGGAGACACCCTTACCACAAAACTTGACTTTTGACTCCTCTGACAGAGACACACCCCCCTCCTGCTTCACGTCGACAGTTCCAGCAAAAATCAGCTCACCCTCCTGAAAACATCATTACAGACCCAAACTCCGGTGTTCAAACACGCCTACAAGCTATGCAAAACCTCTGTGCCTTTGGTGCTTTTCTGTCTAGCACTGAACCAAGAAACGTCAAAGAAGCACTCCTTGATAGTGATTGGGTTACTGCTATGCAGGAGGAACTCAATTCTCTCCAGCGACATGCTGTCTGGGAGTTAGTTCCTCGCCCCACGCATCAACAAACAATTGGTACACGTTGGGTCTTTCGTAATAAACTTGATGATGCAGGACAATTTTCAGGAATAAAGCTCGATTGGTCGTTCAGGGCTACAATCAAGAAGAAGGGATTGATTATGATGAAACCTTCACTCCCGTAGCTCGTCTTGAAGCAATTCGCATGCTAATTGCGTTTGCTGCTTTCAAAGGTTTCCAATTATATCAAATGGATGTTAAGACAGCCTTCCTCCATGGCTACATTGATAGAGAAGTCTACGTCGAGCAACCACCAGGGTTCACAGACTCCGTCCATCCCGACTACGTCTACAAACTATGTAAGGCCCTTTACGGACTGAAACAGGCTCCACGTGCCTGGTATGAAAGACTGTCTACATATCTATTGCAAAATGGTTTCTCTCGAGGTAACATAGATAAAACGCTCTTCATTCTACACTCATCACATGACTTACTTCTAGTACAGATCTATGTTGATGATATCATTTATGGCTCTACAAGTAACACCCTCTGTGACCATTTTGCTAACCTTATGAAGCAAGAGTTTTCCATGAATGAGTTAGGTGAGCTCAAGTTCTTCTTAGGATTACAAATTCAACAGGAAAGGGAAGGGATCAAGATCCATCAACAGAAGTACATCAAGGAACTCCTTGATAAGTACAACCTAAAATATGCCAAGAGTATGTCCACACCAAGCTGTACATCTGCCAAACTGCATCCCGATGATGACGGAGTCGGCGTCAATGCCACCGAATATAGAGGAATGATAGGGTCCCTCTTGTACCTGACTGCCAGTCGCCCAGACATTCTTCACGCAGTCTGCCTTTGTGCTCGCTTCCAAGCAGCACCAAAACAGTCTCACCTCAAAGCAGTCAAGCGTATCTTCCGCTATCTTAAAGATCGAAAGAGTACTTCAGGTAATGCCACAGTTCTTGGGTCTTTGCCTTGTTTTCATGGTCCTCCAAAAAATAGAAGTCTGTAGCACTCTCTACAGCAGAGGCAGAGTATGTTTCTGCTGCAGCCTGTTGCTCCCAACTCCTTTGGATGAAACAACAACTTCAAGACTATCATGTCACCCAAGAACAAATCCCAATCTTTTGTGACAACAAAAGCACAATCAAAATATCAGAAAACCCAGCCCAACACTCAAGAACCAAACACATCGAAATTCGCTTTCACTTCTTGAAAGACTGTGTCGAGAAAAAGCTTATCCAACTTGACTTTGTGCCCACAGAAGATCAACTTGCAGATATTTTTACTAAACCCTTGTCTACAGCAAGATTCGAAGCACTGCGATCAGCAATCGGATTGACTCCGTCTACCTAGACGGTCGCATCTCCTTGCCACTACCACAATCTTCAGCAGGTACTCCCCTCATGTCTCATAGAGTCTGTCTTTGTTTGCACTTGAATCAGTGAAATGTGTTTTATTACTTAGCACGCCTATTACTCTAGCGCTACTATCCACGTCATCTATCCGAACCCAACCCGCCTAAATCATCGCCCTTAATCTCGCCCTACCCTGACGTCGCCGCATTTATCTCACCTGACACACGCCATCTCTGCAACTTCCAGCCTTTATATCTATCACCCGTCCACTCCATCTCTCTCACTTCCACTCCCTTTACACCCAAGCATCCTTCAATTTCCAAATGGCCGGCATCAACTTCAACGGAATCAACATCCCAGCCGACATTTTCGCCGATCCCATTCGCCTTCAGGCGTACCTCCAATCGATGGCAAACCCTAATCCATCTCCACTCACCACCACCACCACTCACTCTCCCACTAAAACCACCGCTACTTCGTCTCCCACACACTCCTCCACACCACCACCTCAAACCCGCGACCCATCCACTCATCAAACACCGTCATCCGCTGCAAAGACAGATATTCTTGAAACGGATATTGAGGATGTCACCCCAATCCAAACCCTACCACCATCCCCAACACCACAAGCCAATATCCCTCCTGCCGAAAACCCTTCTACCGATCAACCGCAAGAACCCACCATCCCCAAATCCCCTACCCGTATCTTCCGCAAAGCAACACCATCCACAACAACCCACAACCTCACCCAAAACCCGCAAGAGAAAAGCCCAAACCTCCACTCGCCCCACAGCCAAAAGAATCCTTCGTTCTTCTGTCAAGGCGCACCCTGTCTCCTCTGGTTCCGGTGAATCGTCTCCAGTCCAAGAACTGCCAACGGCCAGTCATGATGCCTCTACTGGTGCCACCTCCGCCAAAGATCAGAAACCTCCAAAACCGCACCGAAGATGTGCGAAGATCGACCCATTCAACCAACGCTACATGCTCGGGGACCCTGCCTCAGAACGGAATATCGTCAGGGGTAAGTTCCTTGATTTTTCATGGGCTCAATCTTCAAACTTAGGGGAGTTAGTGACCATGCTGGAGGTTCAGGGGTGGAAACACCTCTTCTGTGAGATTACGGAGTGGTATCCCCTAGAGTCTGTCGACTTCTTTCAAAATCTGGTTATTAGAAATGGTGCTGCACAGTCTTTTGTTAATTCCACCCCCATCTTCTCAATCTTGAAAATTGTCCCAAATCCTTAGAGTCCCTGCTACTGGCTTGTCATTTTATGAGAAAGGAATCCTACCTGAGATCCCCGGGGTCCCACAAAACAAAATCTATCATTTTTCTCCTCCAAGAAAAAGATTGGCTCCCCCATACCCCGTGGCGATCTCTCCATTTTACATCAACTCCTCCACATTCTAGTCCCAAAAACATTGTCCCAAGGAAAGAAGGTAATCTCATGGTCAACTGCTTGGACCTCACCATAATGTACTGCATAATCAATCGCCACTCTATCAATCTGGCCCACATCATACTCCATCACTTAGCCTAGTCGGTCGACACCCCGAAACACTCCCTGGGGTACGTGTTCTGGCTGCCTCGAATTCTAAAATTCTTTCAGGTACCCCTGGCGACTTCGACGCCAGAGTCCATCGACGAGGCAGACACCATCAACCTTGCGGTATCTGAATCGGCTGACTTCTATCGACAAATCAAAGCTGCTGCCCCCACCATCTACTCCTACGACGGCGGGCACATCCACTTCTCACGAGGCAGTCCCTCAAGCTTCACTCCTACCCCTCCTAGAGAAAGTGGAGAGACTCCTTACGCACGCAGCCGAGCTGATTCAGGGCCAAACGCGGATGATGGACCGACTTGCTGGGATAGAGACGACAGTGGCGGCCTTGCAAGAACAACTCCTTGACATCCAATCCACCTTAACCCCAAACCCTTAGAATGACATGTGTGTGTAGTGTTAGGACTTAGGTTGTTTTTAAGTTCTAAACACTTTTTGCTGGTTTTTTTGTGTGAATACTTTGACTGACTTTGTGATACTGTGGGATTCCCTCTGATGAAAGCAAAAGGAGGAAGCGGTGAATCCCGTCTGGTGTACAGGTTATCTCTGTTGTTTTAAACTGCTTTTGGATTTGCGCTGCTGGACCACGTGGTCTAGTGATTTAACTGCTTTATATACTATCCTACCTATTACACTGCTTATTTATCGTTTGCTTACCTGGAGTCTCTCTCCGGTCAAGGGGGAACCTAAATGGAGTCTTTGAACTCAGTTGCTACTGCTGCTATTAAGGGGGAACTTTGACAGGGTCGGTTCCCCTAGTCCTTGTGTTTTTATTAGAAGATTTACTCCATCGGGATTCACAAAGGATTGTTATCATCAGCAACAAGGGGGAAACTGTTGGGACATCGGAGTGTTGCAGAGATAGCCTTTCACCGCGACAGAGTCAATCACCACTTAACAAACACAAAGAGTAAGCCTCTTCAATAGAGTCCACGCAACAAAGAAGACTTCATAGACTCTCTTGTGCTGTTGCGGAAAATAAGGAGTCAACTCGGAATACCTTAAGCGCCACAACGGTCATGAAGTTCTCCCTCAACATCCGAAGATCGCGGCCCAAGTAAGAAGACCACTCAAAGCCGTTGGAAGTTGTCCACTAAGTTAGTTCCGGTATTTTCGGAACTAACTCCTTCGACCTACCGTTGTACTTAGAGTATAAATAAGCTGTGTAATAGTCAGTTTCGAGTGTGCTTTCATTGAGGATTATTTCAGAGCTTAGAGAGAGAAGAGAATCGCTTTGTAAGCCAGAAAAGAGAGAGAGAATACGTACCAAATAGTTAGCGCTCTTAGATAGACTCTGCCTAGGAAGATCCTAGTTTCACTACGCTTACCATTGATCTGATTAGAAAGTGTGTTGGGTGAGTGAGTGAAAAACGGCTAAGTAGATCCCATCTAATTAGTGGACATTTGTAAGTTATTTTATTGACCAGGAAATGAAATAACTTATTTGTGTATCTTGCTGAGTTTCACAGAGTCTTTCTCCCCTTTCATCGCTTCGCTTCAATTACCACAAAAGTCTTCCGCGCCATTAGTTTAATCATTTAGATTGAGTGCCTCTACATCACAGAGTGTTTCTTACTTACGAAGGCCGATTGAGTCAAACCAACTCTTAGACTCACACCTTTGGTTGGTTTGAGTTAGCCACCCGATCCTACAGAACCACCACCCATTTCAAGGAGCTCGAAGAACAACTCAAGAAATGCAACACAACTACGTTGCCTTGGCCGAACAACAGGAAGCTTTGCGGTCAGATTTACAGTCCCAGTTGACTAAGATTCTTCAACGTCTTTCTGCTATGGAAACTCGTAGTCCCTTATTGCAGACCCCGGGCGCACGCACGTCGTCCTCGCACTCCACTATCTGAACGCCGAAGCTAGAAATCTCATTCTTTTTTGGAGAGAATGTCCATGGATGGCTCTTCAAAATAGAGCGCTTTTTTACCTATCATTGGGTGGAATCTGACTAATGTCTGGACATTGCAGCGATGTACATAACTGACGCAGCCCTAACCTGGTTCACTATTTAGCATCAAAATCACCTTTTTTACATCTTGGGATCAATTCAATTAACTCATTCAAGACCGTTTTGGACCATCAGCGTTTGAAAGTCTGAAAAGATCTCTTTACAAACTTACACAAACTACTACCATTGCCAAATATACCGAGGACTTTGAAGCACTTCAATCTCGCGTTCTGCATCTTTCTTTTTCTAGCGCACTTCATTGTTATATCTCGAGCCTTTGGGATGACATCTGTCGTGAGGTTTTATTGATGCAACCCGTTTCCTTGATGATCGTTGTGGGTCTCGCACGTTCAGTAGAGGAGAAGCTAGCGGCTACACCCTTTCGGGATTCAGTGCAGCACCCTTCTAGTCAGCCGTCTAGTCTCACTGGGTCTTTCACGTCTTCTACACTAGTGCTAGCTACCAGCCACCCAACTTCAAGTCCGACAACCTCAGGGCCGACTACACTTGTGTCGACTACTAGCCACCCGGCTTCGGTTCGGCATCCTCTGGACAGGTTGCGCCTGTTCCGGCTACCAGACACCCGACTCCTATACCGGCTTTCACGGTTCCTCCAAGCGTTCCAGTCAAACGGCTCACACCAGCAGAGACCCTTACCCGTCGGGAAAAGGGGTTATGTTATAATTGAGACAAATGTTTCACTTCATGTCATCGTTGCAAGAATCAGTAGTTTTTGTGGTTAGTCGGTGACTCCGATCCTAGGGATGATCCCATGCCCAAAACAGATTTTGACGTTTTCGCAAGGGAGGACTTTACACCACTACCTTGAGGACAATGACACTTTTTAAGGGGGCGGGAATGTGACCTATAAAGGATTAGTTGATTTTGTTATTTTATTGATTTTGTTTAATATATTATTTCCATGTTAGTTTCTTTATTTTGGGTTTTAGGAAATCTAAATAGTTATTATCATTTGATATTATCTTTAAAGATTATTTTTAGTTATTTTACTAGATATTACTCCATAGTTAGTTAAGTTCTAAGAATGCCTATTTATTAGAGTTTAAGGAATTGTTAGGATCAATCGATTGATAAAGTTATTCATTTGTATCTTCCTTTATCTATTGCCTAACTATCCCTCATATTTCTCCATATCTTTCTTGCTCTATTTCACGTCTGATTATTCTGTTTCTCCCCCTCTGTCGGGTCTTGATAAGTGTGAAACATATAGGCTTTTTAGGGTTTAATTACCTAATAATCTGCAACAGTTTAAGCAATATTTCTCACTTATTATGCGTTTTTCCTAATATTGATGTTTTGATATGAAATGACGTATTTTATGTGTTAAATATAGGAAAACCCATGGAAATGAAGAGCTCACATCATAAGGATTACAACTCAACAAACGGGGAACAAATCAGAAAAGAGATGCAAAAATGGGTCATGTTCGGCCATCTTTACCCGGACGCAAATCCGGACGTCCGTTAAAGGACACATCCGGATCCAGACTCAAAGCTGGACGTGACCCGAGATTTAGATCCAAAAGTTCTGTCTCACGTCCGGATTCGGACGCGAAGCCGGACGTGACTCGAGATTCAGATCCAGAAGTTCTATCTCACGTCCGGATCTGGACACAGATCCGGACGTCACACAGAGACAAAAAATAAAAATGCATCACGCTGATAATTAGGCTTTCGGCACAATTATCAGCCGAAAGCAGAAGTTTAGCCCATGCTCAATTAATTTTACCCAACTCACCACTAATCGTTGTTCTTACTTCTGAAGCCATTTAAGCTCTCGATCAGTTCCTAATTTATTCGCACCAGACGCTCTCGTCTACTCATACACACTCTCCCTCTCTACTTCTGCTTCCGTTCACGATAAATCCCATCTCCAGTCGCCAATCTTTCGCCATAACCTTTCTCCCTCAGTTACAGACACGAAACCTGCTCAGGCGCTTCATTTAGCCACGTCCGGATCTACGTCCGGATCCGGACTGACCCTCAGCAGCGCGTCCGGATCGACGTCCGACCCTATATACCCGGACGTGACACAGACGAGAGTGGAAACTGCAGAATCGGTGACGGCTTCTAAAATCAGTTTTTCTGCTAAATCCATCTATCCTTATGCTGTTTAAATTGAGCATTGTTATTATGTCTATGGCTGAGTAGTCACTTTTAATTTCGGTTTACTATGTATCTCTAGATTAATTATTTCTGAACCTTTGTGATTTTCTGCAGTACAATAGAATAAAGTTCTTTTCCCTTATGAATTCCTAAATCCTCTTTAATCTGATCAATTATTGAGTTTATCAGTTTGTTAGCTTATAAGTGAGAACTGCGGCTATCAATCGACTACAGGGAAAGAACCAGTTAGTATAAGATATGGTAATTCCTCTAAACCACTAGCTGACCATTAATCTAGACTATGCTTAAAGCAATTAGTAAACAGTGGATTCATAACGAGAGATAGGATTCGGTCTTTGCTAATTAGAATTCGTTGAGCGGGAGACCGAATACGAGTTGTCCTTATTCTAAGGTTTTATTCAGAATTCTGTAGAAATCACTTAGGGAAAGAAATTGCAGATCTAGAGAGAAGTAGTAAACCGGAATTTTGCCTTATCAATCAAATTCAAATCAGTTATTTACCTGTTATTTATTGCTTATCGAACTCTTTTACAGTATTCACCATCACATACAAAAACCCTAATTTCCTGTTATTTTATTATTCTTATTTTGTGTGTGTGTAGAAATTAAACTAGACATTGGCTCATTTGGTTCGATACTCAAGGAATACTCCGAGATTTAAACTTGCTATAATCGACCGGTACACTTGCCGTTAGGTTAAACCCCAACAAGTTTTTGGCGCCGTTGCCGGGGAGGCACGGTTATTTACTTTAATTTTTATATTGGTATTATCTTATTTAATTTTGTATTGTTTTTGCTTTTTAGTTTACTCCTGTTTTGTTTTATTTTATTTTGTTTTATTTTCTTTTGTTCATTTTCTTAGCTTTGTGCGTTTGTTTCTTGTTTTTGTTTCTGGTTTATTTTGGTTTTACCCGATTGAGTTCATTTTTACAACTACGCAAAATTACTCTCAGTTATCTGATTTCGGTTTATGGTTAAAACTCGTTTTGAAGGCAATCCTGAATTTGAGCTTGAACCTTTAGTACTGAAGACTACAGTTGAGCCAGAAGTGTTTATCAAGGATTCGCCAGGTGATACATTTATTCCAGAAGAGGAGTGTATTATGGCGGGTAACATTAACAGCCAAGAGAGAAGGATGAATGACTACACTCGTCCGAATGTGGAGGGACTCACATCACCAATAGTAATCCCTACACTGCCGGAAGGGGTAGAGTGGCAGTTCAAGACCCATTACGTCACGATGGTCCTAAATGCGCCACAATTCAGTGGGACAGTTACTGAAGATCCAAATGTTCATCTGACATCCTTTCTACGGTTGGTTGGAGCTTGTTCGTCCCATGCATCCTAGGAGGTAGCAAGGCTGACTTTGTTTCCTTTCTCCTTAAGAGATAGAGCTGCAGAATGGTTGAATTCCTTGGCACCGAACAACATCATTTCTTGGACTGAGCTCGCAAACATATTCCTAGCAAAGTACTTCCCACCATCTCGCATGCTGACCATGAGAGGTGAGATCACCAATTTCAAGCAATTTAGTGGGGGACTCTTTCAGAGGCTTGGGAGAGATTTAAGGGTATTGTTTGGAGAGTACCGCACCATGGTCTGGGAGAGAAAGTCGTGCTGCAATCTTTCTACAAAGATCTCGATCCCCAAAGCCGTCTTTTGGTGGATACTTGTGCAGGAGGAAGTCTCATGGAGCTTCCAATCACTGAAATAAAAGCTGCTCGAGACACTGACTAACTCAGCTAATCAGTGGGGAGGTACTAGGGCTGCTACTGAGGTTCTCCCAAGGAAGACCGCTGGAATCTATGAGGTAGACTCGAACACTCTTTTAGCTGCTAGGATGGATAGCATGTCTAAGTAATTCGAGAAGATGTGTGCAATGATGAATCCTCAGTCAAGTGCAGCTGTTGTGACCGATTCTTTTCCACAGTGTGAATATTGTGGTAGAAGTTCCAACATGTGTCAGTGTACTTCTCAGCAGAATGAAGAGGTAAACTATCTAGGAAACAGGGAAGGGAACTTCTACAACAATCAAAACAATCAAGGATATCAATAGCAGAGGTTCCAGGGAAATAACTATAGTCAGAGGCCTCCACAGTAGAACAATCAGCATTTTCAGAGACCTCATCAGAATCAGCAAATGCAGATTCAGCAGACACAGAAACAGCCAGCTGGTGTTAGTTCAAGTTTGGAGGATATGATGCGGGAGTTTATCTTGTCGACCAATAGGAAACTTGAACAGCAAGAGAACACAAACCATGAGCACAAGACATTCATCTTGGAGCAGAAAGCTTTCAACAAACACCTTGAGACTCGGATTGCCCAACTGAATGAGAGGTTTTCTGATAGACCTGCGGGGGCTCTACCTAGCCAGCCAGAGAAGAATCCGCGCGAATATGCTAAAGCAGTGACTTTGAGGAGTGGTAAGCAGCTTGATCCTTCGATCCCTGAAGCTGAAAACACTCCAGCTGGACCTGAAAAGGACAAGGTTGCTGGTCAAGAGGTAGAAATCATTGAGGGACCAGTGTCAGGAAGTACTCCAGTAGATAACAATGCACAGAAAGATAGTGAGCTGACCAGTGAAGCTGTCCAATCTTCTCGATCATCACGACGGGCGGTCCCTGAGCTCCCAGTGCCATTTCCAAATCGATTGAAAAAGAGAGACCTCGACGAGCAGTTTGGTAAATTTCTAAGCATTTTTAAGAAACTAACAATTAATATTCCTTTTTCAGATGCTTTGACGCAGATGCCTATCTATGCGAAGTTCTTGAAGGACATCCTTTCAAATAGAAGGTCATTAGTTGAGAAGGAGACGGTGCAATTGACAGAAAAGTTTCTGCAGTGCTTAGCAAGAATCTTCCACCAAAGCTTGATGATCCCAGTTTACCAATCATTCCATGCTCAATAGGTAATGTCGACTGTGGTAAGGGTCTCTGTGATTTGGGAGCTAACATTAATTTGATGCCTTTGTCCATGTATCTTAAGCTTGGATTAGGGGAGTGTGACCCTACTCGTATTACTTTACAGTTAGCAGATAGATCCATCATTTTCCCGAAGGGTGTGGTGAGAGATTTGGTTGTTTCTGTTGGTACTTTTGTTTTTCCTGCTGATTTTGTAATTCTAGATATGGAGGACAAGGAAGTACCATTAATTCTTGGACTCCCTTTCATGCGAACAGCTAGAACCCTCATTGATGTTGAGGGTGGTAAGATTATTTTGAGAATGCATGATGAGCAGCTGGTTTTTGATATGTCCAAGGTTACTAAACATCCTTCTGACGTGCATGCCTGTTTTAGTTTGGATGCTATTGATTCTTTGATGCAGGAATATATATTTGGTCCAGCTGAATTGGACGAGTTAGAAAAGTGCTTAACTAATTCTTTCAATGGAACTCATGAGGATCCAGAGATTGCT
Organism: Limonium bicolor; assembly: GCA_023374045.1. Lineage (NCBI taxonomy): Eukaryota > Viridiplantae > Streptophyta > Magnoliopsida > Caryophyllales > Plumbaginaceae > Limonium > Limonium bicolor. Next base: position 62,038,479 of record CM041776.1, read on the forward strand.
GAGGTTGCATTCCATTTATCAGCAGGTAGGCCTTTTCGCAGGGGTGCTCCTGTGGAGAAGGAGAGATTAGAACGAGAACCTAAGGAGTTGATCCCTTCCATCAGAGCACCACCCACCTTAGAGCTGAAACCTCTTCCTAGTCATTTGAAATATGTCTTTTTAGTTGAGCCCTCTGGTTTACCTGTTATTATCTCTGCAAATCTAACACATACGCAGGAGGAGCAACTTTTACAGGTACTCAAGAAGAACAAGGAAGCAATTGGATGGTTTGTCGCTGATATCAAGGGGATATCAGGAAATTTCTGCACCCACCGCATTCACTTGGAGGAAAATTGCAAGCCAATGGTTCAACCTCAACGACGCTTGAATCCTAACATGAAAGAAGTGGTGAATAATGAGGTAATCAAGTTTCTGGATGCAGGTATTATCTATGCTATTTCAGATAGTGAATGGGTAAGTCCTACACAGGTAGTGCCCAAGAAAGGGGGATTTACTGTAGTCCCCAATGATAAAGGAGAATTAGTTCCTCAAAGAACTATTACAGGGCATAGGGTGTGTATTGATTACAGGAAATTGAATGCTGCCACTAGGAAAGATCATTTTCCTCTTCCATTTATTGACCAAATGTTGGAAGGCTTTCAAGGCACAAATACTATTGTTTCTTGGATGGATATTCTGGTTATTTTCATATTCCTATTGCTATAGAGGACCAGGAGAAGACCACGTTTACATGCCCCTATGGAACATATGCCTACCGACGCATGCCTTTTGGACTGTGCAATGCGCCAGCTACCTTCCAGCGATGCATGACTGCTATATTTTCTGATTATCTTGAGAAATGCATCAAGGTATTTATGGATGATTTCTCTGTGTTTGGACTAACGTTTGATTCGTGTTTGGACAATTTAGATCAAATTCTAGCCAGGTGCAGAGAGACTCATCTAGTGCTGAACTGGGAGAAGTGCCACTTCATGGTGCAAGAGGGCATTGTGTTGGGTCACAAGGTATCTAGCAAAGGTATTGAAGTGGATAAAGCCAAAATTGAGGTCATTGAGAAGTTACCACCGCCAGCCTCTGTGAAAGATGTAAGAAGTTTCCTTGGTCACGCGGGGTTCTATAGACCGTTCATCAAAGACTTTTCAAAGATCTCAAAACCTCTGTGTGATTTGCTAATGAAGGATGCAAAGTTTGAGTTTACGTAGGTGTGTCTTGATGCATTCAATACGATAAAGGAAAAGTTGGTGACTGCCCCTGTTGTTGTTGCTCCTGATTGGTCCTTACCCTTCGAGATCATGTGTGATGCGAGCAACTTTGTTGTGGGAGCAGTTCTCGGTCAAAGGCACGAGAAGGTGCTGCGTGTTGTTTATTATGCCAGCAAGATGCTCAATGACGCTCTGAAAATTATGCCACCACAGAGAAGGAGTTGTTGGCCATTGTTTTTGCTTGTGACAAGTTCAGACCATACATCATCGGGAGCAAAGTCATCATACATACTGATCATTCTGCTTTAAGGTACTTGTTCCAGAAAGCTGATGCTAAACCCCGGTTGATCAGATGGATACTACTCTTACAGGAGTTCGATATCAAGGTGAAAGACAAGCCCGGAGTGCAGAACGGAGTTGCTGATCATTTATCACGGATGCAAGTTCCTGATAACAGTATACCGATTAATGAATACTTCCCTCATGAGCTGGAGTATGCAATTGGTTTTAAGGAGGATCCTTGGTATGCCGATATTGCGAATTACCTTGCTAAGCAGATTTTGCCACAAGAGATGTCGTATCAGCAGCGGAAGAAATTCTTTTCTACTGTTAAGCAATACCGGTGGGATGATCCGTTTTTTTTAAGGTTTGTGGTGATGGAATTATTCGTGGTGTGTCCTGGAGACCGAAACACGTGGCATCCTTATCCACTGTCATTCCAGAGAAGCTGGAGGACACTTCGGGCCAGCCAAGACAGTAGCTAAGGTGTTGGAGGCAGGTTTCTTTTGGAAGACGCTGCATAAAGACTGCCATACATTTGTGTCCACATGTGATAGCTGCCAGCGCCAAGGTAACCTTTCACGTAAGCTTGAGATGCCCTTGAATTACATCTTGGAGGTTGAGCCATTTGATTTATGGGGGATTGACTTCATGGGGCCATTTCCTTCTTCACATTCGAACCTCTACATTTTGGTAGTTGTAGATTACGTGACTAAATGGGTTGAAGCAGTGGCTACGCCTACTAATGATGCAAAGGTTGTGCTGCGATTTTTGAAGAAAAACATTTTCACTAGGTTTGGGGTACCACGGGCAATCATAAGTGATGGAGGATCTCACTTTTGTAACAAGTAGTTTGAAGCTTTGTTGCAAAAGTACGGAGTGAGACATAAGGTATCCTTACCTTATCATCCACAGACCAACGGGCAAGCTGACGTTACTAACAGGGAGATCAAGTGGATTCTACAGAAATCTGTTAGTTCATCCCGTAAAGATTGGTCTATGAAATTAGATGATGCCTTGGGCTTACCGGACAGCTTATAAGACACCTTTGGGAATGTCTCCATACAAGTTGGTTTTTGGAAAGGCGTGTCATCTTCCGGTAGAACTGGAACATAAATCTTTTTGGGCACTTAAAGTTCTGAATTGTGATCTTCAGAAGACCGGTGAGGAAAGGAAACTGCAGCTTTGTGAACTGGATGAATTCAGAGAGGAGGCCTATGAAAATGTCAAGATTTACAAGGAACGGACTAAGAGATGGCATGATAAATTGCTTGTGAGAAGGGAGTTTCAGATTGGTGACCGAGTGCTAATGTTCAATTCCAGACTGAAACTATTTTCGGGAAAGCTGAAATCTCGCTGGTCGAGTCCATTCACAGTAACAACTGTTTCCCCTTATGGAGTCATTGGTGTGGTCAACGAAAAAGGGGAAGCATTCAAGGTTAATGGATCATAGCTGAAGTTGTACCAAGGGAGCGATGTTGATATGGTTCATTCAACACTCTGGCTCCAGGATCTCGATTCTTCAAATTGATGGACCAAGGTTTAGCCAAAGACCGAAAAGATGGGCGGCTTGGTGGGAGGCAACCCACCAGTATAATCTCTTTTACACTTTCCTTTTGCTTGATATAAATTTCTATTAATCTCTTGTGAATTTTTACATTCTACTATTTTACTACAAGACCCCCGACTCCCCTCTTTCAATAAATAACTCTGCCTGGTTCCACTTGAGTTCTCCTGGTTTTGCAAATTTAATCTTTCAGATACATCACTTTGACGCTAAACTGCACTCAAGTGTGGGGGAATATCACGGCATTGTTCATTACGGATCAGGGAGTCCTTCAACACTCTTGCTATTTCATTTCTGCATTTCTTGTGTTTGTTTTATTTTTGCTTGATTGTTTTTGGTAATATTTCCTTTTTATTTTCAAATCAATGTGGTGTTTTTAGAGTAGTAGTTTTTAATTCTGTTATTTATATATACATAATAAAGCAAGTGTGGAAAAAAAAGGAGGTTACAACGTGTCCGGCCAATGTTAGCCGGACGCAAATCCGGACCCTTGAAATACCTAACACGTCCGGATCCGGACGGAAACCGGATGTGACTAAAATCGTGCGTCGTCTTTCTTTCTTTTCTTCTTTTCTTTTCTTCTTCCTTTCTTTTCTTCTTCCTCCGTCGCACTCAAACCCAGATTCCGACCTTCCTCCATTTTCACCACCACCCCAACCAAACCACCACCGCCCAGCAGCCCCGACGCCGGCGACCACCAGGAACACCACCGCGCCGCCGCAGACGCCCGCCGCCCTGCGTTTTCCCCATTTCAACCCGAAACCCTAATCGAACAGTTTTTTAAATTTTTGCGATTTTAATTTGATTTTCTGTCAAATTGCACTAGATTAGGTAGTGTTTGGTAGTTTATGATGTTAATTTGATGTTGAGGTGCGAAAATGTGAGACATTCTGTGACATTTTGGCGATTTCTGTTTGGATTTTTGTGGTGTCGACGTTGCTCTGTTCGCGGTGAATTTTTTTAGGGTTCTGAGTGCGTCCGGATCTGCGTCCGACCCAGGACACCCGGACGTAGATCCGGACATGCACAAATTTTACAAATTTTTTTTTCTGAAATTGTTTCTAGGTTAATGTTCTACTGTTTGATGCTAGTGTTTGCTATGTTTAGCTGTTTTAATGCCTTGGTTCTCGTAGATTGACTTGTGCAAGAATTTGTTTAAATAAAATTCGCTGCTTGATCGTTTTCGGGTATTTGTGTCTTTTAGCTTCTTATTTACTGCTTCATGTTGTTTTGGCTTCTTAAAGCATTTGTTTATCGTATAGATGGCTAGAACTAGAGGTGGAGGTGCCACACGCAAGGGGTCCTCTTCGAGAGACCCATGCCCAGACGATCAGTCAGAGCCAGCCCCTACCCCACTTCGCCCTGATGGTTTCATCTCTGCTGCTGCCCGGGCCTGGTTCGAGCAAGGCGGGGCATTTGTCATCGAGTGGCGCATCTCTTCAGAGGCGTCAGATGCTAGTGGGCTTGGATATTTTTGCTGGTTTCGGCATTGACAGCATCTTGCACATGGGCGAGGGTGTCTTCTCCCTGTCTCTGGTACGGGAATTCTACGCCAATGCTGAGGCGAGTGACACAACGAACATCATCACATCTTACGTGCACCAGTTCCCTGTTGAGGTAACCCCTGCGACCTTCAGTATTATTTTACACCTCCCTGATAATGAGGCGGCACATTTAGATTTTACGGAGGATGAGCTTAGGCAGAGTAAGTCTAGATGGTTACAAGAGGTTGGGAGTACTACTCGCCGACGGGGCGAAGAGAACAAGACCGTATTCCCATATGCTACCCTCCCCTCCCTTCCACAGAGGCTCATCGCCGAGATCCTCAGTCATCAGATCCGGCCTCATGCCAGAAATGATGCTTCTGACGAGGATTGTGTTCTACTCGACTATCTCCTAGCTGCACTACCTCCACCATCTCAGCAGGTCTCGCTCCCCTTTGTGATGTTTAGGCAGCTCCACAAGGTGGTGACGTATCTGAAGACGAAGAAGAAGAAGAAGATTACCCCCATCTACCCCATCTTCATCCAGCATCTTCTTACCTCCACACTCCCCGAGGACGTCTTCACTGGTCTCGAGATGAGGGGAGAGACAAACCCATCACACTACAGACCTTCAGGAGATGGGGCTTCTTGTGCCTCGATGATGGCAGCTGGGTGAAGGGCAGCTCTGGTCTGGGGTCCGCTGGCACGTCTCCAAGCTCGAGCTCTATTGCGGCACCTACTACTACCATGGGGCCTCCTATTCCTCCAGTGATGAGCATCCCGCCAGAGATGCAGGCTATGATGGACTCCATTCTACAGCAGCAGTAGAGGATGGAGCAGTAGTTTAGGGATGTGCGGCAGCAGGTCGGCGATGTACAGCAGCGCCAGGTGCGCATGGAGGGACATATCGATGACATCCGCCAGACTCAACAGCACCTCCAGACAGAGCAGACTACTCTCCGAGACACCCAGGCTCTGATCACCCAGCGCTTGGAGCGTAGTGATGCCTTTCAGAGAGAGACTGCTCAGTTCATGGCAGAGGCATCTGCTCGGCAGAGAGAGACAGCTCAGTTCATGGCCGACTCATCTTCACAGCAGGCCCAGACTAGCCAGCTCCTGCAGATGCTCCTTGCCAAGATGGGCGCGGGAGCTCCGCCAACACAGCCATCTCAGTGACAGCCATCCCTTCTTTATTGTTTTCTTTATTTTATTTGTTTTTCCGTATTTTTCTTTTTGAATTGCTTTACTTTTGTTTGTTGAAACTAACGCTAAACACAAAACTGACAGGTGAAGTGGTAATGTTTATATTTGGCAGTGTTTTAATTCTGAAATGCTAAATTTCCTGTTTCTCTGAGCAGTGCAGCGTTCTTAAATGATTTATTTACATGTCCCCTCTACTGCGAAATGAACGGCTATATGTACAGGAACTGGAACCACATTGCGCTCAAACGTCTGCTAAGCTAGAACACTAGGGAGTATTCTTTCTCTAACATTGATCATACAATTTAAATATTCCCTATCATTCGAGTTAATGCACTTTATTCTGTGGTCGTACATGCTAGTGGAAAACTAGCAACTTTTACTCTGCACAATACAAACTTTGTCGGTGACTAAGTGAGGAATATCTCGACCCCTGCAAAGCTTCAAGTGTGAGGAAGGACATCTTCCTATATCTATGACACCAGGGGAGTCTCAGTTCCTACTTTAACATATTGATGTTCCACTTTTCTTGCGTTGAGATTTAATTACTGCACCTGCACCTATTGTGAGTATAGCATGTTTTGAAAGGTCTTTTACTTGCATTTCTTTTATAACCAATGAGGATATTGCTCCTCTTAAGTGTGAGGAAGGAAAGACCTTTCCCTGAAAACATGCTAGTTGTTCTTTAATGCCACACTTGTTTGTTGCTGCTCTAATGCCTGTGCACACCGATTGAAATTAAACCAAGTGACAACCGTAAGAATCGTTTTGCTTGATGAGGTTTGGATAAATAGTTTTATTGGAAAATACTCTCTTTTCACTGAATTCAGGTAGATTAGCTAGTCGTGGAAACCAGATTATTTTAGCTTGGGATTTTAGAAATGAAGTGAATGTTTGGAATGAAAAGGATAAGGCAAGGTACTCCGCTGATCAATTTTTTTTTCCTAACAATAGCAGGCCTCGTCTATCCGGTTATTAAGTCTTAAGGGTGCCTTAACACCTATCTACCTAAGGTCTCGGGATCTGGGATAGTTGGCCCAACACCATCTCAAGGATAGAGAGAAAAGTCTGGGTTACGGAATAACTCTGCAAAATCTTAAATATTCGTTTGTTTTATATATAATTCTTGAAGACGAATGCTTTCGCTTACAAAAAAAAAGAGAGAGATAATTGCAGTTAAATTTATGCTTTTGATCATGAGTACGTGGTGTTGAAAGGTATTGCGGAATAAGGCATTACTTCACACCCCTTGTCATCCAAAGGTTAGAGGAATGAAAATTGGTGGAAATTCCCAAGCTAAGCTAACTTGTTCTCTACAATCTAGTTTCTCTATGCTTTTAAAAAATTGTTCTTCCTTCACTGTTTGTGAAAACCTACCTCTAAAGAGCAAGATTATTCTTTCATTTGTCACTTTGCTTGATTTCCCTCTGCACTTGTTTGATCTTGAGATTATTTACGGCTTCAGAGATATTCTTATTCATTATTTTCTTGAGGACAAGCAAAAGCTTAAGTGTGAGGAAGTTGATAAGTGTGAAACATATAGGCTTTTTAAGGTTTAATTACCTAATAATCTGCAATATTTTAAGCAATGTTTCCCACTTATTATGCGTTTTTCCTAATATTGATGTTTTGATATGAAATGACGCATTTTATGTGTTAAATATAGGAAACCCCATGGAAATGAAGAGCTCACATCATAAGGATTACAACGCAACAA
>CM041776.1:62046427-62203598 GCA_023374045.1 Limonium bicolor
ACCACGGTTGTGAGTCTGAACCGTGGTATATAGTGCATTATAAATGACGGTTTTTACGTAAACCGTGGTATAAAGTCTATAGAAATCAACAATAAACCACGGTTATATGTAGAACCGTGGTTTATAGTCTGCGATTTTTTTCCCAGTTCGTTCGCGCTAAAGCGTCGCCGCCTTCAATGTAATTTCTCAACAGAGCGTAAACAGAAGAGAATGAGCAGGCCAGAACATGTATGTTACTTGTTTGTGTATTAGGGTTGCTAAATAATGAGTGAAGTTACATTATGTTCCTTGTTCGTCGGTAGGTGCAAATTTAATTACCGTGAAAGAGAATGAGAGAGGGCGAAGCGCCGGTTAGGGTTGCACAAAATTACCGTGAAAAACAAGAGGCGCAGAGCATGTCATTGTTCGCCGGCGATTTACAAAATTACAGAGGCACAGAGCATGTCCTTGTTCGCCGGTTAGGTTTACAAAAATTACAGAGGCGCAACATGTGTTCCTTGTTTTCCAGTATGGCGAAGAGCATGCATGTTCGCCGGTGGGTTGAAAAAATTACAGAGGCGCAGAAGATGAAGAAGAAGGAGAAGAGTTGCAGAGCATCCTAGTTCGACAGTGTAGGTTGTAAAAGAGTGAGGAGAAAATATATAAGAGAAAGAAAGAGCCGCGTTAATTTTCGGCAAAATTTGAATTCCCGCTTAGACTATATACCACGGTTCTAACAAGAAACCGTCATTTAAAGTTTTTTGACCACGACTAAAAACGACGGTTTTGACAAAACCGTGGTATATAGAAACCCTATATACGACGGTTCTCTAAGAACCGTGGTATATTCACTCCGGCATGTACTATATACCACGGTTTCCCTGAAAACCGTGGTATATAACTAACCTATATACGACGGTTCCGGAAAAACCGTGGTATATGCGCTCTGGTATGCACCTTAAACGATGGTTTCAATTAAAACCGTGGTTTATAAACTTTAAACCACGGTTTTCCATTTAACCGTGGTTTAAACGCCGTCATTAAAATCATTTTTTCTACTAGTGCAATGAAAACCTACACCGATTAGGCTGCACACGAGGTCCGATAGTTGAGCCCTTGAAGCGGTTACTAAAAAAGACTTCACTTCTATACAACATCTTCAAAAAGCCAATATAATCAGCCGAGTGTTACAGATAGTAACAATATCAGGCGCAAACACAAATGGATAGAAGAATAGAGAGAGAACTAATGTCCAACATCAGAACTCACCAGCTATGCAGGTTGTAAGAAGAAGAATTACAACCAGGCCAAGCCAGAGGGAACAGAGACATAAGAGAGATACGATGAATGAGAGATTCTTGTTATTCTGTATATATTTTCAATGTAACAGTTGCCCTTATATATGAGTTGTACAGTTAACAACTAACAGAATATGTAATGTTTTTACATTGTTTAATAATAGGATGAGCTTATTTTCCTGTAACAGACCTTCCTCCTTTAGACAACTTTGTCCTCAAGGTTGGAAGTCTGGAAATTTACGTAGTAAGTCATAGTAAAATTCCCATGTAGTTTCTTCCTCTGGTTGGTCAGACCACTTAATGAGGACTTTAGTTGCTACCTTGCCTTGTTTGTTTACCATCTTGCGATCTAGGATTTTTTCTGGTTCATGAATCAAGGCATCTAGAACAGAAGAAGGTAGGTTAGTGGAATGAGATGAAGTTCCAATCTAGCCTTTGAGTTGTGAAATGTGGAAAACGTTATGGATCGAAGTGGTAGAAGGTAGATCCAGCTTATAATCATGTGTGCCACCTTTGTCGAGGATCTTAAAGGGGCTAAAATACTTCAGAGACAGTTTCTGATTATGGCGCATGACAAGTGAATGCTGACGGTAAGGCTGCAACTTAACAAATACAAAATCATCAATGTCAAATGATTTCTCTGTTCTATGTGCATTAGACTGTTGTTGCATTCGATTTTGAGCTCTCATAAGATGAAATTTTAGGACCTGTATCATACTTTCGCGGTCCTGCAAACATCTGTTTACCACTCCCACTTTGGATTCACCGGGTAAATAGGGCAACTGCTAAGGGGGAGTTTGACCATAGACAGCTTCGTATGGTGTCATTTGTGTTGTAGAGTGGTAGTTGGTGCTATACCAAAATTCTGCAAGTGGAAGGTACTTGATCCAAATGTGCAGTCTGTCACTGCATATACACCTTAAGTATGTTTCTAATCTTTTGTTCACAATCTCGGTATGACCTTCTGTTTGAGGGTGGTAAGCTGAAGAGAAGTAGAGATCGGCGCCTTGAACAATAAAAAGTTCTTTCCAAAACTCGCTAAGGAAAACTGCATCCCTATCGCTTGTAATGGATTCAGGAAACCCGTGCAATTTGAAGACAATGTCTAAGAAAGATTGAGCAACCGAGATGGCGGAGTAAGGATGAGATAAGGCCATGAAATGAGCAGCTTTAAATAATCTGTTCACTACCACCAAGATGATAGGTTTACCAAAGGATAAAGGAAGACCATCAATCAAGTCTAAAGAAATGTCCTGGCACACTTCCTCTGGTATAAGAAGAGGCTGAAGCAAACCAGGAGATGGCACAGTCTCAGATTTGCTCCTTTGACAAGTATTACAACCACGAATAAAAGCTTGAATGTCTTTGGACATTCCTTTCCAGAAAAATAGAGACTGTACCCGATGGTGAGTAATATCTCTACCAGAATGACCTCCTAGACCAGAAGAGTGAAGCCACTGCAAATTACTCCTCGTAAATCATCAACCACAGGAATGACTATTTTATTTCTTCTTCTTAACAACCTATTACTCCAAATGAAATGTTTGTGACAATCTTTCTTGATTAACAAGTCGTCAATTAGTTCCTGTAGCTGATTATCCTTGTTGTATGCTTCCTTTATTGCTTAAGCAAATCAGTCTCTACAACAGAAAGAGACATGTTTAAGATTTTATAACCATCCATCCTTGACAACGCATCTGCTGTTAAATTTTCTTTACCAACTCTAAACTGTATTTCATAGTCTAACTCCATCAATTTAGGTAACCACTATTACTGAATTGTGGTATTCAACCATTGCTCTAGCAAGTATTTTAGACTGTGTTGATCAGTCCATATAAAAGTGGCAATGGAGCAAATAATGTCTCCATTTCTGCACTAAGAACACGATAACAAGGAGTTTTTTTCATAGATGGATAAATGCAGTTGTTTACCATGTAAGTGATGACATGTATACTCAAGTGGATGACCTTCTTGCATAAGCACTGCTCCAATGCCAAACCCACTTGCATCAGTCTCAACTGATAAGTCCTTGTCAAACTGTGGTAAATCTAAGACAGGAACTTCACACAAAACTTGTTTCAGGATATTAAACGTTGCAGTGGCTTCATTAGACCAAATGAAGTTATCCTTTTTAGTTAAGAGCATTAAAGGACGAGCTATTACCCCAACATTTCTCACGAAACATTTGTAATAGCCAGCAAGTCCTGAGAATCCTTGCAACTGCTTCAGATTTTTTGGAAGTGGCCAGTCAAGCACCGTCTACACTTTCTTAGGATCAGTTGAGATGCCATTTGCAGAGATGAAGTGACCCAAATATTCTACACTGTTGGCAGTAAAGGTGCACTTAGATCTTTTTGCAAACAGTTGTTGTTTCCTCATAAGAAGAAAAACTTGGCACAAGTGGTAGGTATGATCAGCAAGTGACCGACTGTAAACCACGATATCATCGAAAAAATGTGCACGAACTTGCAGAGAAAATCAAAGAATACTGACTTCATTAAACCTTGGAAGGTTACCGTGCATTTGTGAGCCCAAAAGGCATCACCAAGTACTCAAAGTGGCCACTATGTGTCTTAAAAGCTGTCTTATGTATATCTTCATTGCTCATTCTTACTTAATGATATCCAGCCCTTAAATTGATCTTAGAAAACACCTTTGATCCTCCCAACTCATCCATTAAATCACCAATAAGAGGTATCGGAAAGCAGTCCTTGATAGTAGCATTATTAAGCCTTCATAATCCACACATAATTGCTATGTCTCATCCTTCTTCTTCATTAATACCACCGGTGAAGCAAATGAACTAGAGCTATGTTGGATGGTGCCCTGTGCAAGCATATCCTTCTCAATTTTATTAATCTCATTCTTTTGTTGTACAGAATAACGGTAAGGTCGCAAGTTAATGGGGTTGGCTTCATTTGTAACACCCCTACCGCTAATCCTGTCATTATCACATAATCACCTCAATAATCAGTACAATTACAACGGACAATCTAATACAACCGGCGGTGAAACAATGCCGTTAGCCACTCACATGGCTAACTAGGCCTAACTCAATACATCATCGGTCTGATGGACCGGAATAACTGAGTACTCAATACAAATACAATTCTCATTCTTGCTATACCGAGTCACATTCAGTACAAACTATACCGAGTTTCTATTACAATTCAAATGATGTTACACTTCCGGTCTTACAATACTAACAATTACAATTACAATGTATTTACATAATCTAACTACTACCCATGCTGTAGCATCCCCGTCCTACTCTCGAACGGTTATCAGCTCCAAGTACCTAAAAAAGAATGGGTGGCCCCAAAGGGGCTCAGCACCTTTGCTAATGTGAAATTCGTGCAACCTGCTACTACCGGGCCACACTCAACTAATTCTCATCTTAGCATGCGATTGATTTTATTTAAATCATGACATGAAGTGCGATAAACATATATCATGCTCACATCTTAACAAGTATTCAAACATAGAATACAATCAGTGAGACTAACACATTAGCTAGTTAGTTTACACAATCTCACTCTTAGGCCATGAGGGTTCTACCTCACTAACGACTCGTTCTCATTGTTCAATACCTTTCCATTCTCCTTGGATACTTATTTGTTCTCTTAGCTCTTTAGACACTACAGGTTTCATTCTTATTTTCAAATTGTTCTTCTCTTAATTAATTCTTAAGCCATTACACATGGCCTCCGGGCAGAGTCATACACAAGACTCACCACCGGGCTTTCAACGTTACTAGTCTTACTTCCTCGGTTTCGACCCTACTCTGGGTCTAACATGGTGAAGGCTCAACTAGTAATTGGAACTCTCTCTCTTAGTTCCTACTTCTTTCACATAGGTTCGAATCTCTCTCAGATTTCTCACATTCCCAAATACTCCTCTCTCAGAGTTATAATTTAATTATGTATATTAGTCTAGAAGCATCACTCTCGATGTCTTTTAGTGTCTTAGGGAATTAACTTGTATTCGTGTATTCTCAGATTTAAGGATTGTCCCAACGCTTTGAATACTTGTACATTCGGGTCGTTTCTTATACCGGGTCGGGTCCTCATATAGGAGGTCGACTATCCTTTAAAGGGAGTTTGATGGTCCTTTAATCTCTTTTTACTTTTCTCATGAGTTCATATCTTTGAACTTCACTGTTCTCTTAATAGAGGTACTTTATATCTTTCCACCATTATTTGTTTCGTGGACTGTTTCGTTCTGGTTCTCTAACCGTTAGCGGTAGTTTACTAATCCCGTACATCTCTCTCACGTTCTAGTGAGTTCATAAGGTTGCATTATCGCATTTCACTATTCGATAGTTCTTAAGTGTTTTCCACGTTTGAGTTATTACGTGGGACGACTCTTTCTATGAGTCACTAACCATACGGTAATTGTTTATGTTTCGGTCTACAACACAATGTTAGACCACACAATACACAAGGAAGATTAGCACATGCAACAAGCATCAAGATATTGATAAGCCACAAACTTATCATATTTTATGTACTAGATTTGTAGATAATTTAGTCTAAATAAGGTTATAATAGTTAATATTTATGTTATATTATATATAAAGTCTATTATTTGTTTAGTTTTGTTTTTACATGTTTTTCGTACAAGGAAATAATTTCTGACCACAGAGCCAGACATGATGCCGGATGACTCCTGCATGGCACAAGCATGGAGCAGAAAAGGAGCCTTGCAGGATCCAGATCCAGTGCCGGGTACTTTCCATCCGGCATATGTGAAAAGTTGTCCCGGTTGAACAACAGTGGTAGTTATATACAGTTGACGGTTCGACTGATGCCGGGTACGGTGCCGGACAATCCCTGTATGGCACATGCAACGTTTCGCCTGACAGTTTTGACCGTTAATGGTTACCCACATTTAACACGTGGTGCCGGATGACTTTGACCCGGCATGCCACCCGGTACAAGGGGATTTTGTTGCCTATAAATAGGCCGAAGGGCTGCACTTCTTGATACACTTCAACACCCCTATACACTTCATTCATATCTCCATTTCTGCATCCACTGCATTGTTGGTGTCCAAGGAAATTCTGTGGATCCATCCACGTGAAGAGAAGAAGAAGATCTTGTCGGGTTAAGGCTATGACCGTTTCCTTCTCCTCTTGTATTCTCTTCTTGTAGTTGTGTGGATGGTGAAGCAGAATTCCTTGTTAGTCTTTGGTTAGGGATGATTTTCCTTGCAATTACTCTTATAGTTATTAATAAAAGTGCAAGTTTCATCAACTAAGGTTCTGGTCCTCATACAAGTAGAATGAGATCACTACTTGTTCTTCTTTCTTCTAAATTCTACTGAGGTTCACAAGACAAAGTAGAATAGGTTGAGGGGTCTTAGTGGTCTTTAACTGTAACACCCCCAAACACTGGCTAGGAGTTAGGGGTATTACACGCCGTATTATTACATAATAACGCAAGGCTCTAATAAATGAACTTAAACAGATAATCAAACAAGGCCCAAAACGAATACTTGAATAAAGTATAATCAAAATGATGTTGTAACATCCCAAAAGTTATTACAGAACCCACCAAACGAATATCAAAAGCGGAAGCTAACTGAAGAGGCTCAAAGGCTCAAAGTCAAATACAAATGTCTCAAAAGATTTCAGAATAACATAACGAACTAAACTCCAGAGCTGAGCAAAGTGACCCTCGCTGATCAATCTGCAATGTTAGATAGAGTAGGGGAATGAGCAAACAACTATGCCCAGTAAATGACCAACTTCATCAACCAGCATACTCAAAACATTTTAAGAATATTAACAAATCAGAAGGAGTCGCAAGGAGTCCATAAACATGTCAGAAAACAGAAGCAGAAGTCCACACGATAAAGGTCTAAACAGAGTCAGAAGCAGACAGAATCAGAAAACAGAGCGGGACACTAGTTGATCACGGCATACAGACAGAGCAACCAGCTCGTGAACAGAACGAGGAAACCTCACTCGTAAACAGAACAGGTGGAACACCTGTGAACAGAACGGGGAACATCACCCGTGAAACAGAAGGATCCTACATAGTGCGCTACGAGACAGCGAGACCAGCCATCCAAAGGTTCAGATACAAAGATAACTAGGTCCCAAAACAGAAGCTTGAAACAATTAAGCATATGTGCACCAAAGGCACCAGAAAGCACATAAGTAGCTTGGAAATCAGAAGGGGAAACCAACCCCGCAAACGGAAGTCAAAACGAAGCTCAAATGAGCAAGTTACGGTCAAAACAGTAGCTCGTCCGAACTTGTGTCCGGACATCAATGTTCGGACACAGGTCGAACCTTAAAACAAAAGCAGAGACAGAGGTGTCCGAACATCAAAGCTCGGACGGATGTTCGGACGTTCTTCGGAAATCAAGTACGCGTAGTGTCCGAACATGTGTCCGAACGACAAAGCTCGGACACAAGTCGAAGCAAAATCAGAGGAAGGAGATAGGTGTGTCCGAACTTCTGTCCGGACTTACAAGTTCGGACACCATTCGAGACTTGTAAGTCGGACTCGTCCTCGCACCCCGTCCGAACATCTAAGCTCGGACAGAAGTTCGGACACAGCGAAAAACTCAGAAATTCAAAGCGCAACAGGGCATGTCCGAACTTTCAAGGTCGGACGGAAGTTCGGACGCGCCGAAAAACCCAGTAAACAGAGGCGATTTTCACACAAACAGAGGCACCAAAACAATGTCAAAACATTACAAGTTTGCAGAAAACAACCTTGGGGGTTTGTAGGCGTTAAAACGGCATTAAACAGACAGTTCACAATCACAATTCTTAGACAGATCACAATCAAAGTTCAGAACCGGAACGAAACTCCCCAAGGCCGAACACACTAATCGAATCCATCAGCCACCTACCTCGATTAGCAGTAGAGATGAAACCCAATCTGAATAGAGAGTCCAAACCAATGCCAAAATCCCAGAACGCAAACCAACAACGCAAACCAACAACGCAGTTCCGAACACTGAACAACCACATTCGCAGAACAATACCAAATCAGAAACGCTGAACCCTATAATCAGAAAACGGCACTTGCCAACGGAACCACAATCCATACCTGAATTTAACAGCAGAAGAGAACACAGAGGGTAATCCGAACACAGCAGCGCAGAAGATCAACAACTTTGAATTCGACAGCGAGACTGAAGCAGCAGTCCACAACAGAGAAGATCGACAGAGACGTCGGGAAATTCACTGATTACAATCAGATCGCAGAGGAAAAGAATTAGGGATTGAAGAGGTTGCTCACCAACTGAATTGCAATACTAACAGACGATACACCAACCTGATTGCGAAGAGGACAGCAACGTAGCAGCAGAAAACAATCTCAGATTCCCCGGACAGTAGCGTAGTAGATCGATCAACAGAGAAGAGAGCTTGAGAGAGAGAAAACAATGAAGAGAGGAGCGTCTTACGGTTTTCCAAAACTGAACGGGAAAGAGAGCGTGACTGAGATAGTGAGAACGTGATTAGAAGATAGGGAAATTAAGAGAGGAAGGATTAAATTAATAGAAAGAGAAATAATGTGAGATTAATCTCACCAGAAAATAGAACAGATAGGTAAAAGACCTCCTCGCCCCCAACTTCCTTAATAAGGACTTCCATGTCCTAAGTGAAATAGCCAGCATAGGAAAACGTTACACGGAATAAAAAAAAGTAACAAAATTTGGGTTATAACATCACCTCCCCCTTAAAAGAATTTCGTCCTCAAAATTAAAACGTACCTACTGCTCGAAAAGGGCGGGAAACTTAGAACACACTTCGCTTTCAACCTCCCAGGTCGCCTCTTCCTCTGACTGACCCGACCACTGCACTTTCACCAAGGGCATGGTCTTACTCCTGAGCTTGCGAACATCCCGGGCTAAAATCCTCGAAGGAACTGCCTCGAACGTGAAGTCCTCCCTCAATGAAGCGGACTGAAGTCAATCACATGCGACGGGTCCGAAATATACTTCCTCAGCATAGACACGTGGAACACACTGTGGACCCCAGCCAACGACGGTGGCAAAGCTAAACGGTAGGCAACTGGTCCGATCCTCTCCAGGATCTCAAAAGGACCCACAAAGCGAGGGCTAAGCTTGCCTCTCTTCCCAAACAGCACTACTCCATGGACTGGAGAAACCTTCAGATACACATAGTCGCCCACCTCAAACTCTAGAGGTCGTCTCCTCTGATCGGCGTAACTCTTCTGACGACTCTGAGCCACAAGCAAACGCTCTCTGATAGACTGAATCTTAGCTACAGCATCTTCAACCAAATCCGGCCCAACAACTGTTCTCTCCTTCAGATCATCCCAACAGATGGGTGATCTGCACCTCCTGCCATACAAAGCCTCAAATGGGGCCATCCCGATACTAGTCTGGAAGCTGTTATTATACGCAAATTCTATCAGCACCACGTGCTGATCCCAACTGCCTCCCAAGTCAAGCACACATGCCCTGAGCATGTGCTCCAGGACCTGATTCGTCCTCTCTGTCTGACCATCTAACTGAGGATGATACGCTGAACTGAAAGACAACTTCGTCCCCATAGCCTGATGCAAACTCTGCCAGAATCTGGATACGAAGCGCGGGTCTCTGTCAGACACAATAGAAGCAAGAACTCCATGAAGGCGCACTATCTCATCCATATACAACTGCGCTAGGCGATGCAAACTGAAAGTCTTCCTGATAGGCAAGAAATGAGCACTCTTCGTGAGTCTATCCACTATCACCCAAACTGCATCAAATCCCCTCGGAGTCTTAGGCAGTCCCATAACAAAGTCCATACCGACGCTCTCCCACTTCCACTCCGGAACGGGAAGAGGCTGAAGCAAACCAGCTGGTCTCTGATGCTCGACTTTGACCTACTGACAGGTCTGACATCTGGATACAAAGTCAGAAATGTCCCTCTTCATGTTGCTCCACCAGAATGTCTCGCGAAGGTCCCGGTACATCTTCACACCTCCTAGGTGTACCGAGTACGGAGCTCCATGAGCCTCCTGCATAATCTCCGCCTCAAGCTCTCTGCAGGCACACAAACACGGTCTCTGAATCTCAGACAGCCATCCTCTGGAACTCTGAACTCAGACTCCTGACCAACAGCAATCCCATCTCTGATCTTACACAAACTGACATCGAGCTCCTGACTGGCCTTGATCCGGTCGATCAAGGTAGGCTGAATCTGCAACGCTGCTAACATCCTAGATCTCTCTGGACGGACGACCCAGATACCCATACGCTGCAACTCGAGAGCAGACCTCTGCACACCAGACAAAGCACAAATTGCTCCAGACGGACCCCTCCTACTAAGCGCATCAGCAACTAGTGGATCTCCAGATCATAATCGTGTAGCAACTCTAGCCACCTCCTCTGCCTCAAGTTCAACTCCTTCTGAGTGAACAGATACTTGAGGCTCTTGTGGTCTGTATACACCATGCACGCCGCTCCATACAGGTAGTGCCTCCAAATCTTCAACGCAAAGACCACAGCTAACTCCTAGGTCGTGGGTCGGATAGTTCTTCTCATATGGCTTAAGCTGACAGGAGCCATAAGCAACCACCTTCCCATGCTGCATCAGAACACACCCAAGTTCCTTATGGGATGCATCACAGAACACCTCTAGACCCTCAGTCCCCTCTGGAAGAGTCAGAATCGGCGCAAACGTCAACCTCTTCTTCAACTCCTGAAAGCACAGCTCACAGGCCTCACTCCACTCGAACTTCACATCCTTCTGCAGCAGACGAGTCAAAGGAATAACCAACTTGGAGAAACCCTCCACAAACTTACGATAGTAGCCCGCTAGTCCAAGGAAGCTACGAATCTCTCCAACATTAGTAGGCCTGGCCCACTCAGTAATAGCTCTAATCTTCTCCGGATCTACGGAGTTACCATCCTTGGAGACAACGTGTCCCAAGAACACCACCTGATCCAACCAGAACTCGCACTTCTTCAGCTTCGCATACAACTCCTTCTCCCTCAGAGTCTGGAGAACGGTCCTTAAATGCTCCTCGTGCTCCTCAGCACTCTTGGAATACACCAAAATATCATCAATAAATACTACGACGAACTGGTCCAGAAATGGCTTGAACACCCAGTTCATCATGTCCATAAACACAGAAGGCGCATTCGTCAGACCGAATGGCATCACTAGGAACTCGTAATGTCCATAACGAGTCCTGAAGGCGGACTTAGGCACGTCGTCTTCCTTAATCCTCAGCTGATGATAACCGGACCTCAGATCGATCTTAGAAAACACCTTAGCCCCTGCTAACTGGTCGAACAAGTCATCTATGCGCGGGAGAGGATACCTATTCTTAATGGTAACCTTGTTGAGCTCCCTGTAGTCAATGCACAAGCGCATGCTACCGTCCTTCTTCTTAACAAATAGCACTGGCGCTCCCCAAGGTGACACACTAGGGCGAATGAAGCCCTTATCCAACAACTCTTGCAACTGAACCTTCAACTCCTTGAGCTCATCAGGCGCCATGCGGTATGGGGCCTTAGAAATGGGCTGAGTCTCAGGTGCGAGCTCGATCGAGAACTCCACCTCTCTGATAGGGGGAAGCCCAGGTACGTCATCCTGGAACACGTCGGGGTAGTCTCTGACCACGGGTATGTCCTCCAACTTCGTATCCTTCGAACCTCAGGGATGTAGCACAGATATCCCTGACATCCTTTCCTCAGAAAGCGGAACGCCTGCATGGCTGAGATAACTGGCGGCGAGCACGGGAGTCCATTCCCTGCTACAACTAGGTGGGGCTGACCCGACTCCTCAAAGGTGACTCTCGAAGCAGCACAATCAATGTGGGCATGGTGCGCAGCAAGCCAATCCATGCCCAGAATCACATCAAAATTTGTCATCTCCATCGGGATGAGGTCAGCACACAGAATCCTATCCTTGACTAACACAAGACTAGCTTTACAGACAGAATTCAAAAGCATCGAAGAGTCCCTAACCAATGGACTATGCACACACAACTCAACACCCAGAGGCACAACAGGTAAACCGAGCTCACCCACCAACTCACTCAGAAATAAATGAGTGGGTGGCTCCAAAGTCAAACAAGTAGAAAACAGAACGAAAAGACAGTGTAGAATACATGTGACAACTCTGTCAGTCGATCGGTCTCTCTCTCCAGCCATCGAGTACACTCTGGCCTGGCCCTGGGGCTTCTTCTGCTCAGCCCGGTCTCGATCTCTGGACTCAGATACAGATCCTCCAGCTCTACCTCCAGAGCTACCTCTGCTCCTCTCGGCCTGAGGGCAGTCAGCGATCCTATGCTCCAAGGATCCACACTTGAAGCAGGCTCCGGACTTCCTGTAGCAGTCCTGACCTCGGTGAAACTTGTCATAGACCCGGCACTTCAGAGCGGGAGCTGACGAAGACGAACCACCTCTATCTCTCGAACGGTCTCCAGAGCGGTCTCCAGTAGACTACTTCTTCTGAGAAGCAGACTGATCCCTCCTGTCACTCTCGTCGGACCTCTGCTTCCTCTTCTAGTCCTTCCCGCCAGACTGGCGGCCCCTCAAATCAGCCTCTACCAACAGGGCGACATCAGCAACGTCCCTGAAGGTCTTGTTACGCAGCGACGTCACAGCAGAGCGAATATCCGGCCTCAAACCGCTCTCAAACTTCCTGGGCTTCCTATGCTCGTCTGGCTCAGGTGCAAACTTAGACAGTCTGATGAATTTACGAACATAATCCTCCACGCTCATGTCCCGACCCTGGCGTAGTCGGTTATACTCCAGAATGCGCTGATCCTTATACACGTCAGGGTAGAACTGCTTGTTGAACTCCCCAGTGAACTGGTCCCACGTCCAAGGTTGTGGGAACTTCCCCATCACAGACCTCCACCACTCCTTAGCCTCGGCCTTGAAAAGAAAGGTGGCGAAATCCACCTTCTGCTCCTCCTCATATCCTATGACTCGTAGCAAGTCCTCGACCTCAGTCAACCAATGACTGGCCTCCTGGTGGTCTCCTGCCCCATCGAACGACGGCGGCTTCAGCTTCATAAACTCTTGAAGCGCCTTCACATTCCGGCCTCCAGCATCAGCCCCAGCTGGGCCTGCTCTGCCAGCTGGTCCACCCCCTGCAGCCATGGTCTGCATGAGCTGCGTCATAAACTGCTGAACAGCATCAGCAACATTTCCTGTAGCTCTTCTTGGCGGCATTCTGAAAGTCCAACAACAAGCAGTTAGACTCAGACACTAGCACTGACGTTTCTGACTGGCTGGCTAACCTAAAATCCCAGCAGATTAGAACCCAGAGCTCTGATACCACTAAATGTAACACCCCCAAACACTGGCTAGGAGTTAAGGGTATTATACGCCGCGTATTATTACATAATAACGCAAGGCTCTAATAAATGAACTTAAACAGATAATCAAACAAGGCCCAAAACGAATACTTGAATAAAGTATAATCAAAATGATGTCGTAACATCCCAAAAGTTATTACAGAACCCACCAAACGAATATCAAAAGCGAAAGCTAACTGAAGAGGCCCAAAGGCTCAAAGTCAAATACAAATGTCTCAAAAGATTTCAGAATAACATAACGAACTAAACTCCAGAGCTGAGCAAAGTGACCCTCGCTGATCAATCTACAATGTTAGATAGAGTAGGGGAATGAGCAAACAACTATGCCCAGTAAATGACCAACTTCATCAACCAGCATGCTCAAAACATTTTAAGAATATTAACAAATCATAAGGAGTCGCAAGGAGTCCATAAACATGTCAGAAAACAGAAGCAAAAGTCCACACGATAAAGGACTAAACAGAGTCAGAAGCAGACAGAATCAGAAAACAGAGCGGGACACTAGCTGATCACGGTATACAGACAGAACGAGCAACCAGCTCGTGAACAGAACGAGGAAACCTCACTCATAAACAGAACAGGTGGAACACCTGTGAACAGAACGGGGAACATCACCCGTGAAACAGAAGGATCCTACATAGTGCGCTACGAGACAGCGAGACCAGCCATCCAAAGGTTCAGATACAGAGATAACTAGGTCCCAAAACAGAAGCTTGAAACAATTACGCATATGTGCACCAAAGGCACCAGAAAGCACATAAGTAGCTTGGAAATCAGAAGGGGAAACCAACCCCGCAAACGGAAGTCAAAACGGAGCTCAAATGAGCAAGTTACGGTCAAAACAGTAGCTCGTCCGAACTTGTGTCCGGACATCAATGTTCGGACACAGGTCGAACCTTAAAACAGAAGCAGAGACAGAGGTGTCCAAACATCAAAGCTCAGACGGATGTTCGGACGTTCTTCGGAAATCAAGTACGCGTAGTGTCCGAACATGTGTCCGAACGACAAAGCTCGGACACAAGTCGAAGCAAAATTAGAGGAATGAGATAGGTGTGTCCGAACTTCTGTCCGGACTTACAAGTTCGGACACCATTCGAGACTTGTAAGTCGGACTCGTCCTCGCACCCCGTCCGAACATCTAAGCTCGGACGGAAGTTCGGACACAGCGAAATACTCAGAAATTCAAAGCGCAACAGGGCATGTCCGAACTTCCAAGGTCGGACGGAAGTTCGGACGGCCGAAAAACCCAGTAAACAGAGGCGATTTTCACAAACAATAGAGGCACCAAAACAATGTCAAAACATTACAAGTTTGCAGAAAACAACCTTGGGGGTTTGTAGGCGTTAAAACGACATTAAACAGACAGTTCACAATCATAATTCTTAGACAGATCACAATCAAAGTTCAGAACCAGAACGAAACTCCCCAAGGCCGAACACACTAATCGAATCCATCAGCCACCTACCTCGATTAGCAGCAGAGACGAAACCCAATCCGAATAGCAGAGTCCAAACAAATGCCGAAATCCCAGAATGCAAACCAACAACGCAGCTCCGAACACTGAACAACCACATTCGCAGAACAATACCAAATCAGAAACGCTGAACCCTAAAATCAGAAAACGACACTTGCCAATAGAACCACAATCCATACCTGAATTTAACAGTAGAAGAGAACACAGAGGGTAATCCGAACACAGCAGCGCAGGAGATCAACAACTCTGAATTCGACAGCGAGACTGAAGCAGCAGTCCACAGCAGAGAAGATCGACGGGGACGTCGGGAAATTCACTGATTACAATCAGATCGCAGAGGAAAAGAATTAGGGATTGAAGAGGTTGCTCACCAACTGAATTGCAATACTAACAGACGATACACCAACCTGATTGTGAAGAGGACAGCAACGCAGCAGCAGAAAACAATCTCAGATTCCCCAGACACAGCGTAGTAGATCGATCAACAGAGAAGAGAGCTTGAGAGATAGAAAACAATGAAGAGAGGAGCATCTTACGGTTTTCCAAAACTGAACGGGAAAGAGAGTGTGACTGAGATCGTGAGAACGTGATTAGAAGATAGGGAAATTAAGAGAGGAAGGATTAAATTAATAGAAAGAGAAATAATGTGAGATTAATCTCACCAGAAAATAGAACGGATAGGTAAAAGACCTCCTCGCCCCCAACTTCCTTAATAAGGACTTCCATGTCCTAAGTGAAATAGCCAGCATAGGAAAACGTTACACGGAATAAAAAAAAAGTAACGAAGTTTGGGTTATTACATTAACGATGTTGTTCTGAAAAGTGGGCAACATGACTTAAGATTGGAATTAATATGTTTTTCTCCATTATCTTGTTTGTTGTCGAGGCATGAGATATGCACGAAGCTAATGTGGGTAATGAGTTCTTGTTGTTAGACCAAAAACAGGAAGTATCATTTACAACTTGAAGGTTCCGGGTGTACTGCCGAGTGTTTGATGTCCTGCACATTCAAAGATTTGAAGGTGCCGTGCATCTCTTGTCCGGCATGACATCCGGCACAATCATGATTGCCAGATTAATTTTGAAACTTTGTAGTTTGACTTATAACCATACATGTTCTTATTTTGAGTGTCATCTCGAATCAAAGATAATTTATTTAGTTAGGATTTTTAGTATAGAATTATTGTTTTCATTTCCCCCTCTCTTTTAGAATAGGCTGTTTACCAGGATTAGGACTGATTTTCTATTAAGTCCCTTGGGTTCGATATTTTCGGTCATAATTTACTTACCCTATGTTCCGACCGGGAATTATTTGCTACCCGTATAGACTTATAGGTTTATTTATATTTTCTTCTATTATTCCGTTCTTTTGTACATCCTTTCCCCTACAATAATTCTGTTAGCAGATATATATAACAATGCAATAAGCATTTTTCATGCATTTTTCTTGTTAGGCCGGCACACAAGCAAACAACACACAAGCCGAGCGAACTCGGTAGGACACAAGTTGCAAGAAATCCACATCTGTCACCAAGGATTTACTCTAACGTGTCATCTCACGCTCCTCGGGTAATTCACTCGAATCTATGATAACATTTCGAGTGTTTCTATTAACATTATGGTAATACGGTAGGTAAACAATTAATACTCCCGTAGTTAACCCCGTTGCCCCGTTACTCTTAACTTTGCTAAAGTGTTCTTAAGTTCTAACTTCTCAATCACTTCTAGCACTTATTTATACTTCTTATGACCTTTATATGTCACCAAACAAGTCCTAAACATCATCTAAAACCATTACCATTCAATCCCCCACCTTTTAATGCCTTAAAAACACTCACGGTACGTTTTTGGGGGTGGTCCGGGACTTGGTTTGGACCCAAAGTCCCGGACCAATGCAGTTTCCTACTTTTGGCTCAATTTTACACCTGGTCCGGGTCTTGGTCCTGGACTAGGGTCCCAGACCACTACTCTAGCTCATTTTCAAGGCATTTTTAAGGGCGGTCCGGGACTTGGTCCGGCCCCTAAGTCCCGGACCCTGCTAAAAAGCTGCTACACTTGCATTTTTCAACCCCTAATCCAACCTTAATCCTCATCCAAACTTTTCCTAATCTTTCCACATGTTTCCAAACATGTTAAACCACCTTAAACACACCTTAAACCTCTCTAAACCATGGTCAAACTCTTTACTCAATTCCTTGCTTCATTACACAAATTTTTATTCTCAAATTGTACACTTTGCACACTAGTGCATTTCTAAACTCCTCTTGGTGTTTCACAACCTTATTCCATCCCATTTGACCACTCCAAATTCTTCTAAGAAAAATGCATCTCTATTACACAAGTTCAAACCTTATTTTCAAAGTCTTACACTATAGTTCTTTTCTAGCTCTTCTAAGGCACTTATACACTATTTTTGCTATTGATTTTTACTCTCTTCAAACCAACTCTTATACTCTAGTTCATTGTGAGTTTAATCCATTCATTCACACTCTATTCTCTCCCAAACACACTTAGGTTCTCCAACATCACATTAAACACTTACTTCTATAGAAATTTTGCCATAGTTCACCTATAATTCTAACATCCCCAATACACCAATTCTTATTTCCTAAACAGCTCAAAACTAACCACATCCATAAGGATCCTACCAGCACACACATTTATCCAAAAATTCATCAATCACAATATAGTGCATTAACTTAAATGCTTGGCTCTTAGGCCCTTAAATCACACAACAATCTCTCATTACACTAACATAATCATAATTCCTTATTTTATAATCAAATACATGCTCCAACACTATTTTGGTTCATTCTTTTTATTTCCCATCCCAAAATCCTAGAACATTTAGGATAGCTAATAAGGTAGTTGGCTTACCTTTAATTCTCAACTTCTCCTTTCTTCTTATTTTCTCTTCCTCCCACCCTCTAACATGAAAACCGGACAAGGGCCATGGAGTTGCCCAACTCCAATTTGGTACCCTCCATAGGAAATGACACCACGCAAGAAAATTAAGTCATTAATGGCTCTAGATTACAAAAGGGGTGTTTAAAAACTCAAGATTTAGGGATTTACCTTTAAACCCTAGAATTGGTTCTTGATCAACAAGCAAGGAGAGGTTCCACTACACTCTTGGAGCTTGAATAAATGCTCAAACAAGGAAGAGAACAAGACTCGTGAGAAGCCAGAGGAATATGAATTTTTCTTGAATATTTTTACCTTGAGTGAAAGGGGAGACTCCCTAGCTCTATAAAATCCTATTTTCTCTTCAAATGGTGCTCTACCCATGGATATTAACTTCATCCTTTTGAGATTTTGAAAAGAGGGAAGTGTAGCCTTTGATGAGAGGAGCTCAAATATGTAATTTATTTTTGATTTGAAGCATATAGTTGGCTTGGGCATGAGGAGGAAGGAGGGGCTGCCATGGATAGAGCTTGAAAACTATTCAGGCAGTAGAGAGGAGGGGGATACGGCTGAAGGGAGGAGAAAGAGGTGGGAAAGGGGAAAATAGAAGAGAGAGAGAGAGAAAAGGGGATAAATACCCTTTTTTACTTTTTACTTTTTGTCCCCTTTTTGCTAATTAGCTAGTTATTGAGAGAGAGGAGGGATGATTTCCCTTTATAAAACCGGCCCCCTATATACATATAAGCTGGGGCGTTTTTCGTCTTTTTACAAGAAACGCTCGTTAAATTCCCAGTTTGAGCACTATTCACTAACCGGGCCCGTTTTCCGGATTTTTCTTGTTTCTTTAATTTTAATGGTTCTTAAGCTTCCACAACTGTTTAATTATAGATATATAGTCAACTATAATTTTTACGGGTATGTTTGACTACTTAAAGTCACATTTTTGGGCTTTCTAAAAAAAACATGCTTTAAGGCTCGTTTGCAATTTTAACCCACTATATGGATCCGTTTTCTTTAGGAATTGTTTCCACATATTATTTAGGCATAATTAAGCCTTAGGAATCCACCTAGGACCCTAGTTGAGGTCATATACGTCCTACTGTTGCGTAACACACATTTTTACGTTTTATTCTTTTTACGCGTTTTCTCTTTTCTTTTGGTTTTATTTTCTTTACCAATATTCTTTAGGCACTATTAGGCCCCTAAAAATCATATTAGAATAATTTAATCACCACATTTAAGTTCGGGGTCTTTCACCAGTCATCAAAGGAATACGGTGGTCGTGATTAGGCCGAGAAGGTGGTAAGTGAGTGGATTCAACAAAGATATCATTAAACTCCTGGAGTAAAGTA
Organism: Limonium bicolor; assembly: GCA_023374045.1. NCBI lineage: Eukaryota > Viridiplantae > Streptophyta > Magnoliopsida > Caryophyllales > Plumbaginaceae > Limonium > Limonium bicolor. The sequence continues at coordinate 62,065,743 of CM041776.1, forward strand.
GTAATCTCAGAGGAAGGAGCTTTGATAGCATTTCAGTCAACCTTGAATTCATCGTGGTTAACAGTTATCAAAGATAATTGTGCTCTTTCAGTAGACCACTGATTAAGCTTTTTGGCTTTTGTTTCTCTGACGGATCCTTGCTTTATGCAGTTTAAAACAAGTTTCCTCTTGCCCATCTTAAATGTCATGATCAAGATTTTAAAGTCCTATTCAATGGCTCCTAGCTCGAATAGCCATTGAATTCCCAAGACCATATCACAGCAGCCCAGCAGTATAACCGTGAAATCATTTTTAATTCCACCCCTTGAAAAATCCAAGTAAAATCAAGAACTCTTCCTCCCATTGAAAGTTTACTCCCATCGACTACAGATACTGAAGTAGTAAACTCAACGGGTTGAATTTTACATCCCAACTTCTCTGCAATGGTACAGTCCAGGAAATTGTGCGTACTCCCTGAATCAATTAAAATGAACAATGATTTCTTGAGGTGAATTCCCATACCCGCATAGGACAAAAGCTTGACATGCCGGTCAACGCATTAACGGAGATTTATGGTTCTTCATTTGACAGTGTCGATTGTGAAATATCATCAGGCATATCCTCATCGTTTTCGTACTCAATGAGGTACAATTAAGCTTTCTTATGCTTCAGGTGATGTCCCGGTGTGTACTTTTAGTCACAATAGTAGCACAATCCCTGGGCTCGCCGCCCGTTCATCTGTTCTGAAGTAAGAAATTTCTTTGGAGTGGGCATTCCACTTCTCCTACTCCATTGATCTTTCTTGGTGTTGTTTGCTTTAGGTGTCGGTAATATTCCTTTTGTAGGGACTGCAGCTCCTTTATAAGGTTGCCAATTACCCGAAGTAGCGCGATGAGGATGAGATTTCTCATATAAACGCCCACGAAGAAGACATTGACGAATAGTTTTAGGTTGGAACATGCGGATGTGCATCTGTGTATCGGTGCACAACCCTGCTAGGTATACGTTTACTAAGTAGTCTTCCGATAAACTGAGTCATGTGCGAATTGACTCAAATTTAATGTGGTAATCGAGAATCCCATCCGACTCCTGCAATGCTTTTAATTCCGTCATTGGATCATCCAATATTTCTCCAAAGCGTTCTTGGAGTAATTCCTTGTAGCCTGACCAATCTTGCAACAATAATCTTCCGGACTCTGACTGAATTACCGATTGGTGTCATGTGGCTGCTTGGGCATCAAAATGTATTAAAGCCTGGCCAACCTTTGATTCCTCAGGAGTGTGGTCTATCGTGAAAAACTATTCGATTTTACATAGCCAATATTTCACTCGATCTTCATTGAAACGGGGAAAATCAAGTTTGGCTAGTCTAGAGATGCCGGAGTATGAAATCCGTCGAACAGAAGTGTCTCTCGACAACCGATCAAGATCACTGGAGTTGCACTCTGCGATACAGCCGCCGTATGTAATCGAAGAGCTTCAAATAAGTCAGCGATGCTGTAACACCCCCAAACACTGGCCTAGGAGTTAGGGGTATTACACGCCGCGTATTATTAATAATACGCAAGGCTCTAATAAACAGATTTAAACAGATAATCAAATAAGGCCCAAATGAATACTTGAATAAAGTATAAACCAAAATGATGTCGTAACATCCCAAAGTAATAACAGAACCCACCAAAACGAATATCAAAAGCAAGAGCTAACTAGAGAGGCCCCAAAGGCTCAAATTCAAATACAAAGTCTCCAAAGAATCAAAACAACAAAACGGACTAAACTCCAGAGCTGCAAAGTGACCCTCGCTGATCAATCTGCAATGTTAGATAAAGTAGGGGAATGAGCACACAACTATGCCCAGTAGATGACAAACTTCATCAACCAGCATGCTCAAAACATTTTATAGAATAATGTAAATCAGAAGGAGTCGCAAGGAATCCATAAGCATGTCAGAAAACAGAACAGAAGTCCATACAATAGAGGACTAAACAGAGTCAGAAGCAGACAGAAGCAGAAAACAGAGTGGGACACTAGCGATCACAGCATACAGACAGAACGAGCAACCAGCTCGTGAACAGAACGAGGAAACCTCACTCGTAAACAGAACAGGTGGGACACCTGTGAACAAACGGGGAACATCACCCGTGAAACAGAAGGATCCTACATAACGCGCTACGAGACAGCGAAACCAGCCATCCAAAGGCTCAGACACAGAGATAACTAGGTCCCAAAACAGAAGCTTAAATACAGATAAGCATATGTGCACCAAAGGCACCAGAAAGCACATAGATGGCTTGGAAATCAGAAGGGGAATCCAACCCCGCAAACGGAAGTCAAAACAGAGCTCAAACGAGCAAGTTATGGTCAAAACAGTACCATGTCCGAACTTGTGTCCGGACATCAATGTTCGGACACAAGTCGAGACTCAGTAGTCGAAAACAGACAGATGTCCGAACATGTGTCTGAACTACGAAGTTCAGACACAGGTCGAACATTAAAACAGTAGTAGAGACAGAGGTGTCCGAACATCAAAGGTCGGACAGATGTTCGGACGTTCTTCGGAAAGCAGACACGCGCAAAGTCCGAACTTGTGTCCGGACATCCATGTTCGGACACAAGTCGAGGCAAAATCAGAGAATACAGAAGGCTATGTCCGAACTTCAAAGCTCGGACGGAAGTTCGGACACAGCGAAAATTTCAGAGAATTAACGCGCAGAAGGGCATGTCCGAACTTCCAAGGTCGGACCGAAGTTCGGACATGCCGAAAAACTCAGTAGACATAAGCGATTTTCACACAGACAGAGGCATCAAAACATTGTAAAAACATTATAAGTTTTCAGAAAACAACCTTGGGGGTTTGTAGGCATTAAAACGACGTTAAACAGACAGTTCACAATCACAATCCAAGACAGAATGCAATCCGAATTCAGAACCGGAACGAAACTCCCCAAGGCCGAACACACTAATCGAATCCATCAGCCACCTACCTCAGTAATTGACAGACGATATCCCAATCCGAACAGCAGAGTCCAACCGACACAGCTCCAGTAACGTAGACCAACAACGCAATGCGAAACCTCTGACTGAATATAAATGCAAATCCCAAATCAGAAACGCAAACCTAAACCCTGAAACTGAAACTGCAATCTGAACTGAAATGCCATTCTCACCTGAATTCTGACCACGGTACGCAGAGAAATCCAACAGCAGAAGAACCGACGGAGGAACAGAACACAATTGGATTCCTAATCAGGTTGCAGAGGAAGAATTCAGATAAGAAGAAACATTCCCAACTCAGAATCGGATGAGGACGAACAGCGTTGAATACCTTAATCCAAACTGAGCCTCACAGCAGAACAAAATTCACACCCGAACTCGCAGAAGCGCCACAATCAGCCACACTTGAAGGGGTTGAACAGAACGAGATTTGAGAGAGAAAAAAGAGAGAAAGAGAAGGGAGGAACGGTTAAGGGTTTCAAACTGAGCGAGGTGAGGAGCGTGTCTGAGATCGTGAGAACGTAATCAGAAGATAGGTGAAATAATTAAGAGAAAAGGAAATAAAGTGATTAAGGAATTGACCTCACCAGAAATAAAATAAGGAAGGGAAAAGACTCCTTCGGCCTCATCTTTAATCAGAAGGACGTCCATGTCCTAAATTCAAAATGGACCAACTTAAAAAATAAGTTGTTGTGATGAAAAAATATAACCAAATCTTGGGTTATACAATCACCTCCCCCTTAAAAGAATTTCGTCCTCGAAATTAAAACATACCTACTGCTCGAAGAGGGCGGGAAACTTAGAACGAACTTCGCTTTCGACCTCCCAGGTCCGCCTCTTCCTCTGACTGACCCGACCACTGCACCTTCACCAAGGGCATGGTCTTACTCCTGAGCTTGCGCGACATCCCGCGCTAAAATCCTTCGAAGGAACTGCCTCGAACGTGAAGTCCTCCCTCAACTGAAGCGGACTGAAGTCAATCACATGCGACAGGTCCGGAATATACTTCCTCAGCATAGACACATGAAAGACACTGTGGACTCCAGCCAACGACGGTGGCAACGCTAAACGATAGGCAATCGGTCCGATCCTCTCCAGGATCTCAAAGGACCCACAAAGCGAGGGCTAAGCTTGCCTCTCTCCCAAACCGGACGACTCCACAAACTGGGGAAACCTTCAGATACACATGGTCGCCCACCTCAAACTCTAGAGGTCGCCTCCTCTGATCGGCGTAGCTCTTCTGACGACTCTGAGCCACAAGCAAGCGCTCTGATAGACTGAATCTTGCCTGCAGCATCCTGACCAAGTCTGGACCAATCACGACTCTCTCCTTCAGGTCGTCCCAACAGATGGGTGACCTGCATCTCCTACCATAAAGCCTCAAACGGGCCATCCCAATACTAGTCTGGAAGCTGTTATTATATGCGAATTCTATCAGCGCCACGTGCTGATCCCAGCTGCCCCCAAAGTCAAGCACACATGCTCTGAGCATGTCCTCAAGGACCTGATTCGTCCTCTCTGTCTGACCATCTGACTGGGGATGAAACGCTGAGCTGAAAGACAACTTCGTCCCTAAAGCCTGATGCAAACTCTGCCAAAATCTGGAAACGAAGCGCGGATCTCTGTCAGACACAATCAAAGCAGGAACTCCATGCAGACGCACTATCTCATCCATATAGCTGAGCCAAGCGATGCAAACTGAAGGTCTTCCTGACAGGCAAGTGCAAACTAGAAATTTGACCTATTAAATACCAAGAAATAATCTTAGAGAATAATAAATCAGAAAACCGTCAGGTTGCAAAAATCCTGGTTATTGTAGTAGAGTTTATGGGAACCAGGTATCGAACCGTGGGACTATGTGATAACTATCTAGACTTAGCAAAGGTTATAAATTGAGGGGGAATTTTGTTTTGTTCTAAACTGTGAATTATAATAAAGACAACAAGAATTTAAATAACAGCTAATAATTAAAATAACAGAATATTAAAAGTGGTTGTGAATATGGAAGAACGGACTCTGGGTTCAGGTTTTACTCGTTTGATTAATTATGCTATTCTACCGGTTTAATTAAGAATAATTTGGCAAAATTCCTTTTATAGTCTTTAGATTTAAATCTTAAATTCTAATGACCTCGTCTACCAGAACATGCGAGGTTTGATATAAACTCAGGCAAAACACATGTAAACGGCTAGTTAAAAGGAATATAATTTTGCATCTGAAATACTAAATTTATTCAATCAGATAAATTCTTCCACAGACATAACAATTAATATGACCTATCTATTTATCACGGATCAGTTCAAAATAGATTTCGTAAAGCAATTTAATAAACTCATGTAATTTATTAAAAAGCGAGATAATAACATTAATCGTATCAAATTATAATTAACTTAAACCGGTAAAATAAAAGTGCATAATTAAAACAAACTAATAATAACCATTCCCCAGAGTATAAATAATCTAGCCGGACATATTAAATAAATAAACAGAAACAAGAGTAAAAGAAATCATCTGTAGTTGACTCCTGGAGCTGCTCTGCTATTTAGTACACCGGACTAGAGGTGGATAAGCTGGATAATAATTGTGGAGATAGTATAATTAAATGATAGTTTGTGGTGGAATGGAAAAGAAAATAAAAATGAAGAAAGTGGAGTGTGCACGTGGGATTAGGAAATGAAATGGGAAAGGAAGATGGTGGTGTGGTCGATGGAATTCGTGGATGGAGGAAGGATGATTAATACTGAGAGGAACGTGGTTTATTTATAGGAAAGGAGAAGAAGAAGAAGACAACGGAGCAGGCGGTGCAGTTGGTGAGTCGGTGCTGACTGAAGTTCTTGAGCAAGGCGGTGGAGTTGGTGAGCAGATCGTGGCAACAGCAACTGATTGCAGACATCACGCGTGCATAATTAAGGTAGGCGCCGTCGATATTAATGAAGAGCAGTTCGAGTGCGGCGCCGCGAAGATGGTAGAAGAAGACGCGAAGAAGAACGAAGCCGCGTCTGATTTTATGCATGTCCGCCTCTCAGTCCGCCTGTGTGTCCGCTTCATATTCAGGCGGACGTGTGTTGCGCCTGTCTTCCTTGTCCGCATGTCCGTCCGCGTCCTTCCCAGGCGGACGTGACTCCGTGTTCCGCTTCTCTGTCCGCGTCGAAACCAAGCGGACATGCCTCGCGACATTGTATATATATATACTAATGTACTACAATATTCAACCGGCTCCCGATTCTTCGTTATAAGTCCGTTTCACTCGCCGTTTGTTGCGTTGGAAAGCTCATGAGATTATCTATCCATTTACATAGCTTTTTCCTACATTTAACACATAACATATATCAATTCATATCAAAACATAAATCTAGGAAAATCATATGATAAGTGAGAAATACTACATAAATTGCTATAAAAATAGGAAGAATTAAAGTCCTAAAAGTAGATGTATTTCTAGCTTATCAAACTTCCTCACACTTAGCTTTTGCTTGTCCTCAAGCAAATAGAGAATAAATATATCTCTAAGGCCGTAGTATCAAACCTCAGGATTAAACAGATGCAAACAGAGCAAGCAAAGTGACAATCAAAGAATAGTTTTGCTCCTGGTTGTAGGTTTTCGCAAACAGTGAAAAAGAATAATTTTTTTAAAAGCATGGATAAGTTAGACTACAAAATCTGAATGTAGATTAACTTGGGATCTTCCACCATTTCTTTCCTTTAACCTTTGGATGACAAGGGGTGTGAAGTAACGCCTTATTCCGCGATACCTTTCAACACCACATACTCATGATCAAAAACAAAAATTAAACTGCAATTAACTCTTTTCGTATGCAAAAACATTCTTCTTCAAGAGATATATACAACATAATTGAATAATTGTGAATTACAGAGTTTTTCGTAACCCAGACTTTTCTCTCTATCCTTGTAACGGTGTTGGGCCAACTATCCCAGATCACGAGACCTTAGGTAGATAGGTGTTAAGGCACCCCTAGGACTTAATAACCGGATAGACGAGGCCTGCTTTTGTTAGGAAATTTTTTGATCAGCGGAGTACCTTGCCTTATCCTTTCATTCCAAACTTTCATATCATTTCCAAAATCCCAAGATAAACTAATTCAGTTTCCCTAATCAACTTAATCCACCAAATTTTGGAAAACAGATTCATTTGAATAAAACTATATATACAAACAACCTAAAGCAGAAAGATTCTTGAGGTGGTCACCTGGCTTCACTTCAAAATTTATGCAAAAATTTTCACCCAAGAATTTAACATTTATAAGCACTCAGAGCAGTGATTCCCTCAATGCAAGAAGACAATTAAAAACATGTGTGGCATTAAGTGCAACTGGCATATTTTCAGGGAAAGGTCTAAACTTCCTCACACTTAAGAGGAGCAATGTCCTCATTGTTCATAAAATAATCAAGAAAAGACCTTTCAAAATATGCCAGACTCATGAAGAACTTCATTCAGGGCAATCATGGACTGATATAATAATAGTCATTAAGCGTGCTAGACTGGACACAAACATTTAAAATAAAGAAACGGAGACTCCCCTGATATCGTAAATTGAGGAAGGTGTCCTTCCTCACACTTAAGTGCGAACAATGGGGGTAGCAGCCTTCCTCACACTTGCGTTCAAGCAAGTGTCCAGCCTTGGAGTTCTTCAGATACCATGATAAGATTCTCACCTGCACATACTACCCAAAAATAAACGCTAAAAAGCGTTGCGTTAAAAGCAGGGGCACCATTGCCACTTCAAAATAGAAAAAGAAATAGAAATAAAAAATAAAACCAGAAAACAACAAAACAAAAATAAAACATAAAGTTAACCACTGGGTTGCCTCCCAGTAAGCTGCCTGTCTTTATAGTCTTTGGCTAGACTCTCGCTTCGTTATCTCGGGTCAAAAATAAAAGTTGACAATGGTGCCAACGGGGACACGAAGTGGCCAGCAATCAGAATTAACCCACCTGGATCAAAACAAAGTGTTACCTCAACAAATAAAATAGGAAAATAAATGCTCCACAAAACCTGGTTTTTGAGGAGGTGTTGATGGTAACTTGTTTCAAGCAGAAGACCAGGTGCTGATTGTTGATCTTCCTCAAATTGGAGGATGTAAACATCTTCCTCGTTCAGTTGAGGCTCGACAAGGTTTTGATAATGGCGAAGGAGTGGTGGTTCTTTCTTCTCAAACTCGAGGATATAAGCATCCTCATCTTCTGGATAGAGCATGGAGAAAGAGGAAAGAAAACCATCTGCAGTAGGGTGTACTCCATCATGAACCGCTTTGCTCCTTGGTTTTTGCAATATTAGAACTAGCTGAGTTTTTAACTCCGCAATCGTGTTTTCCAAATCAGCAAAGAACTTCAGTTTGTTCATGTAGAAGTCTTCTTCTTCAGGTTGTTCGACAACATTGTTTATGGTTGTATTGTGTTGAACTCTGATTCGCTCATGGTAGTCTGGTTGATCTTCTAACCAGAGTTGCTCTTGGAATATGAGACAGTCCTCGAAATCATGAGCTCCCCCACATACCGAGCAGTATAAATCCTGTGAATAGCAAGACTCTTGTTCGAGCTCCTCTTCCAATTGCCGCTGGAGTCGATTTTCCAAATTTTCAAAATTCTCTCGCATTCGCTGTTGGATTTGATTCCTCCTCATTTCTTCATATTTGAGACAAAAAGCAAATTCGTGGGGTCCCCTACAATACGAGCAGAGTTGCAACATATCGTCTTGGGTTGTCATTGTTGCCACCAACCTATCCAGCTCAGCTCAGATGCCATATCAAACAGTAGTTACAAAACTAAAATACAAAATAAATGTAAGAAAATAATAAATTAGAATAGGACTAAATTAAAACCCCCTTTTTTTTTTTGGTAAAAAAAAAAAAAAACAAAAATAATTGACCACCCAAGTTAAGGACTAGACAGAAATCTAGTCCCCGGCAACGGCGCCAATTTGCAAACTAGAAATTTGACCTATTAAATACCAAGAAATAATCTTAGAGAATAATAAATCAGAAAACCGTCAGGTTGCAAAAATCCTGGTTATTGTAGTAGAGTTTATGGGAACCAGGTATCGAACCGTGGGACTATGTGATAACTATCTAGACTTAGCAAAGGTTATAAATTGAGGGGGAATTTTGTTTTGTTCTAAACTGTGAATTATAATAAAGACAACAAGAATTTAAATAACAGCTAATAATTAAAATAACAGAATATTAAAAGTGGTTGTGAATATGGAAGAACGGACTCTGGGTTCAGGTTTTACTCGTTTGATTAATTATGCTATTCTACCGGTTTAATTAAGAATAATTTGGCAAAATTCCTTTTATAGTCTTTAGATTTAAATCTTAAATTCTAATGACCTCGTTTACCAGAACATGCAAGGTTTGATCTAAACTCAGGCAAAACACATGTAAACGGCTAGTTAAAAGGAATATAATTTTGCATCTGAAATACTAAATTTATTCAATCAGAATAAATTCTTCCACAGACATAACAATTAATATGACCTATCTATTTATCACGGATCAGTTCAAAATAGATTTCGTAAAGCAATTTAATAAACTCATGTAATTTATTAAAAAGCGAGATAATAACATTAACCGTATCGAATTATAATTAATTTAAACCGGTAAAATAAAGTGCATAATTAAAACAAACTAATAAAACCATTCCCCAGAGTATAAATAATCTAGCCGGACATATTAATAAATAAACAGAAACAAGAGTAAAGAAATCATCTGTAGTTGACTCCTGGAGCTGCTCTGCTATTTAGTACACCGGACTAGAGGTGGATAAGCTGGATAATAATTGTGGAGATAGTATAATAAATGATAGTGTGGTGGAATGGAAAAGAAAATAAAAATGAAGAAAGTGGAGTGTGCACGTGGGATTAGGAAATGAAATGGGAAAGGAAGATGGTGGTGTGGTCGATGGAATTCGTGGATGGAGGAAGGATGATTAATACTGAGAGGAACGTGGTTTATTTATAGGAAAGGAGAAGAAGAAGAAGACAACGGAGCAGGCGGTGCAGTTGGTGAGTCGGTGCTGACTGAAGTTCTTGAGCAAGGCGGTGGAGTTGGTGAGCAGATCGTGGGCAACAGCAACTGATTGCAGACATCACGCGTGCATAAATTAAGGTAGGCGCCGTCGATATTAATGAAGAGCAGTTCGAGTGCGGCGCCGCGAAGATGGAAGAAGAAGACGCGAAGAAGAACGAAGCCGCGTCTGATTTTATGCACGTCCGCCTCTCAGTCCGCCTGTGTGTCCGCTTCATATTCAGGCGGACGTGTGTTGCGCCTGTCTTCCTTGTCCGCATGTCCGTCCGCGTCCTTCCCAGGCGGACGTGACTCCGTGTTCCGCTTCTCTGTCCGCGTCGAAACCAAGCGGACAGCTCGCGACATTGTATATATATATATATACTAATGTACTACAATATTCAACCGGCTCCCGATTCTTCGTTATAAGTCCGTTTCACTCGCCGTTTGTTGCGTTGGAAAGCTCATGAGATTATCTATCCATTTATATAGCTTTTTCCTACATTTAACACATAAAATATATCAATTCATATCAAAACATAAATCTAGGAAAATCATATGATAAGTGAGAAATACTACTAAATTGCTATAAAAATAGGAAGAATTAAAGTCCTAAAAGTAGATGTATTTCTAGCTTATCAGCAAGAAGTGAGCGCTCTTCGTGAGCCGGTCCACGATAACCCAAACTACATCAAAGCCCTCGGAGTCTTAGGCAGCCCCATGACGAAGTCCATACCGACGCTCTCCCACTTCCACTCCGGAACGGGAAGAGGCTGAAGCAAACCAGCTGGTCTCTGATGCTTAGCTTTGACCTGCTAACAGGTCCGACATCTGGATACAAAATCAGAAATGTCCCTATTCATGTTACTCCACCAGAATGTCTCACGTAGGTCCCGGTACATCTTCACACCTCCTGGGTGTACCGAGTACGGAGCTCCACGAGCTTCCTGCATAATCTCTCGCCTCAAGGCGTCATCTGCAGGCACATAGACACGGTCTCTGAATCTCAGACAACCATCCTCTGAAACTCTGAACTCGGACTCCTGACCAACAGACAAACCCTCTCTGATCTTACTCAACCTGACGTCGAGCTCCTGACTGGCCTTGATCCGGTCGATCAAGGTAGGCTGAATCTGCAACGCTGCCAACATCCTTGACCTCTCTGGACGAACGACCCAGATACCCATACGCTGCAACTCAAGAGCAGACCTCTGCACACCAGACAAAGCACAAACGGTCCCAGACGGACCCCTCCTACTGAGCGCATCAGCAACCACATTCGCCCTACCAGGATGGTAGAGGATCTCCAGATCGTAATCGTGCAGCAACTCCAGCCACCTCCTCTGCCTCAAGTTCAACTCCTTCTGAGTGAACAGATACTTAAGGCTCTTGTGGTCCGTATACACCTTGCACGCAGCTCCATAGAGGTAATGCCTCCAAATCTTCAACGCAAACACCACAGCAGCTAACTCCAGGTCGTGGGTCGGATAGTTCTTCTCATATGGCTTCAACTGACGAGAGCCATATGCTACTACCTTCCCATGCTGCATCAGCACACACCCAAGTCCCTTTGGGAAGCATCACAGAAAACCTCCAGACCCTCATTACCCTCTGGAAGGGTCAGAATCGGCGCAGACATCAACCTCCTCTGCAGCTCCTGAAAACACAACTCACATGCCTCACTCCACTCGAACTTCACATCCTTCTGCAGTAGACGAGTCAAAGGGATCACTAGCTTGGAGAAGCCCTCCACAAACTTACGATAGTAGCCCGCTAATCCAAGGAAGCTACGAATCTCTCCAACATTAGTAGGCCTGGCCCACTCAGTAATAGCCCTAATCTTCTCCGGATCCACGGAGATACCATCCTTAGAGACCACATGTCCCAAGAATACCACCTGATCCAGCCAGAACTCACACTTCTTCAGCTTCGCGTACAGCTCCTTCTCCCTCAGAGTCTGGAGAACAGTCCTCAAATGCTCCTCGTGCTCCTCAGCACTCTTGGAATACACCAAGATGTCATCTATAAATACCACGACGAACTGATCCAGAAAGGGTTTAAACACCCGGTTCATCATGTCCATAAACACAGAAGGCGCATTCGTCAGACCGAATGGCATCACTAGGAACTCGTAGTGTCCATAACGAGTCCTGAAGGCGGACTTAGGCACATCGTCTGCCTTAATCCTCAACTGATGATAACCGGACCTCAGATCGATCTTTGTAAATACCTTAGCTCCTGCTAACTGGTCGAACAAGTCATCAATGCGCGGGAGAGGATACCTATTCTTAATGGTAACCTTGTTGAGCTCCCTGTAGTCAATGCACAAGGCATGCTACTGTCCTTCTTCTTAACAAATAACACTGGCGCTCCCCAAGGCGACACACTAGGGCGAATGAAGCCCTTATCAGCAGCTCCTGCAACTGGACCTTCAACTCCTTGAGCTCAGCAGGCGTCATTCGGTATGGGGCCTTAGAAATCGGTTGAGTCTCAGGTGCGAGCTCGATCGAGAACTCCACCTCTCTGACAGGGGGAAGCCCAGGTACATCATCCTAGAACACATCTGGGAAATCTCTGACTACTGGAATGTCCTCCAACATCGCATCCTTGCGAACCTCAGGGATGTAGCACAGATATCCCTGGCATCCTTTCCTCAGGAAACGAAACGCCTGCATGGCTGATATCACTGGCAGCGAGCACGGGAGTCCATTCCCTGCTACAACTAGGCGGGGCTGACCCGGCTCCTCAAAGGTCACTCTCGAAGCAGCACAATCAATGTGGGCATGGTGCGCAACAAGCCAATCCATGCCCAAAATCACATCAAAAGTAGTCATCTCCATAGGGATGAGGTTAGCACACAGAGTCCTATCTCTGACTAACACAGGACTATCTTTACAAACAGAGTTCAAAAGCATAGAAGAGTCTCTAACTAATGGACTATGCACACAAGCTCAACACCCAGAGGCACAACAGGCAAACCGAGCTCACCCACTAACTCAGCAGAAATAAAAGAGTGGGTGGCTCCAGAGTCAAACAAGCAGAAAACAGAACGAGAAGATAGCTGGAGAATACCTGTGACAACTCTGTCAGTCGATCGGTCTCTCTCTCCAGCCATCGCGTACACTCTGGCCTGGCCCTGGGGCTTCTTCTGCTCAGCCCGGTCTCGATCTCTGGACCCTGAAGCAGTCTCACCAGCTCTACCTCCAGAGCTACATCTGCTCCTCTCGGCCTGAGGGCAGTCAGCTATCCTATGTCCCATGGACCCACACTTGAAGCAGGCTCCAGACTTCCTGTAGCAGTCCTGACCTCTGTGAAACTTGCCACAGACCTGGCACTTCGGAGCAGGAGCTGACGAAGACGAACCACCTCTATCTCGTGAACGGTCCCCAGAGCGGTCTCCAGCTCGTCTAGTAGACTGCTTCTTCTGAGAAGCAGATTGATCCCTCCTGTCGCTCTCGTCGGACCTCTGCTTCCTCTTCTGGTCCTTCCCTCCAGACTGGGACCTCTCAAGTCAGCCTCTACCAACAGGGCGACATCAGCAACGTCCCTGAAGGTCTTGTGACGCAGAGGCGTCACGGCAGAACGGATATCAGGCCTCAGGCCGCTCTCAAACTTCCTGGCCTTCCTATGCTCATCAGGCTCAGGTGCAAACTTCGACAGGCTGATGAACTTCCTGACGTACTCCTCCACACTCATATCCCGACCCTGGCGTAGTCGGTTATACTCCAAGATACGCTGGTCCTTATACACATCGGGGTAGAACTGTTTATTGAACTCCCCAGTGAACTGCTCCCACGTCCAAAGCTGTGGGAATCTGCCCATCACTGACCTCCACCACTCCTTGGCTTCGGCCTTGAAAAGAAAGGTGGCGAAGTCCACCTTCTGCTCCTCCTCAAAGCCCATCACATGCAGCAAATCCTCGACCTCAGTCAACCAATGACTGGCTCCTGGGGGTCTCCTGCCCCATCGAACGATGGCGGCTTCAGCTTCATGAATTCCTGAAGCGCTTTCACATTTCGGCCTCCAGCATCCGCCCTAGCTGGGCCTGCTCCGCCAGCTGGTCCTCCTCCAGTTGGTCCACCCCCTGCAGCCATGGTCTGCATGAGCTGCGTCATGAACTGCTGAACAGCATCAGCCACATTTCCTGGAGGGTTCGTTGCTCTTCTTGGCGGCATTCTGAAAGGCCAACAGCAGGCAGTTAGACTCAGACACTAACACTGACGTTTCTGACTGACTGGCTAACTTAAAATCCCAGCAGATTAGAACCCAGAGCTCTGATACCACTAAATGTAACACCCCCAAACACTGGCCTAGGAGTTAGGGGTATTACACGCCGCGTATTATTACATAATAACGCAAGGCTCTAATAAACAGACTTAAACAGATAATTAAATAAGGCCCAAATGAATACTTGAATAAAGTATAAACCAAAATGATGTCGTAACATCCCAAAGTAATAACAGAACCCACCAAAACGAATATCAAAAGCAAGAGCTAACTGAGAGGCCCCAAAGGCTCAAATTCAAATACAAAGTCTCCAAAGAATCTAAACAACAAAACGGACTAAACTCCAGAGCTGCAAAGTGACCCTCGCTGATCAATCTGCAATGTTAGATAAAGTAGGGGAATGAGCACACAACTATGCCCAGTAGATGACAAACTTCATCAACCAGCATGCTCAAAACATTTTATAGAATAATGTCAAATCAGAAGGAGTCGCAAGGAATCCATAAGCATGTCAGAAAACAGAACAGAAGTCCATACAATAGAGGACTAAACAGAGTCAGAAGCAGACAGAAGCAGAAAACAGAGTGGGACACTAGCGATCACAGCATACAGACAGAACGAGCAACCAGCTCGTGAACAGAACGAGGAAACCTCACTCGTAAACAGAACAGGTGGGACACCTGTGAACAGAACGGGGAACATCACCCGTGAAACAGAAGGATCCTACATAGCGCGCTACGAGACAGCGAAACCAGCCATCCAAAGGCTCAGACACAGAGATAACTAGGTCCCAAAACAGAAGCTTAAATACAGATAAGCATATGTGCACCAAAGGCACCAGAAAGCACATAGATGGCTTGGAAATCAGAAGGGGAATCCAACCCCGCAAACGGAAGTCAAAATAGAGCTCAAACGAGCAAGTTATGGTCAATACAGTACCATGTCCGAACTTGTGTCCGGACATCAATGTTCGGACACAAGTCGAGACTCAGTAGTCGAAAACAGACAGATGTCCGAACATGTGTCCGAACTACAAAGTTCGGACATAGGTCGAACATTAAAACAGTAGTAGAGACAGAGGTGTCCAAACATCAAAGGTCGGACAGATGTTCGGACGTTCTTCAGAAAGCAGACACGCGCAAAGTCCGAACTTGTGTCCGGACATCCATGTTCGGACACAAGTCGAGGCAAAATCAGAGAATACAGAAGGCTATGTCCGAACTTCAAAGCTCGGACGGAAGTTCGGACACAACGAAAATTTCAGAGAATTAACACGCAGAAGGGCATGTCCAAACTTCCAAGGTCGGACCGAAGTTCGGACATGCCGAAAAACTCAGAAGACAGAAGCGATTTTCACACAGACAGAGGCATCAAAACATTGTCAAAACATTATAAGTTTTCAGAAAACAACCTTGGGGGTTTGTAGGCATTAAAACGACGTTAAAGAGACAGTTCACAATCACAATCCAAGACAGAACGCAATCCGAATTCAGAACCGGAACGAAACTCCCCAAGGCCGAACACACTAATCGAATCCATCAGCCACCTACCTCAGTAATTGACAGACGATATCCCAATCCGAACAGCAGAGTCCAACCGACACAGCTCCAGCAACGTAGACCAACAACGCAATGCGAAACCTCTGACTGAATACAAATGCAAATCCCAAATCAGAAACGCAAACCTAAACCCTGAAACTGAAACTGCAATCTGAACTGAAATGCCATTCTCACCTGAATTCTGACCACGGTACGTAGAGAAATCCAACAGCAGAAGAACCGACAGAGGAACGGAACACAATTGGATTCCTAATCAGGTTGCAGAGGAAGAATTCAGACAAGAAGAAACATTCCCAACTCAGAATCGAAAGAGGACGAACATCGTTGAATACCTTAATCCAAACCGAGCCTCGTAGCAGAACAGAATTCACACCCGAACTCGCAGAAGCGCCACAATCAGCCACACTTGAAGGGGTTGAACAGAACGAGATTTTGAGAGAGAGAAAAGAGAGAACAGAGAAGGGAGGAACGGTTAAGGGTTTCAAACTGAGCGAGGTGAGGAGCGTGTCTGAGATCGTGAGAACGTAATCAGAAGATAGGTGAAATAATTAAGAGGAAAAGGAAATAAAGTGATTAAGGAATTAACCTCACCAGAAATAAAATAAGGAAGGGAAAAGACTCCTTCGGCCTCATCTTTAATCAGAAGGACGTCCATGTCCTAAATTCAAAATAGACCAACTTAAAAATAAGTTGTGACGAAATAAAATATAACCAAATCTTGGGTTATAACAGATGCTCTAATCGATCTTCGCATTCTGTTCGTTGAACAAAGCTTGAATTTGTGGTTGGAGCGAAGCTTCCATTTCCTTCATCGCATCACGCACAAGTTGAGCAGTTCTTGTTTCCGCCATGGGATCGGCATAGAGACACAGAGAGTGATACGATGAATGAGAGATTCTTGTTATTCTGTATATATTTTCAATGTAAAAGTTGCCCATATATGAGCTGTATAGTTAACAACTAACAGAATATGTAATGTTGTTACATTACTGAATAATAGGATAGAGCTTATTTTCCTTTAACACCGAGAAGGTAGAATACATCTAGAAAGATTAAATCAGAAGGGTAATTCTTCTGATTTAGGAGAGAAAAAACTTAAAACTAAAGAAGAAAAGAGAAAATACTCTGCCGGAGAGGGAAGGAGGGTGATTTGGAAGAAAAACCGAGGTGTTTAGGGAAAGCAAAGAAAAAGCATGAAGTCATTTTTGTCCTTGAGTAGAATTTCTTACTTGAGTTATACGATTATATTGCAAATAGTGAGTGGATAAGTGCTACCAAGTCTCCCTGGTTTTACTTCAAGCTTATATTCAGTTTGACTTCGGTTTGCATTAGATAAAATTCACATTTTCATATGTTTGTGTTTGTAATAATTTCGATTGGCAATCTTGCACAATGTAAATATCAAATTATTTGTTTGTTATATATGTTTTACTATGTAATAATTGGGATTTAAATGACATTGATTTAAATAATTTTGATTTAGGCGATTTTAGTCGTATCTATATTGTACTTCAATTTATTCATTTTGAATTATTTTAGATTTCGAGTCATCATTTTTCGTAGTCAAATTTCATCTTCACTTCTGATTAGTTGGACTCGATTTTTGTGAGTTATGAGGTCACTATTTTTTTAGATAAAAGCTGTATGTGTGTCCTTACATACTAGCATTATTAATCCTTCCTTTCCTTAATAAAATAAATCCCCCCTTTCAATGGTTTTCTTTAAAGTAATAATGCATCCTTTCTCTCGCCGTATTATAAAATAAAATAGCTAGCATGATGATCTGCATGTTCGAACAGGTCAAATTTAAGTCAATTTTACATCAACTAATACACGGAATCTAGAAAAAGGCTAGTATATATGTAGAAGTAGAATAGAATTGCAGGTCTCATCCGACAGATACCTCGACAATTAGATTACTAGAGAGAAATCGTAGATGTAACATGCTTCAAGTTCAACTAATCAGTAGGATATATTGTATGTGACTGGAAGGGAGCTTTTATTAGGATAATTGAGTGGAGGACGTATATTCCTAAAAAAGACGGGAGGAGTCTATCTCAATCCGACTATCAAATAACCGGTTGTACGTTTTTATGTACTTTTCGAGCATTTTTCATAATTAATTTGAACAATCATATAAAGTTAAATAACTTTCACATAACATATGAAACTTTTATATCATATGAACAATCAATACAAAAACTTGAACCATTTAAATTTAAAATGACGGTACGACACCGTACACCGGTTCTACAATAGAACCTATCCGATCTAGAAAAAGAAAGAAAAATTGGAGTCGTCATTTTTCAATTAATTGAAAAGTAATCTTTTTTAAACATGATGAAGAAGGCCATGTATGTTTTCACTTATGGTTTGGATAATGATTGAACCTTCCAAGGCAACGCCTTTTGCACAATGTTTTTGTTGTCCTTCCATGAACCTTCCATAGAGCTTGGTGTGCATCTTCCTCAAAGTGATACTCAACAAAGAAAATTGTCGAACTCACATTGTTTTTTTTTTACATAGCGGTAATTTCATTAACAGAACATAGAGATAAAATACAGTCTGGAATATCTGCAGGCCATATAGTTTGTGCTGCTTCCTACGTTATATCTCTAGTAAGATTTGCTACGCTATGAGCGTCTAAATTACAATCCCTTGAAATGTAAAACCATGCTACATCGGTAAAACATGAAAGGGAGACACGCATTCGATCCAATATTTGTTTGAACCTTGGTCAATAACACCGCCAACACCCTTTGTTGGATAATTCTCAATTAGCTTACAATCTGTGAGGAAATGCACACACCGATAATTCACCGCCTTTGCCACATTTACCATGTAGTTGAGAGTCAGAGCTTCAGCCTCTATAGGAAGAAAACTCCTATTTCTACCACTGATTCCAGCAGAGTGATAGCGCTTGTATAGCTTTCCCAACAATCCCCATGCCAACACAACCGTAAGCATCAACGCTGCCATCTAAGAAAATTTCAAACCAAGCAGGATACTCCTGTCTATATCTCATAAGCGCTGCTGAAGACACAACTGACGAATGCGATGCAATGCGACCACCCTATCGCATTCATGCCGACGAGGCGTCTTTTGTCAGATGCGACCGTGATGCGCTCCGATGTGGCCGATGCGACCCTGATGCGCTCTGAGCTTGCGTAAACTTGTTTTTATCATAACTGCTTTGTTTGATCTCCGTTTTTATTCTTGTTTGTTCCTACATGCTCATATATCAATCTAGTTTGATCCTATGAACTTATTGTTGGGTTGAGAGCAATATAAAACACAAGGACATTAGAAATGGCCTTAAATCTTGAATGAGCCTTGTGTGTATGCTGATGTCTTTCATGTGTACAATTGATGATATGAGATTATTATGAGACTCTTAGGGGTTAATGATCCAATCTTAAAAACTATATCATTGAGGGAAGAGAAATCTTTCAAGTTCTAGAGGAAAAAATGTTTCTTTTGCATCTACTTTTACTAGGACGGACTTGACTTATGAGGAGGAAGAAGAACTTGAAGAGGATATTGGTACTTCTAATGTTGAAAACGATTAGTGATCTTGTGTTGATGATATCCAGCAGATTCATGTGGTGATATCTATATGTAGTCTCATATGAAGTTTGTTATCTTTAAAAGTTATTATTCTCTTGTGGGGATTGATTACTTCTGACTTGTGTTTGGATGTTTTTATTCTCTTATATTGTTTGGATTGAATACTCTGACACTTGATTACTTTAGACTTGTGTTTGAAGGTTTTTATTTCATTGAGTCAAAATGTTACTTCATATGTATAAAATGTTGTCTACAAAAATTTAGATGTGATTTTTGAGTAAGCATCACATCACAAACGAGATGCGCTTATGTCAACGCCTCACACATCGCTTCTGGAGCCTAATTGCATCGGAGCACATCACGTATTTTAAAACCATTGTAAGAAACCAGACGCTTGGCACCATCCCCACATTATAGATTTTGCGGAGTTACGAGTTACTTGACATCTGACAAACCTCAACTTCCAGAGATTTAAGGTATAATCAACAACTATTGAAATGGTAAAGGTGAGACAAATATCGAGGTACCAGTCTAAGAAAGCCGCATCTGCGGTAATGGATGATGGTTTATGACAAGAGATCATATCCCAAAAACTTTTAACTCAACGCATTGTAGTAAGACGTGTTCAGTGGTCTTAGAATTGCCACCGAAAGAGCATGCCGCATAAAAAGAGGTGATGGGAGTCTTAAGGATTGGCTTGTAAGGGAGAGTGCCATGAAGAAGCTTTCAACCTAAATGTCTAACACACGATGGAATATCACATTTCCATAAACGTTTAAGACCTCGTCCTAAGAGTGATGTTCTTGTTCCCTCCACAGATGATGGATTGTTATGAACATCTACATAGTAGGCAAATTTGATAGAAAAGCATCCATCCTTATTGAGACCCCAATACCAAAAGTCCTTAGTAGCATTAGTATGTTGTAGTGGCATTGCTTGAATGGAAGTAATATCATTAGGCAGAAACAACAGTTCGAGGAGTGCAACATTCCAAGTGTTTGTTGAGTCATTAATTATAGAGGAAACCATGCCAGATGTTTGTAACCAAGAGGGAAGGCTCCAAAGATATGATTTGCCCCCTGGTTTATCTCTGATCCACCTATCCTGAATGTGTGTAGAGAAACCATTAATAATCAGTCCATGGGCACCATTATGGATCATGTCTCGAACACCAAGAAGAGCTCGCCAGATTAGGCTGGAGGTGGTTGTGGCTTGAATTGCAAATACAATAAAAGAGGAAAAATATTGAGCTTTATATAATTTGGATATCAGAAGACCAGGATCGGTCAGCATCCTCTAAACTGTTTAGCAAGCAGAGCCCGGTTGAAACTGAGAGATCTCTGAAACCCAAACCCCTTGAGTCTAGGCCTTGGCAAAGAGTAGACCACTTCTTCCAATGGATTGTTATCTTATTGAATGTTCCTTCCCACCAGAAATGGGCCATTAGCTTTTGGATATGTTTCAAAATGGTGAATGGCAATTTAATAACAACCATAATATATGTTGCTAGTGCTTGGAGGACTGACTTTATAAGAATTGATCTACCCACCTGTGAAACTTACTTATTCCAGCTTTGAATACGCTTAGCTACTCTGTCCTTTATATAATTGAAAACAGCAATGTGGTTGCGCCCAATGTTGCTTGGAAAACCTAGATATAATCCAAAATCAGAAACCTTCCGTGTGGCCAAAGCTTGTATTATAGCAGTACACAGTGGATGGGGACCTCCACTTGAGTACATGACTGGTGACTTGTGAGGATTTATACATTGGCCAGATGCCAACCTGAAATCTTCCAAGATATCCGACAAAGCTTGAACATTGGTCTGTGAAGCCTCTAACTGTGAAACCTTTATATGTACCTACATCATAGTCAAGCTGCAAAGCTAAAGATGACACCTTCATGCAATATATAAACAAGAAAGGGGGAAGAGGATCACCCTAGTGCAAACCTCAACGTGGTTGAAATGTGACATGGATACCCATTAATCAAAGAGTTATGAAGACTGTTGTTATACATTTGTGACCTAAAGCCCCAATTGGGATGAAACCTCATACTAAGCACAACTATAACAAAAGACCACTCCACCTGATCGAAGGCCTTGGACATATCCACTTTGAAGGCAAAATGTCCATGACTTTTAGCTTTGGATCACCTCATCATATGTGTCAGCTCATGAGTAATCATAGCCTGATCAGAGATCATTCTTCCTTGAACAAAAGTCCCTTGGTTTCCTGAAATAACATGAGGCATGATATTTTTAATTCGGTTGACCAAAACCTATTAGATATGACCTGGTAAGTTGTATTACACATAAAAATGGTCCTAAGATATGATATTGAGGATGCCTCTGGTTTCTTTGGAATAAGGACTATCTATGTGTGATTCAAATGGGTTGGCAAGGAATTTGTATTAAGGAAGGTAAGAGTTGTGTCCAGAAAATCCTTACTAACTGCGGGCCAAAAGGTTTTCAGAAAAGTGCCATTGATTCCATGAGGGCCTAGTGCCTTTGCTAGATGCATTTTCTTGAAATAACCATCTCCTCCCTTGTATATGGAGCACCCTAGCCTGGTACAAGTCTAATGGAACTCGGGCCTCCACACAAGCAAATAAATGATGATTTTGATCAGGGTTGAAAGATGTGAAGAGGGTTTGAAAATAATTTATGGCTACCCACTTAATTCCATTCCATGAATTTTCCATTACATTAGTTGGTGACAATAAACCATGAATGCATTCTTCCGTGCACGAGTTTTAACTTTGTTGATAAAATAAGAGGTATTTCTATCACCCATAGAGAGCCATTGAGACGTGGATCGTTGTTTAAGACGGATCTCCTCTTTAAGAAGAAAATTATCAAGGGTGAAGTTTAGAGTTGCCTAGTGTTACAAATTAGAATAAGAAGGAGCTGCTGATGCGGCTAAATGCATATGTAATTTAAGTTTATGAATTTTCTTTTTCTCTAACTAAACCTTATGACATCCCATTGTCTTAACTTTTGGCCACAATTCACAACCATAGCATGATAATCTAAAGATAGACCTGGTTAATTCCAAACCCTCTATACCAAAGCCTTGTAATCTGGATCATACGCTCAATAATTCTCAAAACAAAATGGTTTTGATCCACAACGGATTGAAGGCTGCATTACCAGCTTTATTGGCCTATGATCAGATCTTCCCCAATGTAGATGAAATTTCTTGGCGTCAGGATACAACATGAGCCATTCTGCATTACAGAGGAAGCGATCTAATCTACTCTTGACATTGAGGTGATTAGATCTTCCCCTAAACCTTGAAGCTACAACCTTCATATCAACAGCAGACAACTTGGTTTCTGATAAAAACATAAACTTCGGTGTTTCATCTCGGACCACGACCTGAATCCACCGAACTGCCGTAGAAGCACCCAAACCACGACAGTTCACCCTCAAAATTCCATTATACCTGGTGGCTCTGGGTAACTCCCAGATCACCTGAATAGATGTTGGTGAGTCCCCATTCTTGCCCTTGTTTGAGACCACCTCCAGATTCTGCATGATCTCAAACACCGTTGAAGTGGATGCAAAGTGAACATCTTTCAGCTTGCGTTTACTGACAATGACTTATGTAGGCGGGATTTCACCTTCTTCCAAATCTTTCTGCTGCACAACGGGGTCCAAAGTCGGAGGCGCAACCTCCATGGGGTGGACCGAGTGATCATCATGAGGGCCAATAGGAGGAACAACCTCCTGAGGAGAGCGCATATAAAAAAATCCTTAGCTGGAACATCCAAGTAGAGTCGTACACTTCCTTGCCCACTGCCTAGAGTGCTCGCCCGCATCCTGACTCCATAGGGAAAGTCTTTGGATGTTGCCTCCATACGGTAGGGACAATCTCATGCAATATGTGTAAAATGGCCACAATGGAAGCATAGATTGAGCAATCATTCATAAACAAGCAGTAAGACCATGGGCTTATCTCCAACATATATGGTGACAAAGCGAAGTAGTGTTTTGGTGGCATCAACCAGTACCTTAAGACGCATAAAATCACCCGTAAACCTTTAATCATGTTCACGATACTCCATAAACCGGCCAATACGGTCACCAATCCTTTTCGTAAAAGAGTTGTTCATAAACAATAGAGGGACGTCGTGCACTCTCACCCAAAAAAGAGCCCAATGGAAGGCATGGTCTTTTGGCGTTTCAGACTTGTCAACTAGGCCTGTCAAATTGTATTTTCGTATCGTGTAAATGATAGAAATGATACACGACATGAAATTTATATGAAGATACACGGTATACGACATGAAAATATTTTCGTATATGGAATTTCATATACAAAAATGAAATCCAAAAAACTTGTAAACAAAATGAAATATACGAAATTTATTTGTGTGTACACGAATTACATGTGTACACAAATTAGTGAAATAAATAACACATAAATAATTGAAATACCAAAACATTATATTTACACGAATTAATGAAATAAATAAGTAACACGAAATTTATTCGTGTGTACACGAATTACATGTGTACACGAATTCTATATGTATACGAATTATTTACAAGTATTTCGTGTATGCACGATATGTATACAATTAGATATGATACACGACCCGTTAATAAACTATGTATATATGATACACGTCACAAAATTAGTTTTATGTATAAATTAAATACCTATACATGTTAATGTCGTGTCATGTTTCGGGTCGTATATTCGTTTTCATTACTTTTTTGTCTGGCCTATTGTCAACTTCCATCATGACAAGAAGGTTACCATCAAACATCCAGGGGTCATGGCCAAGAACATCCGCCACCTTTTCTTTATCTTCAAATTCAAACAAAAAGATGCTAGAATCCAGGTTACGAATCAACAACTCATTCAGTTTTCCATGCCTTGGACAAAGTACGTTCCATATATTTAAGGTCGATGCTCCGAGCCATGAACAATTTACCAATCAAACATCATTGGAACTGATTTCCTCAGGTGGATTGAAGCAAATATTTGACATCAAGCAAAACTCCCTCTTCAGTGGTGAGGGCATGGCCGGCACACTTGGTGGTAAGATCATCAAGATTTTTGAGGGAGGCAGCCATGGTCGAAGTCAAGGAAAAAAGTTGTGAAAGTTGTGTGAATGAAGCTAAGAAGCGAGACACATGTGGAATATAGAGAGGCATAGTATGATAGTAAACTGTTGAAGTGAAGAAGATGTAAGAAGGTGGAACACTATTTAAACAGATGAAACCGTGTGATTTTGGAAAAACTTGAAAGGTTAGGGTAGCAAGGCATAATTATTTGCATGGAGATGTGAATCATAAATAGACTGTGTATTTTCTAACATTTTCAGCTGATGGTAAATGGAAGATTTGTTGTTGATATGGGCGAATGAAATTGAATTGGTGAGCATGAGTGACCACTACTTATCGAGGAAAAGGAAGAGTCGTCTAGAGCCCGCAAATAGGGAGAAAACCCACTAAGGAGGGAAAAGTTGTTGTTTTATTTTTTTATTATTCAAATACAAGTGATGCCTCTATAGGTACCAAAGATATTCCACAAGAGGCCAATATTAACATCTTCTCTAGGTTGTTTTCTTAGTGGGTACAAATATTTAGGTTTAGAAAGTTTTGTAGTTGAAGGATTTGAAATGGTAGAGGGAAGAGGATATGCTGTTAATGGATGATGATATGGTTTAATGTACATTCTCGTCGGGGCTTTTTTGTTCCTCGTGGTCCTTGTCCCACTGGCATATTTGTGACAAATTTGATCTTTATTTTGTCTTTTTGTAAACTTTGGACTTGTATACACGTATAAAAACCCCTTTTAGCTACATGTTACAATGATGAAAACTGCCTTTAGAATATGGTTCATGACATTGAGGTTAGATTTTTTAAAACCTCTTTCGACATCTGATAAGCCTCGGGCTTATCATATTTTATAAGCTAGATTTGTAATAATATTAGTCAAATTAGGGGTAGTAAAGCCAATAATTATATCATTTTATATAGAAAGTCGTTTTATATGTTCAGGCTTATGTTTTGTATGCTTTTTATGCAAGGAGTTAAATTCTAATAAAAAGATGAGCTTTGCCAGGTATGAAGCCGGATCCTCCATGAACGGCGCAGATATGGAGTAGAAAGAAGTTATTGCCAGACATAGTGCCGGGTAAATTTTATCCGACACATATGAAGAGTCGTTACTATTCACCAAGAGTTAGCTGCTAATTACCATTAACAAAGATGACTGATGCCGGGAATGGTGTCGGACATCCCCTGTCCGGCACAAGTGACTTTTAGCTCAGATTTGACGGGTTCGACCGTTAAATAGTTACACACGTGTTTATCAGGTGCCGGATCACATTGGCCCGACATTCCACCCGACACGAGGAGATTTTGAGGCTTATAAAAAGGGGCCGAGATTTACATTTTGCCAATGATCATTTCTCCATTGCTTCACCTCCATAGTCCACAAAACCCATCCAGTTGCTCCCAAGGAAGTTCTTCAAGTCATCCACAAGGAAGAAGAAGAAATCTCCATCGGGTTAAGGCTAAGACCATTCTCCTTCTCCTCTTGTAGTTCTTCTTACATTTTGGGTGGATGATGTAGTAGAGTTATTGGCAGTCCTTGATTAGGAATAGTACTCCTTGTAATTATATTATGATCTTATAATAAAAGTTACAAGTTTCAACTTAGATTTCTGAATTTTATGCAAAATGGAATGAAGTTGCTACTCTTCCCTTTCTCTTCAAAATTATCTCCTTGTTAATCAAACCAAGAGCAGAATGGTTAAAGGTTTCTAAGTGGTCTTTTCCTTTGTCTTCTACAAACTAGAAGAGAAAATTAAGATTTGGAGTTAACCATTATATTCTCCTCTTTTCGGTTCAATTATTGGCATTATATTTGCTGATTTTGATAATGATTGAGAGTGTTTGTTCAACTCAAAACTAGGAAACAACCTTGACATTTTGAACACGCCGGATGGAGTGCGGGTATCTGGTGTCCGGCACATTCAGAGTTCCTGAATGTGCCATGCAAAAATGTCCGGCAAGACCGGCACATTCAAATGTTTAATTCAAAACTTATTTCTTTTCTTTACGATCATACTTGTTCTTGGAAGGTTTATTATCCCGAATTGAGGCCGGTTCATTGTAAATATCATTTATATTAGACTCTTAGATAGTTTCCTTAGTTTGAATTATCCACTCCCCCCTATTTAGAAATAGACAATTAACTAGGATTATGACTAATTTTCCAACTAAGTCCCTAGGGTTCGATACTTTCGGTCGTAATTTGCTTACACTATATTCCGACCGGGATTTTTGCTACCTAGTAGACGTTGTAGGATTCTTTCATTATTTTTATTCATTTTTGTACATAGTTTTTCCTACAATTTTCCTTTTAGCAACATCTTTAAGCAAACTCAAGCCTCACAAAATGACATGGTGATATAAGATATATAAAATTTACGTAGACAATCTATGAAATGGCCAAATTCTTTATTTACTTAGTAACATATTCTATGTCACTTGCATCAATTATCATAACTATATAAATTATCGATAAAGCCTTTGTGTTCAACTTGAAGCATTGAGACATCCACAATCGTGTGGATTTCACTCACTTATGTTAGTAAAAAATAAAAAGTAAATGTTCCATAATGGTGCGGATTCCACTCATTCCGCCTCATGTGTTTTTAACTAGATATTCACTTTTCATGCACAATAGACCTACAACTGGCTATATGGGTGTGAAAGTGGTGATTTGGCACGGGCCCCTAAGTTCCAGGACCTCAATTTTATGTAATTTATTATCTTTAACGACGTCAAAGTAAGTAATAGATCAGGTGTAACGGTAGAGCAGTTTAGTTTACGATTTTATTCAAATAGGCTATTGCGCAACAGTGTTGATCCCTCGAATCGGTTGGTTGTCTTATGACGGAGACACAACAAGTAGGTGAGAAAGCCCAAACAAGCTTTCTTCATTCGCACCTTTTAGCCTCTGTTATAGAAGTGGAAGGAGTATTTGGTAATTTACTCTCTTGCATTAGTAGGTATAAACGTTTCGGTTGCCTAAGTAGAAGGCATGGAACTAGTGATTCCCTTGTGATTTTGTCTTCCTGCTATAGAATGATAGCGAACTAGCCTAAACATCAGTTTTAATAGTTTATATAAATAAACACTAGTACAAAAATGGTCTATTTCAGCGCCCCTATTTTGGCGGTTGTTACATAACCGTCGAAATATGGTGCTTTCTGAAAAGTTCGGGTACCTATTTTGGCGGTGTCAACTAGAAACCGGCGAAATAGGTCCTCTAAAATTATTTTAAAAATAGAAAGGACCTATTTCGGCAGTTCCTTACTTGAAAACTCCAAAATAGGTATTTTTCTTTTTTTTATATGATCATCTATTTCGGTGGTTTCCAGTAAGGAACCGCCGAAATCGCTGAAATAGGTCTTTCTTTTTTTTGAATAATCGAGGACCTATTTCGGGACTCTTAGCTAGGAACCGCCAAAATAGGTGCTTTATAAGTATCTGTCACCCAGTTCACTGTATTCTCTCCGAAATCCATAACTATCTCTCTCTGTGAAGGTGATTTGAACGGCGATAATACAAACGACAGCCGTGCCTTCTCCACTGTCACCGCCCTCCTCCATCACCACTGTTGGCGCACGTCTTCCCCGCTGTCGTCGCCCACCGATGTCGCCTGCTTCCCTACCACGGCTCAAACCTGACGACACTAGTAGCAGTAGACAGCAGCAACAACAGACAGCAGCAGCATCAGTAGCTAGGTAAACACGATTTTAGGGTTAGATTATGTATTTATTATGTTAATTGTTCATTTTTGAGATTGTAAATGCGAATGATTAAATTTGTAGTGTGTGTAAAATTTGTGTATATATGCAGTTTTGAATAAGTGAAATTAAATGTGCACATAAGTTGCTCGATAAAATGTTTGAGTGAAAATTTGGGGTTTTTTTTGCTCATTTTGTGTATTTGTGCCTTTGTAGAGAGAGATTACTAAGCTGTTGCTCTAGATTGAAGTCGAACGGGGCTGAAAACACTTCACTTGTGAACCCGTAATACTCACATTACGTCTAATTCATTTTTTTAGCTCATTATAATTTTACAATCCTAATCGTACAAGGAACATACACCGACTACTGAGTTTCTCTTCTATCTACATGTGTTTGTGCCTCTGTAGAGTAGTACTTAAGAAGCTCCTCAACCATTGCACGGTAAATTGAAAGCGGAACAGAAAACAATTCATTTAGGAACCGGTAATATAATCTAACTTATCTTTTTCTCTTTTATGATTGACTTTTTATTTGATTTTCGTAAATTGTTGAAATTTGGTTTGATGAATAAATTTGGTATTAGTTTGATTTGTGACAGAAATTTGTTTCGTTGAATGATTGGTGAATGCTTAATAATCAGCATGGGATAGCTAAAATTATGCAAAGGTCATGCTGATTTTTTTTTCAAAATATCTTTGTAATTAATATTGTTTGATGTATGTGTATATTTATTATATTATCTAAATTTTTTCTTTATCAGGTCTCACTACATTTAAGTCCGTGACCACCTCTCTTGTTTCCCGCCTTCTGCCATCATCACCGTTGCACTTTCCTCTTCTGTGTACAAGTAAGTAACTAAACCTTGCTTTTTGTTTAATAAATGCAATGATTTATTTAAATATATGTGCTAGTATATAATTTAGGTTGAAACCTTAAAGTTAGGCTAGCTAGCTTATTTAATACACATCCAGTCACACTACATTAGAGTATAAACACATAGAAACAAATACAATCCATGGTACAAAAACATTTTCGTTTTAAGTATACGGTATTAATCATACCGTTTTGTATTTCACATATAGTATGGAGTGAGACTAGATGTACGATGATCGAGGGGATCACTTTGACTAGATGTTGAAAAGTTTTGCAAAGCAGCAGTGCAGCACAAGGACATGACAAGGAGGTGAAAATACCTTGTCATTGTGTTGACTGCGGTGTCATAAGGAAATTTTCACACATTGAGAATTGAATTCCATCTGAAGACCTGCGGTTATATGCCACACTATAGGAGATGGACTTTTCATGGAGAAAGTGTTGAACATAATGACGGGTCCTTGTACATTAATGATAGGAAGAGGATGAGAACTGACTACACATTTGATTTAGTCGAGGCAGTGCTCCCAAGTGCTTCCGGAGTCAATGACAGTGAGCTGACTTATCATGATGAACAAATAGACAAGATGCTTGATAACGTTGAGTATAATTTTGTCGACCAGCCGAATGAGTATCAAAGGTTGTTGGATGCATCCAAGATGGCCTTGTACCCTACATGCATTAAGTACACGAAATTGACGGTTGTATTGAATTTGTTCAATCTAAAGGGAATGTACGGATGGAGTGACAAAAGTTTCACGTCACTTCTCAAGCTGATTCATGATATGTTACCGGATGGGAACGGTCTTCCTACTACCATGGGAATAGAGTACAAAAAAATTCACTTGTGTCCAAACAACTGTCTGTTGTACAGGGGTGATTACCGAAATCTGGACAATTGCCCGAAATCTTTGTTGTCCTGGTATAAGAATAAAGATGGTGACTCCTCTTCTATTCAGAAAATAATCCCTCCAGCTAAACTATTATGGTTTGCCAATTATACCCAGATTCAAACGGTTATTTGTGAATCCAAAAGATGCAAAGAACTTACGATGACATGCAGAGGGTAGAAAGAGTGATGAGAAGTTAAGACATCCAGCAGATGATCCTCAGTGTAGAAACATCAATAGACGGTTTAAAGAACATTTCGGAGGTGAAGGTAGGAATCTGAGGCTTGGCCCGTTTTGCTAGTGATCTACAATTTGCAGTCGTGGTTGTGTATGAAACGTAAGTACATAATGTTATCACTTCTCATATCTGGCCCCAAGAAGCCAGGTTATAACATTGATGTATACCTCACCCCATTGATTAATGATTTGAAGTTACTGTGGAATGAGGGAACCGTGGTGTATGATGCTTATGCAAGGGAAAATTTCATGCTTAAGGCGTTGTTGTTCTGTACGGTCAACAACTTCCCCGCATACGGGAACTTGTCTGGATACACAGTTAAATGAACATTTGCATGTCCGGTGTGCGAGGATGACACATGTTCGGACCGTTTAAATAATTATGGTAAGAATGTTTACATGTGTCATCGGCGTCTTCTACCTGAAGATCACCCTTATCGTAAGAAGAAGAAACTGATCAACGGTGAGGTGAGACTCGTGTGGCCCATCTACCTTTGACCTCTGAGGAAGTGTATGCAAAGGTTAAGGACATTGTGAACATATTTGGAAACACATCGAAACTGGCAAAGAATATTTGGAAAAAATGCTCTATCTTTTGGGATCTATCGTATTGGCATCATCTACCTGTCAGACACTATTTGGATATCATGCAAATCATAAACAATGTTGGAGAGGCAGTGAGCGGGACTTTACTCAACATACCTAGTAAAACAAAAGACATATTGAAAGTGAGAAAAGACATGCAAGCCATGGGTATAAGAAAAGAGTTACACCCGCAAGAGAATGGGAAACGAATATACCTACCTCCTGCATGCTAAACACTTTCAAAGAATGAGAATATCAGCTTCTGTAAATGTCTACACTCGGTAAAAGTACCGTCTAGATATTCTTCAAACTAGAAGAACATTGTATCGATGAAGGATTGAAACTGTTGGGCATGAAATCTCACGATTATCATGCATTGATGTTACATCTTCTTCCAGTTGTAGTGCGAGGGATATTGCCAAATGATGTCAGAAATGTATTAACCAGATTATGTTTCTACTTCAACGCTGTCTACTACAAGGTAATAGATGTAAACTCTCTCGATGATCTATAGCGTGAAATTGTGGTCACATTATGTCAACTGAAGATGTATTTCCCACCATTGTTCTTTGACATAATGGTGCACTTGATAGTACATATTGTTCGAGAGATCGAATATTGTGGTCCGGTCTACTTACGCTACATGTACCCTTTTGAACGATATATGAGAATTCTAAAGGGTAGAATGAGGAATAGATATCGACCAGAAGGGAGCATAATTGAAGTAATAGTGACTAAGGAAGTCACAGAATTTGTGAAGGATTATTTGAATGAAGCAGAATCAATCAGTATCCCAAAACCACAACACTACTGTAGATATAAAGGCAAAGGTATCATTGGAAGAAAGATTGTGCAAGTACCATGACAACTGATTCATCAAGCACATCTGTTTGTGTTACAACACTTTGAGGTTGTAGAACCATTTTTTGATACTCATATGAATGAGTTAAGACAACAAAATCCTAATAGAGACCACCTTTGGCGTACGAAAAAAAAAACCGAACGTTTGTCCAGTGGTTCAAAGATTATGTGTTTGAAAAAGCATCATCAAATTCAGAAGTTGTCAGTAAAGAAATCAGATGTAGTATGACCTAAACCTAATATTATATCATTTGAAGGGTATGACATTAGTGGGTATACTTATTACAATACACACCAAGATGCTAAATCAATAAAACAGAACAGTGGAGTAAAAATAGAAGAAGCATTCAATGAGTACCACATTAGTAACCTTTCTCAACCAGTAAGAAGCTCTAGCTGGTATTACGGTGTTATCGAGGACATTTGGGAGCTAGACTACCATATTGATTCGTTTCTAGTGTTCCACTGTAAATGGGTGAACAATAGACGTGGAATCCAAAACAACGGAGGGCTTACGTTGGTTGATCTCACACGTGCTAGTTTTAAGGATGATCAATTTGATATGGAAAATATTATGACCAAGTGTGGTATGTTCTGGATCCAAAAGACTTTAGATGGTCTATTGTTCTTCCAGGTAGAAGACCGGTTCTGATTGAAAATGAAAATGAGGATGATGATGACAATGAGACGATAGAAGGAACAAGATTTCCTACGGGGTTACGGGATTTGAACGATGATACCCAAAGTGACTTGATTTATGCACGGTCAGACCATGACGAGGGTGTTTGGGTTGATAACACCAAATGATAGAAGTTTTTATGTCAGGTAGCTAGACGATAGTAGCTTTGTTTTAAGTTCGATTATTTGTTGGTTTATGGTAATGTTATGTTAAATATTTTTCCTTGACTCATTCAACATTTGCCTTTACATATTATATTCATCCAGTTAATTTGACTAACTTATCTTTACTATAGTAGATGATCACCCTATGGATCAGCCCGTTGGAGAAGCTGAGCCTCATCAGACGAGACCAGCTAAACGGGTCACATGAGGAGAAAGAAGGGGAAGACAGCTCAACCACCAAAGGATGAGGCTTGTCCATCACAGCAAGTGACAGAGCCAGCAACTGCCTCCTCCTCCGGACAGAAGGTGAAGAAGAGAGGTCCCACCCGTGGCACTGAAGGCTAAGAAAGGTCCCCCCATGAAGCCGGTGTAGTTCAATGAGTTCCCACAGCACAGGTACGGTAACTGGAAGAAGGATTATGTTTGTATATTATGGCCACTTGGTCAAGACTTACTGCAATATAAACCACACATGGAGGCAAGTGCCACAATCATTGAAGGATACTATATTTAAGCTTCTTCAGGTATGTTATTTTTTTGATAATATGTTATATGATTTTGGAGTTTCTCATTACGTGTGTTACTAACTGACTAACTAATTGTCTATGTAGGCTCGATTCTGCATAGATCATTCTCTCAAGGATGATGTGCTAAAAAAATGGTGTGACAGTTCCACGACCATAGAAACAAGCTCTTCGACAAGTACATTAATGGAACTGCGTTTCAAGACCCAGATTCGGATGATCCTGAAGGAGCTGGTGATGAACTGCCACCTTGGGAGAGGTGCAAAAGCATCACAGAAGAACAGTGGACGCAGTGCATTGAGTATCATCACACACTGGAGTACCAGGTGGAGCTAGTAGTTATTTGTTGTTTATCTTATTCGTATTTTATTTGTTTATTTGTATCTTACACATTATATATGTATTTGTAGTCACTGGATCTTAGTGGCAGGAGGATGAAGGTCTAGAAGTTGAGTCTAGTGCCAAAAAACTCGACGTCGCAAAATCCTCAATACGATGATGGCATGAGATCCATTATTAATCAGATGGTGAGTATCTAATTTTGGTACATAAGTTTAATATTTGTTTGTGTAACTGTAAACTAGTGCATTATGTTATTTATGTGTTTTATAGGAGTTAAGCTCTCAAGTTACGGAGGGTTCTTGGACTCTGAGCAGACATTATGATCCCCTTTCTCATGCTCTTGGAAAGGTGGATCATCCTGACCGTGCTGTTGGTTTTGGTGGACAAGTTGGTAACCGCTAAGCTTTTGGCAATCCCGGGTCTAGAAAAGGCTCACATGAAAGGATGATCAGCTACGAGGAGCATTTGAAGATAACTACTAATCTAGAGCATAATATTGAGTAGAGGATCAAGTATAACTTTAAGCAGGATCTTCAGCAGATGGTCACTGAAGAGATGTCCAAAATGCGCTCACACATGTTCAGCAGCCAAGAGGTGACTAGACCAGCATCTAGACCATCAGCTGATCAAGAGGAGGGCACACTAGTACGGCAGAGTAGTATGCACTCGCAGATCCCTATCCATATGCATCTATTAAGGTTAGACACATTAACTTAGAAAATAACATTATTTATTATCATTTATTTACTTCGATTGTGCCTGTCTAACCCTTCTCTACTTAATGTTCAGGAACCCCTTGAGTGAACATTGTTCATGCCAATAGGAGGTGAGGATGTTATGGTGGCGTGGGGTAAATTGTTTCCCTCATCTCATACAGACATCGTGCATGGTGAACCACTCTGACATTATCATGTCCGGGTGCTTGTGGATGATTATGTGGCAGAACATGCTGATGTTACTCTGCCGGTACCTCTGCCACAGAGACGAACACTTCGGTCTTCGCAAACAACTACAATCCAGTGGCCGGTTGCATGGGTCAAACTCCCTATCCAGGTAAACAATGAACACTTATTCTAAATTTACAATTATGCAATATTTCAATTAGTATATGGTTTAGGGTGAGTCACTTAAACCTACTTAATCAACAACTTAGGAAAATTTCAAGTCGAGAAAAACTTGTAGAGGGAAAGGAAAAAATGTTGCCACACCAGCTCCTACGAGGACATCCACCTATTTCATGGTGATACCTGATTTAGTAAAGCAAAACATATTGGATGGGTTGTCACAAAACATGAGACTTTTGCACTCGGCATTGTTGTTGACGTCACCTCACAGTGATACGATCATTGTGGAGGATGCCAAGGGTCTTTTTCACCACCAAAAACCTGAAGGGCGGACTCTTCAGTTCTATATATATGTCTGACTTCACCGATGTATTTAAGAGGGACTAGTTAAATGTATCGATTCTCAATTCAGCTATCATGTGAACGATCTCATACCTTTTCCTATCTTAATGCAAGACTCGAATTAGTTTTTGTACTAAAATTCCGTTCACTGATGCTGTTGTTTTTATGGTGCAGGCATGTGCATTTTAAGGCGTTGCGAGATCATCAAACTAACAGCTTCGAATTCCTATGCCTGCTACGTGCTACGATGTGACTATGTCAATGGATTGCATGGTCTTATTCGGTACTTTACAAATACAATATTTGAATGTGCAGATAATTAAGTCATACATTATGCTCCCATATTATCAGGGGTAAGTCATACTTCCTTATCTTATTATGTTTGATTTATAAGTTATGTTATTCGTATTGATTTCAATTTTATTCAACAACGTGAGCAGTCGGCATTGGTCGTTGTTGGTTGTGTCCATGAAACACCCGAGTGTCTTTCATTTTCACTCACTTGGTGGGAGGTCCAGGAAGCCACAGATAGCATTGGCTCTAATGAAGTGAGCTATTTAAATTATAAAACAATTGTCATAACTTAATAAATTGTTTCATTATTTTTTATTAATCTGTGTATTACATCAAAACTGTTAATTTTGTATAGTTCCTTGAAAGCTACACTTTTGTCAATGCAAAGGAAAGTGAAGAGCATCCCGTGGACTCTGGCGAAGGTAGTTGTTAGTTGAAATATGTTACTATCTCTACCTAGGCAGTATACCTATCATTTTGCGGGTATAGTGATTAAGTGAGTTGTCGAACTCAAGGACCTCGTTCAATTAACTGATAAATTATTAATCTAACCGAGAAACTAAAATAAACTAAGAAAACGGGAAATTGTCACTTTTTCAGGTTTTCAGTTAATTCAACTCAGATTAACAATATAAAATAATAAAACAATAAAACGATAAAAATAAACAAAACAAATATCGGTTTAAAAATCTAGTGAATGAAAAACGCTCCCCGGGTTATTCCACTCGTCTATTCCGTCGAATTGAATTAATAACAATTTTCACTATTTTACGCAATAAACTTAGGAATTATAAATAATTCATTGACCGGTCCTTGTACAACGAACCCTAACTGATAGAAATAACAAGCCGCAATTCCTATTGGAGACAGATTAACCTGTAGGCAAACCATGCTTCTAGTCGTTAATCCGGTTTAACTTCCTATGTCTAGAACTTAATCTCAGCACCACATTTTGATATAAGTTCTACAAAAATCACTCATAAAATTGGTCAGAAAATTCAAGTGCATTAAGAACAGGAATTAAACTATTGCAAAATTATAATAATAGTGACAAATTTATATAACGTGAATTATGTGAAAAAGACTCGCTTCCCTAACCCGGGAAGCTAAATAAAACTACTCGCTCATGGTTTTAGAAACCAAAACAAACATTGACACGAACATAGAATAACATGTAGTGAATAAAAATATAACGTGCAATAATAACGTAACAAATAAATTAAGTTACTAATGCCTTTGGTATGTCTCTGGTGTTCCGTTCTCTTTCTCCTCGTCGAATTGTTGCGCTGTTCTCCTCAGTTCGGTGATGGCGTTGAACTTGGATGAAGATGCGGGTGTATGGTTGACTAATGGTGTACGTGAGTATGGAAGGGAGATGGTGTCGGGTGGTTTGGTGGTCGAAGTGTTGGTCGAACAGGGAATATGGATGGAGGATGTATGGCAGTGTGGTGATGGTGACGGTGTGGAGTCGGACTGGCTGGGACGAGAGGGAGTATGGCAGAGGATGTATGTATGGTGGAGCGAGAGATTGAATGCTATCGAATGTGTATAAGCTGGGGTGAATGATTATTACTGTGTGAATGAATATGCCCAAGTCTCCTCCCCAGCTTGGTTTATATATTGGTGCGTGTTTTATCTGCAGCGGAAAAGATAAATATATTTATTTATCATTTTTCGCGTCTCCGCATTCTGAAGGACTGACTTCCTTGTTGCGTCCGGACTTACATTCGGCCAACAAGGTCGGACATCTCTGACGGTTTTTGTCTGACAGTGTCCGTGTGAGAGCTTCCTGTGAGGCGTCCGGGCTTCTTTGTCCGGACGGAAGTCCGGACGCCTGTCCTAGCTTGTGTCCGGATCCGGACGTCTCTGGCTCTCTGACAAATCGATTCTTAACTCACGTCCGGCTCAGTGTTCCGGACCAACACGTGGCTGTTTTTTCTCTTCTGACTTCTGTCTAACCCTACTAGTCCGAACGTAAGTCCGGACAGAACTTCAACATGCTCCAGAGTCTTTGTTCTTGCTTCGATTCGCTCCCCGTTTGTACCGTTGCGCTCCTTGAGATCCGAACTCTGCATTTCAACTACTTTTTCCTGCTTTTAACACATTAAAAAGCATCAATAGTTTTACTTATTTTGTCTAAATAGTTAACATATTAATAGTAGACCTGCAAGTATGACTGATAACATCCATGTATGTATGTATAGTGTCCAGTACAGCTTAGTGGATCAGAATGTGGTTACTATGTTATGACGTTTAGGCATGACTTAGTAGCATCATCCATGCTTTTACCAGAAAACTCATTGGACAAGGTGTAATACTATCTTTGAAAGTCTTGGTTTATATGTAGTTTTATCCATTGTCATACTTTGTATAGTTTTTTGAAATACCCCAAACAATAATTACCTTAACTAATAAGGAATTAAATCAAACGAAGGTTTTAAGTACCAAATATTCATCTAATGAGTAATACTCATTATAAACATTAGTGTATAAACATATAGTCCAAAATGGACACCAAACTATACATTAAATCTCTAATCAAAGAGAGAAGATTAATAAGGAGAAATCAACTCCTAAAATAAATACTACATGTAACACATTAGTACATGTATTAAATATCATAAATATTACTCATTAGACTATATAAAACATTGTATATAGTAAAAAAAATTATTAAACACAACAACCACCTATATACACACCTTAATACAATAATAACACATGTTACCATCTAACACATAAATTAAGTCACAAGTGTATAAACTTAAGGTTGTAATATTAAAGTCTAGCATTGCAAAATGGTCCCCCCACACACCTTATGGCCGGCTGCAAGTGTAAGTAAAAGAGAGAAGAAAATGCATGAGACAAATACAAGTGGAGACAAGAATGTCCCAAAGAGGAAAAAAAAAGCAAAAGTGACTTTCCATGCTCTTCCTCTCATTCCTTCTCACACAAAAGAAATATCTCCCAATTGTTCCAGCTGGTAACGACATGTATAACTGTAGGATGGGACACAAAATCAGATGCTATACATTAGAAGACAAATGCAATTAAAAAATAAGCATCAAAGAACAACTCACCTCATATAAGACAAATACACATCATCTTTCTTACACACACAAAAGGAGAAAATTCTCCCATTTCTCTTCATTGTCTACGGCTGTAAATACTGGCAAGGGGACACAAAAATCAGGCATGAAACATTAGAAAACAAAAAGAACACTAAAGGAACAAACAAAAGACAAATAGCTCTTACACACTAAACCCACCTAGGAAAGACTTTTCCCTTCTAATACACCAACTCAGCCGTCCCTTGTCTCCTTTCCCATACTCCATTATTCTCCTTCCTCTCTCAGCTGTCACCAACTCACCCCTTCACCACCTTCATCCTCCATTTTCATATTTTAAGCTTTGATGGAGTCTTAAGGCTCATTTCACCTCAAAACTTCCATTTTCTTACATCAAAATCACCACTCATTCTTCCTATATCATTCTAACCAAAATTATAAGGGATTATGGACCATTTAAGGGTTGAAACTCAAGAGAATCATATTGGTAAGTCAAGGTAAGAAAAATGTGCTCTAAGACATCTTCCTTCTTTTATTTGTGTTTATGGCCAAAAATAACTCTTCCCACTCTATCTAAGGAACCAACACACCCTTGGAGGACCCAATACACGTACAAGATCAAGCCAAGGGCAAGGGGAACCTCTTGAGAACCTTAAGGTAAGGAAAAATGCCTTAAAACCCCCTTTTACCTCTCTCTCAACATTAAATCCGAAAATGAACTGTTACTTACCTCTTTTTATACAAATTTTTACACACATTTGAATAGTGTTTCCAGCCCTCTTCATTGAGCCAAAGAGCTGCTCCAAAACCCACCTAAAAAGGGCTCCAAATCAAGGTAAAATCATGGATTTCCATGGCTATGCAAGCCTTAAACTCTCTTATCATTTTTCCTAAAAAAAATAATGTTCTTACTACTGTTATAGGTGGCCAGATTCCACACTTATAACCTCCCAAAAATTCAAGGTAAAACCTCTCTTTAATCTTGCTTAAAAACTCCTTAAACTTGTCAGTTAGGAAAAATCACTAACTAAGCTCTTGTTCATGGTTTATTATGGTCGAATGGTCCTTGTTCTACCCATGAAGTGCTGATTTAATTTCCAAGAGGAAAATCAAAGTTCAAAGAGGTAAACTCCTTAATTAAGCCTTAAAAGCTTATCCATGGTTAAGTAAAATGTAATGAAATAAAATCTAACCTAAGGTCTGTATATATACAGTTCTGAGAGCATATAGGAGATGTTTGGACTCCTTGGTTGATTTAATACAAGGTGAGAACTCTTAAAACCATTTTTAAGACTTAAAAGATTATTATCTTGTAACATTTAATATAGCCGAGAATGTGTAAGTGTATGGTGCTGTTTAATCCTTTAAAAAATGTAGAAAATAATGGTTGAATGTTTGGTTAGTGAATCTAGGTGATAATGACTTGTTAAAGTCAAGTTTATAAGTTAAAAGTGAATGAAAAATGATTTTTATAAGTTAAATGAAAAATCTATAGCAAGCCGTGTATAACCTATAGTTTATGGAAATTTTAATGTCATTTTATGGTTAAGCTTATGTTATGTTGAAGGCCATGTGCTTAGACCATTTTATTATAGTTATTTAAAGCTTTAAATATCAAATTATTAAGTTTGTGGGTGGTTAAATGAATTAAACATGTTTCTAGTGCTAAAGTGTAATTTTAGTGAACATAATCATCTAGGAACATTTTATATGGATCTTGATGATTTTAGGTGTTACATAAATTAAAGATAAAGTTATAATGAGATTTATAAACTTTATAAGTGTTAAAATGAACAAAAGGCTTACCATAGGGGTCAAACCATAAATAAATAAATTTTGGGGTGCTAAACAATAAATAAAACCAAATGGGGGCTGTTTAGGAATTTTAAAAACATGAAATGTGATTTTTATAAAGTTTAAGTACTCAAATGTAAAACTAGAGAAGTAAGAGGGGTACTTTCGTAATTAATGATAAATGCTGGTCAAGGGAGTGTTTGGGTGGTCAACCTTGACCACATATGATGTTTGACCAAGTTGGAAAAAAATAATTATTTGATTTGGTAATTTAAGTAAAGTATTGAGTTAAAAATGAAAATTATAAAACTATTTGGGGTGTTTATATAATTTTTGAAAGTTATGGGCTGGAATGAGGTTAATATGACCACTAGGGGTCTAGATCTGTACATAAATTTGGTGAATTTTGGGTTGATTTTAGTAATTTAATTAACTAAGGATTATAATATATAGTTTAAGTATTAAAATGTAACATTTATAAAACTTATGGGGCTATTATGTAAATAACCAAAACTTAGGGGTGTAAAATAATATTGGGACAGCCTGGGGGCTGCTCGAGAATTTATAAAACTATTTTGGGAATTTTTGGAATTAAATAGGTTATTATGTATAATATAAAGTTTTAGGTATGAAGTTGTAAGTTTACAAAATAAAGAGGGGTAAAATGTAATAATAAGAAAGTTGTGAGCAATAGTATAAATTTGGAAAAGAGGGGGTGCTGCTGTTCGAATTTATATATGTATGTATATAATTGTATATTATAATGTTTTGGGATCTTAGGTTATAATTAAATGAGTTTAGAAATGTAACAAGAATAATGTTTGGGGTGATTTTGTAAATAACCTAAAATGAAGGGGGAAGGAATTTAAATGCCGAAAATAAGATGGCTGGTTTGGAATTTTGAGAAACAATAAATGATATATTATAAAGTTTAAGATGATATAATGTGACCTTATGTTCAAGTATAAGAGGAAAATATTATAATTACCGAGAAGGTTATGGGTAAGTGTGGAATTAATAAAACTATAGGCTGATTATATTATAAAGTTTAAAATGATATGATGTGTCATTATACTAAAAATATAAGAGAGTATGATGTAGAGGAATTTCCATGGTATTTGGGGAGTATAATATATGATAAAAAACCTTATGATATAAGGAAGGGGATAATGTGTAAAGTACCTTGTATAATAATAAGATGAAGTCTTGGGAAAAAAATTTGTGAATAAAGGACACAAATAAATAAGTGTACACTCCACATGAAATAATGAATTAATTCGTTATGGAAAACCTTATAATTCACACGATATGAATTTATAATATAAGGTGAAAAATATAATATGATTGATAAATCATATAAGGTTAATGTCGAGAGAATTACGGATTTGGAAATGTAGGTATAAGTGTTATATTATTATATAGTGAGTTGGTAAATAAATATTGGTTATAATGAAACATTGACTTGTAGTATTGACCAAGTCAAACTAGATTGACCAAATCATCACAAATTGACCAAGTGGTTAAGTTGACCGACACTTAAAATAATATGTAATTAAAAGTTTGAATATAACTTATTCAAGTAAAGTATAACAATAGACTATATTGTGTGGATATAAATATATATACATCAATGCATACGTATATGGGTATATAATTATACAAGTGGAATATATATATACAGAGAGAGAGAGACCAATATGTATGTGTGTGTATGCAAATATACAAGGGTCAAATAACCTTGATAAATAGCGTGGATTACTAGGAATTTAATCTTTAAGTAATGAATATTATTGCGTTACGAAATATTATACTCTTACAACTATAGAGTATGGTTAAATTAAATCCCGAGACTTAATACAAACCCGAGCCAAACAATAACCGGTTAAGAATATAACTACAGGGCAAGAATTAGAACCTGTCTATATGGTTAAGTGGACTCGTAATATAGACACTGATATTAGAGTGATGTATTCTAGAGGTACGAACTGTTAGATACGAGCTACGGGATTGCTAGAGGATAGGCGTGAATCATCACGCTAGCATTGTTCAACGGTGAACGGTATGTGAATGTGTGGTCTGAAAGCTCCAAGGGTTTCCTTGGGTTCCGGACGTAATTGTGTGCTTACATGTCAGATAAATAAATGTTTGCATGTGTTGTATGTGTTATGTTTTCCAATCGTCAAAGCGTTTATTAACTGTGTGCGTACGTCGTTCGGACTTGTCATATCAATTCACCTAACTGTTATGAACTATTAGGAGAGAGACTCCAATCATCATCTTATGAGAGTGAAATACTCCTAACAGTACTAAGTGAGGAACTTAGTTAGAGACCCGGTATTAACTGTCTCTAGAGCGATGACTCGACTTTTGAACTTCACCTAGCAGACTTCTAGGCTTGTATAAGACCCATTGGGCATCCAATAAAAATGTGTTCTCCAATAATGAGATTAAATCTCAG
Organism: Limonium bicolor; assembly: GCA_023374045.1. Taxonomy (NCBI): domain Eukaryota; kingdom Viridiplantae; phylum Streptophyta; class Magnoliopsida; order Caryophyllales; family Plumbaginaceae; genus Limonium; species Limonium bicolor. Next base: position 62,108,048 of record CM041776.1, read on the forward strand.
GAGATTAATTAAAATACACTAACAAAGAGAGTGTGTTAATTAATGAAACAATGTTTAATAAATCCTGGTCTGCATACGTTCCAGCAGGTTGCGTATAGTGATCACTAGAGTTTAACACCCATTTAGCGTCTACTCTTGTTTATCTAACGAGCTGGATACGATCGTTAGTCGGAGTGTGCTACCATTGGAACCATGGCTTCGGCCACATGGGCATCTACCACTGTAGATCAGTAAGCCCACCTTCTCACTGTAGATGGCACCGGACTACTGTCCAAGTTATAAATGTGTGAGGCTAAACGGGAATTTGTCTTTAACATGACACTCGTATGTTTATGTGAGATTGTTGGAAGCGGGGCTTCATGTGATGGAAATAAACAAGTGAGACTAACTGGACTTCAGCTAACTCTTACCTTACCGTTGATTCGAATTTAATTGTTCAATTATAAATGTCGTAATAGCATGTCTTGATGTGTGAATGTTTGAATACCTGTTGTGTGTTTTTAATTCCATATTTACAGTTATGTTATAAGCATGTAAATGGTACAACATGAAACGAACCCCATATTAATCAAGATGGCTAAAATGACCTAAGTGGCCTAGGATCACATTTAGCATACCAGCAGTTGGCTAAACCTTTATGGCACCATATTACAGGACTTGATCGAGCTATGAAGCCGGAGTGTGGGACTTCGGGGTAGTCAACGACTTTATTTATTTATTGCACCTTCAGAATTAGTTTATATTCAGCACGATGTAAATATTGGGATTACCTTAGATGCTCACTTACCTTATGTATTAGTTTAAACTTAGGATGATGTAGTATATATCTCGTTCATCACTACGGTTAATTATTGTCGATGTGTTGTTATATTCCTTTTCTACTTCTTTACTCGCATGGGCGAGTAATGACATGTGACACCCGAGTGAGATTTATTAGTGTTTAACTTCTGCCGTAAGACGTCTTTAATTATGCTACGAGAGTGATTATTACGCGTTTAATGTGAGGGGTGTTACATTTTTCATTAGTATTCATTTTTGTTTCTTCAAGGCTTTCAAACAACTTGTGGGCTGCGGACATTATGAAGAGAACCACATATCTGAGATTCTAGAGGATAGATCAGAATTCATCTCCACCAACATACTTAGTTGATTATGATTAGTTTGATTTGAATGTAGTTGTGTTGTAGATGTATTTCATTAGATTGAAATATTGTGAAGTGTATTGTAATGGAGTGTGGTGAAGTGTATTGAATATCTAACCCTTATTTGTGCAATGAATTTTCTTCCTTTCTTGCATATATTGATGTGTGCTGATGATAGTGGCCGCTTTATGGGTTTATGGTATGTTACTGAGGCGCCCCACTGGGGTGGCAGTATTATGTAATGTGTTTACATGTTTGTTTGATTATGTGGTGTATTTGGGTGCATTTACAAGCTAGAATGGAAAAAATAGTAGCTATTTCGGCGGTTCCTAACAAAGAACCATTTCAGTTAAATTCCTTATTTTGCCAGGTCAACGTAATCTGGTCAAATACTCTATTCCGGCGAAGGTCTATTTCGGCGGTTTTTTACTAGCAACCGTCAAAATAGGTCTTCTACCCTATTTCGGCGGTGCTAATTTCTCCTGTTGTAAACTGCCGAAATAGACCTTTTACAACTGCCAAAATAGGTGGTTTTTCTACTAGTGAAATATAGGAACTTTAAATAGACCTGGTAAAAGTAACCCGAACCTGAAAAACTAAACCGAACCAATCCGATCCGAATCCGAATCTCAACCGAAAACTATAACATGAAAAATGACCCAAAATCCGAAATAAACCGACCCGGACCAAACCGAACCGTATTATTGTAAAACCGAAAGTAAACCACAATCCACAATCATCCGAACCGAAGTCATCCGAACCAAAATCAACCGAACCGAAGTCACCCATAACCCGACGATTAGGCCTGTCAAACGGGTTATCCGTTCGGGTTTTGGGTCATATCTTTTCGGGTCAATATCCGTTCGGGTCATTAAACTTTCGGGTCATTTCGGGTTCGGGTCATTTTGGGTTCGAGTTGTAATAGTGTTAGATAGAATCGGGTTTCGGTTATTTCGGGTCATTGTTAATATTTTTTGAAAAAATAATAATATAAATAAATACCTAATTCTATAAGAATATACAATATATAGATTACAAAACTTTCAATACAATGGGTCATTCAGGTTTGGGACAATTTATGGTCACTATTATTTCATGTTATTCGAGTTTGGTTAATTTTTAGAGTAAATTACTAGGAACCCCCTTGAGGATTGGGTATATTACCGTTAACTCCCTTGTGTTTATCATAATTATTGATAACCACCTTGAGGTTACGGTATCTCTGACTATGAGCCCTGAACTATAACTTCGTTATCAAAATGTTAACTACGAGCTGATCCATCAACTTAATCACATTATTAATGAAATGTTGGACAACAAAACTACTTAATCAACATCGTCTAACTCTCCCTCGTCCCAATTCAGATGCATTTTTGAGGTAGGGTTGACGTTTTTCGGACAATAAGAATGTTGATTAAGCAGTGTTTTTTGTCCAACATGTCATTAATAATGTGATTAAACTGATGGGTCAGCACGTAGTTAACATTTTGATAACAAAGTTATAGTTCGGGGCTCGTAGTCAGAGATACCTTAACCTCAAGGTGGTTACCAATAATTATGATAAACACAAGGGGGTTAACGGTAATATACCCAATCCTCAAGGGGGTTCCGAGTAATTTACTCTAATTTTTAATTACTATTATTTCGGGTCACTTCGGGTTCGGGTCAGTTTCGGCTTATAAATTTTTCAGGTCATTTCGGGTTCGGGTCATTTCGGGTTTTACCCAATCGGGTTTCGGGTTTATTATATTTCAATATTTTCAGGTTTCGATCGGGTTTCGGGTTCGGATAAAACGGACGGGTTTTCGGGTTGGGTCAAATTTTGACAGCTCTACCGATGATGACCCGAAATCCGAAGTGACCCGAACCGAAACCAACCGAAAACTAACTAAACCGAACCCGAACCGAAACCAGTGTGACCCGAACTAATATATCCGATGTGACCCAAAAGTTTATATTGCATTAATTATAGGAGACAATGAGAATAAAACAGAATATTTAAACTCAATATCTAGTTTAAATACTAATCAGTATTTAGCACTTGTATCATACAACACTAAACAATGCCCTATAATACTTTTATAATTAATCATTACTTAGTAAGTGGCGTACCTATAAAAAACTATCAATAAACTTATATACACGATAAATTATTTTAAATATACCACAAATATTTTGCACTATAAAATTTTAAAGTAATTAATTATCATGCATTTTCATTAATCGCACAACTAATAATGAATTAATGATAATGCGTTACTCATCAATGATAGATTCGTAAGAACCAAAAATATTTGTATATTTAGACTCAAATTTTATTACTAATTCATATCATTATTGTGTTAATTATTCATATATTAAAGGTGTTTTTATTAATTATAATTTTTCAAGCCTTTATCCAATCTTGTGAATAATTATCCCTTATTAGCAATTTAGCATTAATGCTTAATATGCTTGAAGGTTTTTACCTATGTAGCAAAATTCGCATGCTTCTGAATAGTTCTTCATCGTTAACAATTTTTAACTACCCTAAAAACAAGTCATCAAACTTATTAACTAATTCCATTCGCTAACTATTAATAGATTGAAAATACAAGTTACTACACTTTGATACAATTTTAATAATTATCCACAAGCATACCTTATTTATACTCTTCTCAAAATAATGAAACTACTAAATAATCTAAAGCTACATCAATAATTATGATAAGTTCAAAGTTAGTTGCTAAAGTATAACATGATGTAAATTATAATTATTTGTTTAAATTAATCTTTTATATACATTTATACGTGTTGAGATTGATTGAAGTCAAATTTGCATATTATGATGATTGAGTTGCTGGATTCTATAATGGCAACCGAATTTAACCGATTAATTGACCCGAATTTGACCCATAACCCAAAAAAACCGAATAAACCCGAGGCTAACCCGAACCGTAAGTTACCCGACCCAAAGTCACCCTAACCGAAAGTCATCCAAACCGAAAATCACTCAAACCGATCCAAACTGACCTGAAATTTCAACAAACCGAACTCGACCCGACAAACCGAATTCAACCGACCCGATCCAACCCGAACCAAATATTGAACGATTTGAAATCAACCCGAACCGAACCGAACCAACCCGAACCCGAACCGATTGACCCGAACTGCCCTCTAACTTTAAAATAGTGAGATAAAAATATAATAATATATTTGTTAGCTTGTAAAAAAACTATATTATAGTTAAAAAATAGCTAATAAAGAAACTATAACCTAAATATTAGTATAACAATGGATACAATTAGAGCATGATTATCAGACAACTCAAAAATGGGTTCTTAACATTCTCTCTCATGTTTCTTTTTTTTTCCATATCATTTTTAAGAATCATATCTAATTTTTAACAATATCAGAGAACTCACATATTAGTTTTATTTTCTTTCTCTTTTATCTATGTGTAGCCGGGTGATTGGATTAATAGTTCTGGTGGAAGAACCCTCTGTCATGGGTTTTTAATCTCTCTCCTCTATCTCATTTACAAATCTAATTTAATTTAATTTTTTGGTTACTAAGGGCGTCCACAGTGGTATGGATTTCACCCTCTTTGATAGATAAATAAATAAAATATTATTGTAATAGTGTGGAATCCATCATAATTCTCTCTAGTTGTTGCTTAAATAAGCAACGCTATGCAAATCAATCATATTGGCTATAACGTTGCAACATTAATAAAAATAAATAAAAGTTCTAATATTTCCTAAAGTAAAAAACATGGAAGAGAAGAGAGAATGTTAAAGGACTCTTCCATGCTAAAGATGAGAATTCCTTATATAATAAAATAATATATTTTGTTGACATGACACCTACAAAATTAAGAAACTCTCCACCATTGAGAGAGTTTAGAGAACCGAAAGATATCTTTATTAATATTGTGGTATGATATATTACAGAGAGGATAGCCGAGAGGGTATTTTATACAGCAAAGTACAACGGCTATATAAGTTACATATATATAAGGGAATAAATAGACGGACTTATATGTCTAACACCCCCCCTCAAGGTCGACTTGGTGTCGCATGGAGATCTTGCAACAATATGAGGCCGATGTCTTGCAACATGGTGGAATACGATTTTCCTGGTAAGGACTTGGTAAGAAAATCTGCCAGCTGATGTTTGTTGGGGATGTGGCGCACAGCAATGAGACCATCTTGTATTTTCTGCCGCACATAGTGGATGTCAATCTCTATGTGCTTGGTTCGTTGATGTTGAACTGGGTTTTTGGCAATGTAAACTGCAGACTTGTTGTCGCAGTGGACTGGTATAGGTTCAACTTCCTGGACTCCGAGCTCGTTTATTAGTCGACTTAGCCAAGACAGTTCACTGGTTACTGCTCGCATCGCACGGTATTCTGCCTCTGCAGATGAAAGTGAGACGCTGTGCTGCTTCTTGGACTTCCAGGATATTGGTGAGTTGCCCAGCAGAATGTAATAGCCCGAGACAGAACGACGCGTGTCCTGGCAACCAGCCCAGTCACTGTCGCAGTATGCCAACAGAGAGAGATCTGGACTATCATTGAGATGAATGCCATAGTCGATGGTGCCTTGCAGATATCTTAAAGTGTGAAGAGCAGCATGCATGTGGATTGTTGTTGGTGCCTGCAGGAATTGACTTAGTAATTGTGTGGTAAAACAAATATCGGGACGTGTGTGTGTCAAATAATTCAATTTACCAACTAAGCTGCGATAAGGTGTAGGGTTAAGAAGGGTCTCACCAGCTGATGCATTGAGTTTTAATGCAGAAGGAAGAGGAGAGATAGAGCTGTCATTACCGCTGATCTGGTGTTCTGTCAGAATTTCAGTGCAGAATTTGCGCTGAGTGATGATCAAACCTGTAGAATGATGCAGAAACTCCATACCCAAGAAAAAATGAAGTTTACCAAGATCTTTTATCTTGAATTCTTTTGAGTTGTTGTTTCAGATTTAGAGTTTCAAGTTTATTGTTTCCTGTGATGAGTATGTCGTCAACATAAACAGCAAGGAAAGTTACTTTGTTTAAGTTGGTTTTCAAGAATAAGGATGAATCATTGGAAGAGTGAGTGTAACCCAAATTTCCCAAGAATAAACTTAGTCTTGCAAACCATTGTCTTGACGCTTGTTTTAATCCATAAAGGGATTTCTTCAAGCGGCAAGCATTGATTTTGTTTTCAACTGTTAACCCTTTGGGAAGTTGCATGTATATTTCTTCTTGCAAGTTCCCATGAATGAAGGCATTGTTGACATCAAGTTGTTCTATGTCCCATTTTCTTTTAACAGCAATTGCTAGTATGGTTCTAAGTGTGGTCATGCGAACAACTGGAGAGAAAGTTTCTGTATAATCAAGGCCGTATTTTTGACTAAACCCTTTGGCAACTAGGCGAGCTTTGTATCGTTCTAAAGTGCCATCAGCTTTTAGTTTTGTCTTAAAGACCCACTTACAACCTATTGCCTTTTTATGTTTGGGTAATTTTGTTAATTCCCATGTGTCATTTTGAATAAGGGCTGTGAGTTCTGTATTGATGGCATCGACCCAATGTTTGTGTTTGGAAGCTTCTTCGTATGTTTGAGGATCATTGATGTCAAGAATGCTGTCAAGTGTGGTTTTGTTTTGAAGGGATGTGGTGGCCAGAGAGAGAATGGGTGTTATATCAGTGAGAGAATTAAGAGAAGGAGATGATATTGCGGAAAGAGAAGTGGGGTTGAGTCTGTCTCTGAGAATTTGGGTGAAGGTGTCCTGATCAAGAAGTGTGGAGCTTGTATGGTAGTCTTGAAGATATGCAGGTGGGTGATGGGTTCTGGTGGACCTTCGGACAGGTTGTTGTGTGGGTAAATCAGTGGGTATTGGAGTGGGTGTAATTATATTTGTTGTATCAGATGGTGCAGCAGGGATGGGGGGTGTAGGACTGGTGGTTCTGTGGTGGGCTGGACAAGTGGTGGAGTGGGAGAGGAAGGAAGATCATCATCAGAAACATATACTATAGGTTCTGGTTCTGTAGGTGAAACAGAATTGAGTGGAGTGGTGAAAGGAGGAATGGGGAGGTGGGTGGTGAAAAGGATATACAGATTCGTGAAATAAGACATCCCTAGATGTGATTATGGTGAAATCTTCTAATTTTAATAATTTATATCCTTTCTGTTGCTCAGCTAAACCTAAATGAACACAAGGGGTTGATTTAGAGCTGAATTTCCCTTGTCTTGGGCCGAGAATAAGAGCATAAGCTAAGCAACCAAAAGCTTTAAGTTTGTATAATCTATTTGTTTGTTATATAAAATTTCATATGGAGTTTTGCCTTGTAAAGAAGAGGAAGGAAGTTTGTTTATAATGTCTGTGGCAGTTAGAAGACATTCACTCCAATAATCTATTGGAATCTTAGATTGGTGATATAAAGCTCTAGCTGTTTCCATTAGATATCTATGTTTGCGTTCTACAATTCCATTCTGTTGAGGAGTGTATGGGCAAGATGTTTGGTGAATGATTCCTAAGGAATTGAAGAAGTGTTTCCCCTCATTTGAACTACCGAGCTCAAGAGCATTATCAGATCTAATGCATTTGACTTTCTTGTTGAATTGTCTTTCTGCATAAATTATAAATGACTTGATGAATAAAAAGCTTCTGATTTAGTTTGAAGTAGTTTTATCCAGAGGGCTCTGCTTTTGTCATCTACAATGCTTAAAAAATGTTTCTTGTTGTTGTGGCTAGGTTGTCTAAAGGGGCCACAAATGTCGATGTGGATTAAATCAAAAATGTCATCACTAGTTGTAACAGATTGTGGAAAAGGAAGACGGTGGTTCTTGGCTCTTGCAACTATCGCATAGAAAGTCTTTTATCACATCTGTATTTTTATTAATTTGAGTTTTGCTAGTGTGCTTAAGGGAGTATGACCCAAACGTAAATGCCATAATGTCACATCATTTGGAACAAGTGAAGATAGAACATTGTTATTCATATTCAGAACTGTAGCAGAATCTATAGAAGTATTTTTACAAGCAGATGTAAGCGAAGTAGTACAATTGTTCCGGTTGGATAAGAAAACATCCAGAGAAGCAGGATCCAAAACATATAAACCATTTTTCTGAAATGCAAAATTGACAGAAACGTTTGTCTTAAGGTCCTGCAAGGCACATACATTGTCATGTGTTATCATGCTAGCTTTTATCTGTTGTAAAAACTTGCGAGCAGAGAGTAGATGAAATTTAAAACTGGGAACATATAAAACATTATGCAGCAGAAACTGATTTGTGAGACGAATTGTACCAAAACCCTTAATGTTACCACAATGACCATCAGGCATATTCACAGTTGTTTGACAGACAGAAAAATCAGCATCAATAAATAAGTGTATATTTCCACATATATGATCTGTAGCACCGGAATCAATCACCCAAGAGTTTTGTAAATTATCCATGTATTTGTGTTCGAGGAAGAGATAATTGTACCTGCGAACTGATTAAAGAAATCAGTTCTGTTTTCTGTGCGATCTTGAATATTCTGGTCGAGATAGGCGCTTAAAGATGCCAGTTGCCGTGGGTTGATGCCAGGAACAGATGTCTGTTTATCCTTCATGTGGGCTGTAAGCGCTTGAAGTTGGTCATTGGTGAAGCCTGGGACCGGCGACTCATTCGAAGAAGGTGGAGGAACATCATCAGTAGCAGCAGAAACTGGATTCTTCGGCTTGTGGCGCCAATAGCTTGGAAAAGTACCCTTGACCCAATAACATTCATCGTAAGAATGTCCCATCTTTTTGCAATGGGAGCACTTATCTTTCTTTGTGTCGGTTCGAGGTTGAGGGTTACGAGTATCGGGGGACCGTCGATTTGGGATACTAGGGTTCGTAGCGGCAAAGGCGAGTCCATCATCCGAGTCACCTTTTCTTGTTTTTCTTGAATTTCGATGGTTTTCTTCTTGGCGAAGGGTGGAATAAACTTGTTCAAGAGAAGGTAAGGGACTAAGCATGAGGATATTGCTTCGAATGGATTTGTAAGAGTCATTGAGACCCATAAGAAAATCGAAGACGCGTTCATTCTCTCGTTGTTTCTGGTGATCCACAGCTGAGCCGCATGTGCAAGGAGATATGTTGATGAGCTCGTTTTGTTCATTCCAAATCTTGATCCACCGTGTATAATAGTCATTGATGGTGTCGCGGCCTTGTTCAAGGTGTTGGGATTCTTGACGGAGGGCGTATAATCTGGTGCCCGGAGGATCGTCCCAGCGCTTGCAAAGATTCGCCCAAGCTTGAGCGGCGGTGGGATAATAGATGACACTCTCCTTTATTGAGTCGCTGAGAGCGGTAAACAACCAGGCGAGGACCATATTATTCGCCTTATCCCAGTCGTGCTGCTTCGCGGCGTCGTAATTGGAGCGCTTGACGTCGCCGGTGAGAAATCCAACCTTGCCTTTGGTGGAAAGACCGACGATGAAGGCGCGCTTCCAGGTAGAGAAGCCTTTACCGTCGAATTTGTGGGCAAACAAGGTACCGGGACTATCGGATGGGTGAAGGTAAAGAATTTTATCTTTGCTGCCAGTAGTAGATCCAGATTCTGGGGTGTTGGAGATTTTGGGTGTGTTAGGGTTTTGGATGCCATCGTTGTTGGGATTTTCGTCGTCGTCGGCCATCAAGGAAGAAGAAATCTTGTTTTGTGGGTTACTCTAATATCTTGAACTTCTGATACCATGAGAGAGTTTAGAGAACTGAAAGATATCTTTATTAATATTGTGGTATGATATATTATAGAGAGGATAGCCGAGAGGGTATTTTATACAGCAAAGTACAACGGCTATATAAGTTACATATATATAAGGGAATAAATAGACGGACTTATATGTCTAACAACCATTGTGGATGCATCCACAACTATTATACGAATGTTTACAAAGTATTCAAATGTTTTCTAAAAAGTAAGTATTTGACTGTTTATGTATCAATTAAGTATACGAGTGTTTAAATACCGAGTATACAAATATATAGAAATAAAGTATTAGAATGTTTCGATACTAAGTATGTAAATCTATAAAAAAAAAATAAAGTATTAGGCTGTTTGGATTCTAAATGTACTAAGCAATATAAATAAAATATTCAACTTTTCAGATATAGAGTATACTAAAGTTAGTATGTAAATCTGTAGAAATAAAGTGTTCGATTGTTTAGCTATTAAGTATACGAATAGATATAAATAATGTTTAAATGTAAAGTAGACAAATGTTGATATTTTTGGTTTTCAAATGTTACTAATTATTTTTGTAACTTTTAATCAACAATCTTTTTTTTCTAACAGCTGACTCAAGAAAATGACCCAAAACCATTTATGTCAACTTGTAGAGTTTCAACTGTCCACCTCATTAACTTGATCCAGGGACCGAAGAGTCATCCTATGCAGCTTCTTAAGAAAGATACTTTAGAAAAGGCTAGATTCAACTCATTACTAACATCATGACCGTGTTGTCTAGATTTAGGATGCAGTTATGTGCTAATGTCGTACTATACGACGGGAAAAGACTTTCTGATTATTGGAGAAATTAACTAATGTTGTGCAACAAGGATGCAAAAAATGTGAAAAAATGTTCAAAGGGGTGTTAGACATGTCGTGTAAAACTTTATGATGTTGTGTAGTTTGATATCAGTAGTGCTATATAATGGAACAACTGAAACATATGTGAACGCCAAATGTGGTATATGATGGAACAACTGGATCATATGTGAGTGAAAGTCATTTTGGAATCACGATTATCATAAACAAGAAAGTTAATAAATAATGACTAAGTATATGTATATAACATGTGTAAGTATTTTGATATATAGTTCGGTAATATTCTAATTTATACAAAGGAATTTTTATTGTTTGTAAGTAATAGCTTTCAAAATTGGCGTTTCAATAGTAGTTGAGTTGGTATTTGAATATAAATTTTACTAGTATTTCTTTATTATATAAAGTGTTTGTAGTCGAGTATTCTGTTCAGTCGTGATATAATTTATATAGACATTCGATAACTTGTTGGTATTTGAATTCATTATTCATTTACTTATTTACAATTACATGTTGGCATTTAAGCATTAGTTGTGTAAGTATGTGAGTTTATAAATATGAACTGTAATACTACAAAAGTACGGAATTACAAACTCAAAATTGCCATGTAGCATCGAATATGAAGAAATAAAAGTATTATTTATGCTATATTGTAAAATCTGAAAAAATTATGACAAAATAATAATATTATAAGAAATAAAATTTTAGTTTCTCAAAACATACACCTAAAATACTATATATCAAGTATTCATAAGTCATAACAGTATATTGAAGCACTAACGTCTTCTATACTAGATATCACGCGACTATTAAACTCCCCATAATTATTACTTCTGCTATATTGGAAAATGTAAAAAATATTTAATTATGATTAAAAATAATGAAAAAAGTAACCTTTTGGTTTCCCAAAACAAACACACCTCAATTACAAAATCAGTACTACTATATCAAGTACTCATATAAGTATATTGAAGCACTATATTACATGATTGTTAAGCTCCCTGTGATTATTGTTTTTGCTATATTGGAAAAGGTGAACATATTTAAATATAATAAAAAAATTATGCCAAAAGTAATTTTTTAGTTTCTAAAACATACACACCTCAAATACTAATATGTACTATATCAATTACTCTATAAGTATATTGAAACACTAATGGCTTTTACACTCATATACCATATATCTCGTGACTTTTTAGCTTCTCATAATTATTACTTCTACTATATTGGAAAACGTGAAAATATTTAAATATAATAAAAGATTTATGACTGAAAAACTTTTTAACTTCCCAAAATATTAATCATTATCAATCAACTAACTAAACCAATCATCTATATAATAAAAAAATCATTTAACCAATCAAATTGAGTTCGGATACATCTAGATTGTTTGTGAGACTAGGTCTCATCAAGCCCCGATTATGGGCAGCAAGCCCCGATTATGGGCAGCCTTGGACTTCGCAGTAACACCCCTACCGCTAATCTAGTAATTACCGTCTAATCTCCTCATCCTTCCATACTTACGCAGCGGATAATCCATACACTTCAGCGGGTGATACAATGCCGTTAGCCACCTACGTGACTAACAAGCCCTACTTCCACTACAGCATCGGTTTGACGGACCGGAATACCCGAGTATAAACAATACAATTCATACTTCCAATTCCATACCGAATACAAACGATTCTCCATTCAATACAATACTCAATACTTACAATGCACTATACCGAGTTTACTAAGATTCAAATCCAAAATACAACATTTCTCACAAGTCTATACATACTTACCAAAAGTCTAACCTCTTACCTATATCTCACAAGTCTACACGCTTTCCAAATACATAAAGGTGCACCGCTTGGTACACCGGCAGTTCAAAGGCTACAAGCCCGTATACAATACACCATCAAAGATATTTTCTAGCTAAACAAGGCATATAGCCCGGTCTCACTCTCGACCGTTCAGCTTGTCAGATACCTGAAATATAAAAACAGTGCCCCAAGGGCCTTAGCAAAAGCTACACATGAAATTCGCATACACTGCGTGCTAACGGGGGTACGCCGACTACTTGGTCGCATACATGAAGTTCATTTTATTCATACAAGCATACATACTACAATGAACAGTAATACATTCATGCCATAGCGCACACATACATACAATCCGATACATACAAAGGGAGACAATCACAAGTCAACCATACATACTTACAAGGGTACTGAGATACAATTTATGCAATACTTGTTAGTTACTTACTCATCCAGGTTAATCGGATGTACTTTACTCTTTTACTCGTGATCAATGACTTACACTAGCCATGATCTTACATTACCAAATACTTTCTTACTTTAATACTCAAGTCAAGTCGGTATGACCTCCGGGTAAGGACTACGATAACCCATCACCGGGCTTTAGGTTGACTCACTAATCCAGGTTGCTATAAGAGGTTTGGACCATGAAAAAGATTTAGGCCAGAAATCGGATCCAACCTCTTGTGTCTCCTCGTCCTCACGCGTGGCTGAAACTACATCGGGCTTCTTACATACTCCAATTTACCATTATACTCAAAGTTATAAGGGTTACTTAGTTAGTGAGTTAGTGAGAATCATTTCACAATCACTAAGTCAAGGGTTAGCGCAATTGCACAACCACAAACAAGCACTTCATCATCATTCTCACATTTCATGAATTATACAAACGACAAGTACAGGAACAATCCAACAAGGAATAATACACTACCTGCACAAGAAAGTGCAATAAACCCGATTCATGCATTTTATCTTATTTAGGTGGTCACACATAACACACATCACACAAATCAGGTAACCAAGGTAGCATACAGGGCATGAGAAATTCATACCGTACACCATAGTTGTTTGATCCCCGATTTTCCTTCGGAGTCCAACCTTTCGAATCCTATAACACGCATGGAGTCGGGCGGTTAATTCTCTATAATTAACCTAACTCCTTTAAATCTTTAGAGTTTCCCAACTTACAATTACTTACTCCTCACATTTCAAACTCACTTACATTAGTTACTTACTCCAAATTACTTTTCACCCTTGTTTCCTTACTTATGTGCATATTTCCTCACCACCATTACTTATCAATGGTTTACTACTAGTGCCGTGTATATACATTTATACATATACATATATACATTCATGATATTATTATTATTATTATTATTATTATTATTATTATTATTATTATTATTATTATTGTTGTTGTTGTTGTTGTTGTTGTTGTTGTTTGACCTGACCGACCTTACCCAGGGTCGGTCCCAAGGTCGGTCGGAGTCAGCTCACCGCATCAACTCCAACATCCACATCATTCTTACCACTAACAACACATTAATTTCCTGCACATTATATACATTTCAACACCTTAACAACTTGGATTTTAAATCCCTTTACTCATCATATACACAACACTAACATATCCCAATTCCTATTTACACTTACCATAGCCCTTCCACTACTAAAACTATATAATTTCTCATACTACAAGACATTAAAAACTCAATCCACGGTGAGCTCATTACCTTGTGATTTCTTTGACTTCTTTTCCTTGCTTCCCTCCTTTCTTCCTTGTTCTTCCCTTTCCCTTGTTCTTGTTTTACCAATTAGTCAAGCTACAGCCCATTGTCCAATGGGATACACATATACACCAGTGAATACACAACTCAAGAATAAACCCTAGAATTCAAGAGGAGTTTGAAGCTCAAAAATGAGTGATTACCTTTCAATCACTAGATGGAATGTTTGGCTAGCTCAACCAAAAGATTTCAGCTCCTTTAAAATTCCAAAATCGGCTAGAGCAAGAAACACAAGAGGGCTCAAAATCTAGAATTTTTTGTTGTGAAGAAAAGCTAGAAAAAAGGGATTTTTGAACTACTTTCTTACCTCAAACTGACAAGGAGTTGTTCTAGCTTACAATGGTGTTCTTCAAGCTTCAAGAAGCACCACACCCATCGAGATGAAGTGTGAGTTTTTCTGATTTTGAAAAGAGGGAAATACTCTCCTAAGTGAGAAGAGTTAAATGGTGCAGTTTTTATTGGATTTGGACTAGGTTTGAGCTTTCAACAATGGAGGAGAATGAGCTTGGTGAAGAGGGCTCATGTAATCCCCATGTTTGCTGGAGGAAGAAGGGGAGTCTTGATGGGGGAGAGGAAAAACATGAGAGAGAGCAAGAGAATGGAGGAGAGAGACTACCTTTTTCACTGTTGTACTTGTTGCTTTATTTCCTTTGTCCTTTAGTATATAAGAGAGAGTAAAGAGTTAGGAGAGGGAGCTGAGTGAGCCGTTCCACACAGCCCACACACACCACTCTCTGATTTTTATTTACAAATGGGGAAAGTTACTTTGGTTTTATTACGACTAACACCCCACAATTACTAATTTTTACACTATTCACTAACCGGAACCCGTTTTCCGGAATTTTCTCGTTTAATTAATTTTAATTGTTCTAGACCTTCACTAATGTATAGTTATATACATTTGATGGTATAAAATTATTACGGGTCTATTTAACCCACTTCAAGTCGTGTTTTCCCGGTTTCCTCGAAAAATCTAGGATCCTAGTCGAGGTCACATACTCCCTATGGTTATGTAACGCTCATTTTTACATTCTTCGCTTTTTAAGTGTTTCCTCTTTTCTTTGGTTTTATTTTCTTCACCAATATTCTTTAGGAGCTATTAGGACCTTAAATACCATATTAGAATGATTTAATCACTTTATTTTTAAGTTCGGGGTATTTCAATCTACCCCCCTTAATGAACATTGCCCTCAAAGTTGTTCAAGGTTGAAGGTTACTATATTTACTCATTTGACATTTCAATTGTCAAGGTTATACATTACTACTCCTTACGGATTCTCAGACCCGTTACTCAAGGTTTTTACATACAATACCATGCAAGTACATCCAATGCAAGCACAATACAATCACTACAATCCGTATTCCAACCATCCATCTGGTTTTACAATACACGATATATACATACATACTATGCAAAGCTATCCCAAAGCAATATAAAAATACTCTTTCGTATGATCCCGCAGGCACTCCGGTCATCTAGACACAGGACTTCTCTATGTCCCGCTGCCCTTCGAATAATACAATACAATACACTACCACTGTTCTCCCAGTCATCAGACAAAGGACCGCAGCCCTCGGTTAGGTGGTACAGGTTTCGAACTAATCTTCATTCTCAAGTTTGAAGGAAAATTCTTTTTGGAACACAATCAACTCCAAATCCAATTTATACCTATTACGTCTATTCTATGCGTGATTACTTGTGACCACTTGAAGGGAGCTTCAAGAATCATTCGACCCTGGTGTGATCAGCATCAGTGTTGAACTATCTTTCCACCCTAATTTGTGTTCGGTTTCCCTTGATCTGATCTGGATCAAGTTCGACTTCCCACATCAGTTTCAAAAAATCAAATAATTCAATTACTTCCATTTTCTATCTTTTTACTCTTCCTCGTCATTCTCTCAAATTCATACATCTCCAAAGGATGGGACTCAGTCAATCAATTATCCTCAGTTTACTTCCGAATATTTTACCTGAGACTTCACTACACATGGGACTTATTTTATAAATTACCCCTTTCATCCATTATTCTTAATCATCTCAAATAATCTATCTAAGGGATACAATACTTGTGGAGTTCCGTCCACCAATCATTCTCAATTTGCTTCAAAACAATTACCTAGGGAACTTAATTCCCTCTAGGTTCTACATTAGCTTCATACCAACTCATGCATCATAATACCGTGTCTAACTTCAGATAGACATATATAGGGATTCTCTTTCCCCAGGAGTTTCTCTACTCTTTCTCCTTG
Source organism: Limonium bicolor (assembly GCA_023374045.1). Lineage (NCBI taxonomy): Eukaryota > Viridiplantae > Streptophyta > Magnoliopsida > Caryophyllales > Plumbaginaceae > Limonium > Limonium bicolor. The sequence continues at coordinate 62,124,574 of CM041776.1, forward strand.
TATACTCACACACGAGTTAACAAGATAGGTATATTTTTATATACATGGTATTCACATCACTTATGCGTGATAACCATAACTAGGCTATGAATGGGTGCATATGTTTATGTAACATACATACCAATCATCAAACAATTCTCATTTGTGCTATGCACACTATAGTTTACGTAGTTAATACGTGAAACTTACACTAAGCGGTTTTTCGCTCCACCCCCCTTAAAAGGGATTACACCCACGTAATCTACCATATGTTATCATTGAACATTGGTTCACTCAATTCGGGCATCCTGAAGCATTTTAGCTTCCTTACGGTCTATTATTCAATGTATTCAGGTCAAAGGGTCTTAACCATACTAACGGTTTAGTCCCTGCACCAAGAATTCCCATTGGAGTTTATTTAACTCATAACCGGTTCGGTTCTAGCCTATCAGGCTTCAAGACATTGATAATTAGCCATTCTTTCATACTTACTGGGTATATTAAACCTCTGAGCTAGGGCCCACTAGCTTCTGCTGCGCGGCCCTAATAACTTTTGAGCTTAATTCGCCCTTTTTGTTATTCTAACTGTGTTATACATCCACTTCTTATCCCTTCAATCTTGGGATAGGCGGTTTCTCAACCGGCGCGTGGTGTCTCTTACCGTACGTGAACTCATTGTATTGCAGATTTTCTATCCATTTTCTGGAAATCTACCGTACATACTACTGTATACTTCTGTGATTACTCATTTAGTTCCTCTGACTTGTTGTCGGTTGGGGTTGAGCTACTACGCATATGTAGTGCTTCCTGTGATCATTGGTTTCTAGTATTCACTCATGTAGTGTTGTACCAGTTTCCTTTTATTGCACTATGTTGCATTTCATGAGCATCGATCCTCATGGCGTTCATAATTTCATTTCAGCTTTTGTTCCAATGGAATTCACTTGTCGTGATTGTTGGCTTGTCCAACGATCTTCGTGCTTCTTCGGCCCAAGGCCGCATGAATGTTTCTAAGTTTTCGCTTAACCAGCTTGCGCCATGTTCAGTGTTGTGTTTGCAAGCCTTCCGTATTTAGTACGGTCGGTCATTTCACAATCGGGTATTCTTGCCCCAAATTATCACTCCTCTTATCGAGTTGATCCACTAGGTATACGCTTTCAGTTCCTTATGCAGTCGTAATAGGAATGAACAATGCGTTCCTTGTGGAATCTTTGTTATATGGTATAGACTATGGGCTTTAACGCCTAGTCTATCTGCCAATTTCCGCATTTCGACTCCGCTGAGTCCAGCTTATGGTTTGTTCCCCATGTCATTGTCTAGCTACGTTCTCATAGTGGTCGCTTGTTGCGCACCATGTTCTTACTCATTGTACAACATTGTTTTCACGGCCTTTGTTACTGTGGTAGCTTTCCTTTACTCATTGCCATTGCTGTTGGTACCATTACGCAACAGTATACTTCAATGTTACGTTTTATGCTCAATCCCCTTGTGGTGTGAACACATCGGGCGTTTCTATGTTCGTGTGTATGGCGGTCGCTGTAGCATACTGTAATGTCATTATCTTGTCACTGTGAAGACGTTCTACTTCCATTTCGGGTTTATATGAAGGTTAGTTTACCTCGCATTCTCGCATCACTTATGGAACCGTTTACCTAGTGACTTGGTTGACCAAGGATGAAGTAGTCTATCGGGTCACCAGCTGTTTGTAGTGTTGGTCCTTTGATGTGTCAAAATACGCGCTCACATTGCTTGTTTTTGACGTTTACTGCCTTCTAAATTTTGGGCATTGGATAGAAGGTCTGGTTATGCAGTCTTACCTTTCTATGTCTATCATTGGGACATTCCAAGGAATTTCAGGGGTTTATGGGTCCCATTCTCGAATAGAAGAGCATACTATCATTGATAAGTGAGAGTTCTTGTGGAGGGGTATATATCCCCTCGCAAGTCTCACGACAAAGTTTTACTGTGTTAACCTCTGCTTACGTACTTCCACCGTTCATACAAGGGTTCGTCGTTTGCTTGGTTAGAAATGGAGTATACTACTCCTTCAAGTCTCTATGCTCTTTGAGCGTTATCATTCTACTATCAACATTGTACACATTCTGTGTTTACTTCTAAATTGTCTCTGGCAAAATCACATGCACGAGTTTGGATGTTGTAGTAGGTGAAAGCCTTTTCCGAGGGTTCGCACAATCTCCGCATTGGCGGCCTTATGGTAATGAGGGGTATCTTCACTCTTCTTATTTCTTGTTATGCCCAAGTGGCTAGGTCCATGTTGTCATCATCTAGATTCTCATGCCTCTGTTTTACTATTACTACAGAGAGCATATTGGGAAACTAAGAGCCTTGTCAACTGTACATTGGGACGATGCTCTAGTGGCAGCGTCAATGAGGTAGTCATTACTCCAAGCTACTCATTACATTGAATTCAAGTCGAGCGATTACTCGGTGGTCACTCCGTTCATTGTAGAAAATAACATTCTTCCCTTACTACTTGCCATTCTCGGTAGTTCTTCTTATCATTCAATGTGGGTTTTGCAACCGTTTAAACCTACTTAAGGTAGTTGGTTCATGGCTTTTAAACCACATTGCCTCGAGCTTTGCTCGTTGTCGGCTGTTCACATAAGCTTCTACTTCTCCGTATACCATCAAATGGGCCGGAGATAATACTGGGCTCCATGGAAATATTGTCCATCATGCTTCCGTGCATGGGAGACCCTTTAGATACCTTGACATTAATCGGTGCTCTTGGCGGTTTAGGGTACTTCCTATTAAGTGGAAACCTTTCGGCGTTCTAACCGAGTGTTTGTTTTAGCTCCCGTGTTCTTATCATGACACTTCGTTCAATTTCTGTTGACTCTGACACCCTTCAAGGATTGCTCCTAGGTGTTGTTACGTTATGCCGTTATATCTGGCTAATGTTATGATATGTTGTGTTAACTACACCACCTTGCGGTATCGTATTTGAACTATCTCATTTAAAGTTATAGCGTCTCCCATTCTTGGGTAGACCGTTGATACCTTCTCCTTGTGTTCTTGACCGGGTTTAACATCATCTTTAGTGAAGAATAATACTCCCGGTAGTCATGGTGATTGTTCTGGGAATTCTATCCTGTTTATTGGACATTAACGTGTCCGTGTAGGCATCTGCCTTACTGTTTTAGGCTGGGTACTCATTCTAGCTTTTCAAGCATTCGCTTCGAAATTCTTTTGAGACATATCCAAAGTCTAAATTGAATCATTTATGCTCCTTACACTTTCTAATTCTTGTTTATGATCCTTAGATGAATTCACTGAGTTCTTTGATACTCGTTAGTTCAACTGCGTTCTTCCACTTTAATCGTCGGAGGTGTCCATCTGTTCTGGCTTAAACTTACTAACGGTCCATAGAACGGTGTTGACTACTTCCCGTGTTCCGTACTCTACTTGTATACATATGTGAGGTACCATACTGATACATTACTACTTACCCGACTAACATATAAGTAGGACTGTCAGGCCCGCAAGCTCTTAGCAGAGTGGGTCGTCCCACATTTCGTTCTTGTACACTCATAGTGTTCGTCACACGCCTAGGTGAAGTATTCTATTGTCTACTCCTCTTATATCGTCCTATGATGACTTATTGTGAATCTTCTGGCTTGGTTTTAAAATCTGGGGGTTTAAAGGAAATATTTGAGTTTTAAATGAAAATTTTGGTTTGAAAGAAAAATTTCATGGCATTTCAATGTTGGTTGATTCTGACCGAGTCTAGCTTCCCGCTGACTGATATATAATTTAATGCAATGGTCAGGTCGTTAGGCCCTTCCAAGGTTTCATTCTTCAACTCCTTAGGATTTATGATCCTGTAGTCGCTTCATTGCGATCACGGTACTTTACTAAGCACTTGTGGTTTGTTAAAGTCTTTCTAAATAGTCCTATCATTACTGCACTTGTGGCAAGTGCGTGGTACCGGTGGTTTTTGGGTTAACCTATACCGATCACGGTATCGTTCCCTTGCGTATTTGGTAGCTTGTCGGCTCTTCCATTGATCTACTGATCCTTTACTTAGGTTAACCGATCTTCTGAGTAACTTCTCAGTGATTTCACATGGCTTGTCATTGATCAAGGTGCTTCTTCAATCCTGGAGATCCCTATCATTTTAATTTGTGTATTCCTGTTGCTCGGCTCCCCACATTTACCGTGGTTACCGAGCCTTAACTTGTTTAGGCACTACTTCCGTAGTCCAGTCGGATTGTGTCTGTGAATGTTCTCATAGCTGCCTGAGCTATGCCGGCCATGTATTGTAAGTAGTTTAAGAGTTAACCACTCCCGACTATGACCTTAGTCAGTTAATATACCATTGGTGGTATTATCTAGCTACTACTGTCCCGCAGACTTGTGTCTCGGGTTTCGTTACTGCTCCTTTATCCGCTTTGTTGCACAGCTAGTGCTTCGCTTCCCGCTGCTGTTTGACCAGCTAGGTTCTCATGACTGCTTAGCATGTCGCCCCCCGTGCTGTCATAAGTTGTAGTCTCCTTATGGTTAGGGTTCACATTCTACCACTATCAAGTGCGGGTATTGTAGTTCAACCAGGAACTGTCTCCGGGATTTCCAATCCTTGAAATCTACTACATGACGGATTCCTATTTTCCATAGGATTATTTCACAACTGCCAGATCGGGTTTTCCCGAGTATGAGAGGACTTTCCTTCTCTCTAGCATTCTTTCCCAAGTTATACAACGGGGGATGTGGAGGGCGGGTCTGATATTGTAGGTATCCGGTACACACCGGTGGTTCCTAACTAGCGTATCTCTCACTCTATCACTCAGCTCTTAGCCCTAAGCTCCTAATTCCTAACTCAGTATTTCCTAAGCTCGGTATTTCCACTCCAGTTATCAGAGCGATACTTCACCCTGATACCACTTTTTGTAACACCCCTACCGCTAATCTTGTCATTACCGTCTAATCTCCTCGTACTTCCATACTTACGCAGCGGATAATCTATACACTTCGGCGGGTGATACAATACCGTTAGCCACCCACGTGACTAATAAGGCCTACTTCCACTACAACATCGGTCTGATGGACCAGAATACCCGAGTAAACAATACAATTCACACTTCCAATTCCAAACCGAATACAAACGATTCTCCATTCAATACAATATTCAATACTTACAATGCACTATACCGAGTTTACTAAGATTCAAATCCAAAATACAACATTTCCCATAAGTCTATACATACTTACCAAAAGTCTAACCTCTTACCCATATCTCACAAGTCTACACGCTTTCCAAATACATAAAGGTGCACCGCTTGGTACACCGGCAGTTCAAAGGCTACAAGCCTGTATACAATACACCATCAAAGATATTTCCTAGCTAAACAAGGCATATAGCCCGGTCTCACTCTCTACGTTCAGCTTGTCGGATACCTGAAATATAAAAATAGTGCCCCAAGGGGCTCAGCAAAAGCTGCATATGAAATTCGCATACACAGCGTGCTAACGGGGGTACGCCGACTACTTGGTCGCATACATGGAGTTCATTTTATTCATACATGCATACATACTACAATGAACAGTAATACATTCATGCCATAGCGCACACATACATACAATCCAATACATACAAAGGGAGACAATCACAAGTCAACCATACATACTTACAAGGGTACTGAGATACAATTCTCAAGTCCATACGCAATACTTGTTAGTTGCTTACTCATTCGGGTTAATCGGATGTACTTTACTCTTTTACTCGTGATCAATGACTTACATTAGCCATGATCTTACATTACCAAATACTTTCTTACCTTAATACTCAAGTCAAGTCGGTATGACCTCCAAGCAGGGACTACGATATCCCACCACCGGGCTTTAGGTTGGCTCACTAATCCAGGTTGCTACCCATTTAAGGGGTTTGGACCATGGAAAAGATTAAGGCTAGGAATCGGATCCAACCTCTTGTGTCTCCTCATCCTCACACGTGGCCGAAACTATATTGGGCTTCTTACATACTCCAATTTACCATTATACTCAAAGTTAGAAGGGTTACTTAGTTAGTGAGTTAGTGAGAATCATTTCACAATCACTAAGTCAAGGGTTAGCGCAATTGCACTACCACAAACAAGCACTTCATCATCATTCATACATTTCATGAATTATACAAACTACAAGTGCAGGAACAATCCAACAAGGAACAATACACTACATGCACAAGAAAGTGCAATAAACCCGATTCGTGCATTTTATCTTATTTAGGTGGTCACACATAACACACAGCACACAAATCAGGTAACCAAGGTAGCATACAGGGCATGAGAAATTCATACCGTACACCATAGTTGTTCGATCCCCGATTTTCCTTCAGAGTCCAACCTTTCGAATCCTATAACACACATGGAGTCGGGCAGTTAATTCTCTATAATTAACCTAACTCCTTTAAATCTTTAGAGTTTCCCGACTTACAATTACTTACTCCTCACATTTCAAACTCACTTACATTAGTTACTTACTCCAAATTACTTTTCAAGTTTGTTTCCTTACTTATGTGCATATTTCCTCACCACCATTACTTATCAATGGTTTACTACTAGTGCCACGTATATACATATAACATATACATATATATACATTAGTGATTTTTTTGTTTGACCCGACCAACCTTACCCAGGGTCGGTCCCAAGGTTGGTCGGAGTTAGTAGGTTACGGTTTACAAAATTTCAGTTTGACCGACCCTACCAAGGTCAGTCATATGGTCGGTCGAAGTCAGTAGACATCTGTTCTGCAAAATTTCAACCCGACCGACCTTGCTAGGGTTGGTCCCAAGGTTGTTCGAAGTCAGTAGACTCCCGGGTTTACAAATTCAAGGCCGACTGACCCTACCAAGGTCGGTCCAGCCCAATACCCATTTTAACTACTCACATTGAACTCCAAATTCACCTCAATTATTATCCAATCCTTTCCTAATCATTTCCACATGTTTTCTATATTTTTAAGCACCCTTAAACACTCTTAAAGCTCCTTAAATCATTGGTCATACTCATACTCCATTCTTGCTCAATTCTACAACTTAAACTTTCATTTTCGCACTTATGCACTCTCGTGCATTTCCACCCCTTTTCTCTAGGTAGTTTACCATATCCTTAGCTCCTTTGATCATTTCAAATCCTTTCTAGACATTCATATTTCTAATTCCAAAGCTCAACCATTTCCCTCAAAGTTACTCAACCTAGTTTGAATCTAACATCCCAAGGCATCATTGATAGCCTCTTTGCTACAGATTTTGCTCTCCTCTTTAATCTCTCCATGGTTTGCACTTAATGCTATCCTAGATCACACACTTACATCATTTCTCATTCTCAAATTCACCCAAGTATATCATTCTCTTTTAATCCAATACCAAGGCAATTTAGCCACTTAATTTCACCTCTACAACACCCAGTTATCCCTAGGCTCTTTTCTCCTTGTCAACACACTTGAGTCATCAAGTTTCTAGAGCAATTTCAACAGAGTTTCCCCTATAAACTTAGCATTGCCCACATACAAAATTCAGCTCACCGCATCAACTCCAACATCCACATCATTCTTACCACTAACAACACATTAATTTCCTGCACATTATATACATTTCAACACCTTAACAACTTGGCTTTTAAAGCCCTTTACTCATCATATACACAACACTAACATATCCAATTCCTATTTACACTTACCATAGCCCTTCCAATACTAATACTATATAAGTTCTCATACTACAAGACATTAAAAACTCAATCCAAGGTGAGCTCATTACCTTGTGATTTCTTTGACTTTTTTTTCCTTTCTTCCCTCCTTCCTTCCTTGTTCTTCCCTTTCCCTTCCTGTTCTTGTTTTACCAATTAGTCAAGCTACAGCCCATTGTCCAATGGGATACACATATACACCAGTGAATACACAACTCTAGAATAAACCCTAGAATTCAAGAGGAGTTTGAAGCTCTAAAATGAGTGATTACCTTTCAATCACTAGATGGAATGTTTGGCTAGCTCAACCACAAGATTCCAGATCCTTTAAAATTCCAAAATCGGCTAGAGCAAGAAACACAAGAGGGCTCAAAATCTAGAATTTTCGGTTGTGAAGAAAAACTAGAAAAAGAGGGATTTTTGAACTACTTTCTTACCTCAAACCAACAAGGAGTTATTCTAGCTTACAATGGTGTTCTTCAAGCTTCAAGAAGAGTCACGCCCATGGAGATGAAGTGTGGGTTTTTCTGATTTTGAAAAGAGGGAAATACTCTCCTAAGTGAGAGGAGTTCAATGGTGAAGTTTTTATTAGATTTGGACTAGGTTTGAGCTTTCAACAATGGAGGAGAATGAGCTTGGTGAAGAGGGCTCATGGAATCGCCATGTTTGACTAGAGGAAGAAGGGGAGTTCTGATGGGGGAGAGGAAAAACGTGAGAGAGAGCAAGAGAATGGAGGAGAGAGACTAACTTTTTCACTTTTGTACTTATTGCTTTATTTCCTTTGTCCTTTAGTATATTAGAGAGAGTAAAGAGTTGGGAGAGGGAGCTAAGTGAGCCATCCCACACAGCCCACACACACCACTCTCTGATTTTTATTTACAAATGGGGGAAGTTACTTTGGTTTTATTACAACTAACACCCTACAATTACTAATTTTTACACTATTCACTAACCGGAACCCGTTTTCTAGAATTTTATCGTTTAATTAATTTTAATGGTTCTAGACCTTCACTAATGTCTACTAATAGACATTTGATTGACTAAAATTATTACGGGTCTATTTAACCCGCTTAAAGTCAGGTTTTCCTGGTTTCCTCGAAAAACGCGCTTTAAGGTTCGTTTGTGGTTTTTAATCCGTTTTATGGATCTTTTTCTTCGGGAATTGTTCCCACATGTACATTTAGGCATAATTAAGCCTTAGGAACCCATCTATGGTTATGTAACGCTCATTTTTACATTTTTCGCTTTTTAAGCGTTTCCTCTTTTCTTTTGGTTTTATTTTTTCACCAATATTCTTTTGGTGATATTAGGCCCTTAAATATCATATTATAATGATTTAATCACTTTATGTAAGTTCGGGGTATTTCATTCGCATAGACTAAAATTACAAAGGCGTCTTCGCTGAGTTGTCCATTCTATATGTCACCTGTTCTTTCCTACATCAAAGAGAGAAATTGTACTTGTCCTCGTTGATCGACTTAATGCAATCCGTTGATATAAATGTTGGTTATTTTATTTTAGTTTAAAAAAAGTAATATTTATTAGTTTAAATGTTTGTTTCACTAAGGTAATTATAGATAAGAATATTGGTTATTCTTATTTCTTATATTATTATATATGGGGTTTTGAAATCAAATTATAAAGACACAAAATACAACAAAACATAGCCTTTTCTAACAAATTATAGGAAGAAGTGTGTTAGGATTCTTAGATTGTATTTGTAGCATCTTTTACCTGCAGGGAAGAATATTTCATCGAATGACAATGAGTGGAAATTAATGACAATCGTTCACACGATCTACATTATTCTATTGCATTGAAACAATAGCTAAATACCCCGATTTAACATCTCTCTTCTCTTATTATAGGGCATCCACGGTAAGAAAAGGGGATTCCACCCACACAAAAATGTTATTATAATTTCTTCTCTTACATTCTCTCAATGTGTCAACAAAAACCTTCTCTCCAAGTTCTTAATTGAACAACCCTTTCACATCTTCTTTCATCTATCTCATTATTTTCATTTTTTTTTATCACTATAAGTAGAATCCACATCATTATGGATGTCCTTAGGCCATCCACAACGCTAGAGTGTTTCTTAACTAATTTCTAGATACCATGTCAACAAAAAATATTTTTTTAATAGCTAAGCAACTCAACCAATATATTCATCCCCACAATAAGAAAGTTTCTTAACATTCTCACTCCTCCTACTATTTTTTCTCCTCCATTCTCCCGCTATCTTCTTTTTACTTTATCATCCTGTACAAAATTATTAATAAATTGAAACAACCAATCCAATTGAATGTTCGTACTTTACTTAAATAAGAAACGATGAAAGAGAAACTTGATGGATTCCACACCACGATAGAATTTTTTTCAATTTCTTACTGACATGTCTGGGTGAAATCCACACCATTATGAATGCATAAGACACCATCAATTAACAACAAATAAAAGAACAATTCAAAACAACAAATAAAAAAGATCCATATAATTCCACCGTCGGACGACATGCGTACGTGCTAATATGGCCGCGTACCGTAATGTAAAATCTAACTTAAACATACGTAGTGTATACGCTTCGAATAAACACAAATGCTTCCTGCGATTCAATTAATAAATTCTCAAGTGGACTATCTTTTATATGGAAACAAACCAAGATTCCAATCAAAATAAAATAATGTTAATGCCCACCGGCCTAACCCAGAGCAAACTGCACTGTAGTTGGTGCTTCACACGTACGTGTACTTGGCCACTTGGCTTTTATATGAACAGATATATTTATATTTTAGACCCTCCTTCCCTTTTTAGTTTATACACCTTAGAAGTTAGAAGATTATATATATATTTCTATGTACGTGTATATGAAAGATGTCTCGCTCGAAGATGTTTGGTCTTCCTACAGGTCCTCATATCAAGAAGGCAAAAAATTACCCTGCCCAGGAACGTAGCTCGTCTTGTAGTGGATCTGGTTCAGCTAATGGAACCTTCACAATCGGTCGTTGGCATGCGGGGACTGTCAAGAAATATGACACTTAAATGCTATGGTCCTTTTTTGGATGAATGCAGTTATGCCCATGATGGAAGATTTCTATTTCAGGTTATGCATTATTTTTCTACTCTTTGCTGGTTGTTTTTTGTTTTTTTATGATTGGAGGCACAAGACCTAATCAGCCGCATAAGTGGATCAACAACATAACCGACACCAACAAAAACAAAGAGAATCCCTATCCTTACTACCTGCAAAGCATCTAAACAACACAACAATCCTTAGCTTTTAGCTCTTACTCTACCTCTGGTTCTATTGACAACCTTACTAATATGAGAAAACTTGCTAAAGCCGATAGTGCCCTTCTTTGACCCCAACCTCCCTTTGGAACTAGCTCTAGAGGTGGTCCTCGAGTGACTATCAGAGTCATCCCCAACACCTGGAATGGGATCCTACCGGCCGTCTCTGACTGACGCTGCCTTTCTGCTCGTGAATAATGCTTTCAAGGTTACTAAGAGCCCGTCCCTCTATCAATGACTCTCAGCAAACCCCCAAGTTTTTTGGCAAGTAGAAAGAGAGTCTACCTCGCTTCATCCTTAACAAACTCTCTTCCGGCTCACCGCCAGCCTAGAGGAGCCATTGCCAGGCTCAAAGCTAGAGGAAACTCGGGGTGATCAAAAGATTCCTAAGGTCATCCTCATACCCTCCTTCTTCCACCTGCTCCATCTGGGAGGATCAAGAACAGTTTCAGGGCGAACACCAACACATCTGCAGTAGCACTACTGGAGATCGACTCAACCCCAAACACCTCAGGCAATTCATCTTACTATACCACTGATCATCTATCGACCCGTCCTGACCATGCCTTGTAATCTCATCTGCTATAGGGTCGTGAACTGCCTCCTTACTAGATATTGGCTTACGAATAGAAATAGGCAACCTCCCGATAGATCCCCTAGTCCGGCCCGCAAATCGATCTTAGTAACATCCACCGTGCTTGGGGAGGAACGACCCCACTATGATCACCTCCAACGGCGCCCCGCCCATACTCGGGGGGACCGGGTAAGACCAACCACCTCCCCAACTAGGACTTCGACCCCACGACCCGCTAGGGTCAAAGCTTTGGGCCGTGAGCCCACCCTAGTAGCCATAGCCAAGATACGGGTAAACCCAGCCCAGGCACATGGTATACACACCACTAAAGGACCAAGCAGGGTTCCAACTTCCAACATATCCAGAACTTGGACCCATAGCACTCCTCCCACAGTGTGTTGTAGTATTATCCACCTCGGGACAAACATGCACGGCTGACGATTGAATTCCCGACAAAACATTTTCCGTAGCACCGTACATCCCTTCCAATTACTTACCAAAATACAAAGTTTTTTCGTGACGGTTGGGATCACCATCATCAACACACACGTCTAGTTTAACTCTTGCACACGACCCGTCCACCACCACTTTGACATCACCGACAACTCAAACCTTCTATCGAGCCCTTCGCCAGTAACCTTTTGATCTTCTTCGTCTGTGCACCGCCTAGCGAAATCTCTAGGCTCTGTACAACTTCTTCATGCTTTCCAGAAATTACTGGAACCGTCAATGCTCTACCCTGCCTTACACCGCCGTCGCGTCCGCTCCCCTTATTTCTCGTCAAATACTTAGCCCTTCGAGCGAAGATGGTATTCCCCCCAGAAACATACATCCTTGGATATTACCAGCAATCTCCCCCACTTTCAAATCATCCTTCAGATAAACCAAGGCAAACACAAGGGGTTATTAGTGCGCTGCTTCTTTAAAATGAAGATACCTGAATTGGAGTCGTCCTTCCGTAAAAGCCAACGGAGAGCCTGATCATCTATCATCCTGCTAAGGTTGCCAGTGAATAGTGAACCACCATGATGTCCATTACCAGCTTGGCTCATGGATGATACAGAGGAAGATGAAGCAGTGGAGGATATTGATGACAGGTATGTTGCTCTCCTTCAGATTACACATGTAAATCAACGACTGGCTCAAGATGATACCACTATCACCAACATTTGTTTCTTATTTTTCGACCTCGTATATTTCGGTGACTCCATCTTCTTCAAGTCCTGCGGGACTGAAACCTTAAAACCTCTGGCTTAAATCCTCTCCTTTCCATTTGACATGGTTGACCAGAAGGTCCTGGGCATGATGAGTATATCTAGTTAATTGGTAGGTTCTAGGGGACATCTGTTACTATTAACAGGTCAAAGTCTTCTCCTCTACTGATGGAACCAAGATTGATTGACAGTGTTTTATTGACCCTCCAAGTTGTTGATGCACATATGGCACTAGGGAATAAGATGTCAGGAATGGAGAAAGTTTTTACCAAACCACGCTGATTTAGAGGCAGCCTTCGAAGTACCGAGGGCTGCCTACTGTAATGATTACTTGATATTAATCGTTGGGGATTCGGTGACCCCCGTACAGTTAAAATATGTCACCAACTGTTTTGTTGTCCTTAAGAAATAGGATGTAATTTAGGAAGACGGTTGGATGTGGTTGATGGAATTGTAGATGGTTTTTTTCTATTTATATTTAGGTGTACATGAAGCATTCAATCTTTGAGGATAATCAAAGTTAAGGTGTTTTGGGTGTTAGCGGTTTTTAAGAAGAATTAGAGAAGATGGTGGTGGCATTTGAGAAGAAGGATTTTGATATACAAGCACTAAACATTAACTGCTTTGTAGCTAGTTTTGAAGTGGATGAATGCTTAGGCTTGATGAAGCTCGTTGTGTAAGTTTTTAAATGACCGTGTTTAAGAATTATCTCAAGGATGTATGTTGGATTGTTATTTCCTAGAGATTATGCTTGTTGGAGTTGGGAATTATGTTTCCCCTCTAATTTGGGGGAGGTTTTCTGGCTTAACTTGCATTTCTTTGCTAGTATTTAAAAAAGGTAGTGTCTATGAAAGACCATACACCTTCAAAGATTGTTGGGTGATCTTCGATCAACTTTTGCAACTTCCTTGTAGATTTCATTGCACACAACAAATGTGGGTTGGCTTAGGGGATGATGCTTCGGTCTTAGATACAATATGTGTAGTTCTATTATGTTTAACATGTATTGTTGTTGGCTTAGTTTTTCTAGTGTGTACTCGCTTGCTTAATGTAATGAAAGTGATATTTTTTAAAAAAATATTGAAATGGTTTCAGTCTAGGTCTTGCACGGTTCCATGTAAATCATACATTCTATTTCAGTAATATATTAACATATATTATTAATTGCTACAAATCTACTAAAATAAAAACAAGCATTAATATGTCCATAAATCCCTATCTTATTGCCATTTTGGCACATCAAATCTAAGAAAGGTATATGTTTGATGATGATTATCAAAAATATGGTAGTAAAGGATAAAAGTATGTTTTTTGTGTTTTTGAAAGACAAATGGACTATATATTCATATTAATAACAATGAGATACAAGTTGTAAGGTTATCAAACCATCACCAACTAGGTGGTCATTCCTTCTTATGTTTGCTATTGTACGAGGAACTGCATTACTAGCTCTATTCACAAGTGACCACATTACTCTATGAAAAAGATGAGACAGAGGCAAGTACATCCATTACAATTAGTCTAACCTTGTCCGTACATCCGCATTTCCTTTCAAAAAGTTAATATTAGAGAGGCAATCCGAAGATAATCTAATAGTGTGAGAGCAAGTCGATGAGCAATGTCAATACCCAAAGATAGGGCATTCACCTCCACCATTGTCGGTTCCCAAGATGATGATCCTTTAGCTATTCATGCGGCGAGATTGCAGCCATCTGATGATTTACATTAAACTCCCATGCCAAATCCTTTATCATCTACACTTCCTTCAACAACATTCTCCTTCAAGGCCTATTGTTCCTCATCTTCATCAATGTGTGGGATTTGAACTTATTGGGCCATGTTCAAGAATGATTACTTGGTCTATGCTAGTACCAAAAGTGATTGTTCACCCATGATCCACCTGATTTCTGGCAAACCAAAGTTTTTAGAGTAAAATAATGGTGTTCTTAATGTGTGAAAATCTTGCAACACACATAGTTGTTAATAAATCAGTCACGTAAGACACCATCATCCGAAAGATGTGGCGGCTCAAGCCCATTTTCTTTCCACCTTATCTTGATCTGGGGGTAGTGGGGCGCCAGGCAGGTAGTAAATCATGGCATCGGCGCAAATTAAAGAACAACATGGGATAATACCTTGCATAAGCTTGCAAGCAAACAACATAAGTCATGGTGGTAGGTGACACTTCCGTAGCTAGCCAATTCATAACACCACCAATTTTGTTTTTATATGATGTGGGTGCGTCCTTATTAAGCTTAATAGACATGGCCAAATGGTAGGCAGATTTAATAGAGAACATGTCAGGTTTTGTTTCACCCCAACACCATCCATCATACGTACCATGTTACTTAATATTGTTCTGAGGATATGAAATACCCCGAACTTAAATATGGTGATTAGAATATTTTAATATAGTATTTAAGGGCCTAATAGTGCCTAAGTAATTTTTGGTAAGGAAAATAAATCCAAAAGAAATGAGAAAAACGCTTAGAAAGCGGAAAACGCTAAAACAAGCGTTAAATAACCATAGGAGGTACGAGACCTCGGTTATAGTATCGTAAGGATTCCTAGGCTCATTCATGCCTAAATTAGGATATACAATTGGCGTTCCGAGATCCAAGAAAAGGGATTAAAACGCTAAAAGGGCAGTGGCTTTAGCGCATGTTTTTCGAGAAAACTTGAAAACGTGATTTTAAAGCGGTCAAACGAACCCGTAAAAATTATAAATCATTAAATCACAATAATAAGCATTAATGGAAGCTAATAACCAATAAAAATAAAGCAACGAGAAAAATCCGAAAAACGGGCCCGGTTAGTGAATAGTGCCAAACCGGGTAAATTAACGAGCGATTTCTGTAAAAGACGAAAACCGCTCCGGCATGTGTATACAGTGGGGCCGGTTTTGGATAATTAAAGCAGCCTCCCCTCTCTATTAGTTAAATGACAAAAGGAAATAAAAAGAGTTGAAAAGTCAACAAAGTAAAAAAGTAAAATAAAGTACAAAACTCACCTTTTATACTCTCTCTCCTATCCTCTCTTGTGTCTCACGTACTCCCTCCTCTATTTCTGAACTCATCTCCTTCCTCCCAGCCATACAATGGCGATTTCACAAGCTCACACCAGCCCTCTCTTCTTCTCCTATTTTCATGCCTTAAACAAGGTTGAAATACAAAAATAATTACACCACTAGACTCCCCTCATCTTGGAGCACATTTCCATCCTTTCAAATTCGAAAATCACCACTTTCATCTCCATGGGTGAAGCTCATTGAAGGCTTGAAGAACACCATTGTTAGCTCCTTCAACTCCTTTGTTGGTTAAGGTAAGAAAGTAGTTCAAAAACCCTCATTTTCTAGCCTTTCTTTGACTACCGAAAATCAAGAGTTTGAGCCCCATTATTGCCCTTGTTCCAGCCGGTTTTGGCTTCAATTTGGGAGCTGGAATATTGTTGCTCTATTAGCCAAACACTTCAACTAGAGATTGGAAGGTAACTCCTCATTTTGAACTTCAAACATTCTCTTGAAAATTCTAGGGTTTAATTCAAGAATTAGAGATTGATTAGTATTGTTGTGTATACTTGGGTAATGGCTGTAGCTTGGCCGATTTTGAAACTAGGAACAAGAGAAAGGATGGAGCATGAGTCAAGGAGGAAGAGAAAGGGAATGAAAAGGGAACTTGGAAGCTTAAGGTAAATGGCTTGCCTTAAGGACTATCTTAGTTGCTTTTGAACTTTGGGATGGGAAACTTAATTAAAAGAATGAAACCAAAACCTTGTTAGGAATGTACTTGGTTGTAGTGAGGAACTTTGTGAATGTTGGTTGTATTGTAGGCTTTAGAGCCAAATAATTTGTGAATGAGTATTAGTATTGTTGTTTGATGGAGTATTGATGTATTGAGAAGGATTTGTGTTGCTTTGATTGCTGGTAGGACCCTTGTAAGGGTGTGGCTAGATTAGGAATGAAAATTGGTGAGAATTGATATGTGTGGCTAGTAAGAAAAGTAGGTGAACTATGGCGAAATTTCGGTAGGGATTGTGCATTAAAGAATGACTTGGTGAATGGGAGAACCCAGATGTGTATTGGGGATATTAGAGAGGTATAATGACCATGGATGGATGATGGTAGTATGTGAGGTTAAAATACAAAATCTCTAGCAAGAGAGTTATCAAAATGCATTGTTAAACTAAGAAGAAATTGGTGTGCAGGATTTTGTAAAATGAGTGTTGGAACTTGGGTGTAGGTAGTGTAATGGCTTGGAAACGAATTGGCATGGTAAGGTGAGGTATTTAGAACGCTAGAATGGCATTGTTTGAGGAAGTATTGGATGGGAGAATTGAATTTTAAAATCTGTAGCATAAGTGTAACAAAAACTGTTACATGTGTTGAAGAAGAAGTAAGGAAATTGTGTAAGTTGATTTAGGATTGAGAAATGAATTTGGTTGATGAACTAAGGTGGATTAGAGGATTTAATTAGTGTTTAAACATGTAGGAAACATGTGGAAATGATTAGGAAAAGATTGGGTGGAATTGAGGTGAATTTAGAATTCAAGTAGATAATTAAAAGGGGTTCTGCAGCCGACCCACCCAGGCGACCTACCCTAGCCTGGGTCGGTCGGACTAATTCTGTAACCCGGGTGCTCTCTGCAGCCAACCCCACCCAGGCGACCTACCCAGAGTGGGTCGGTCGGCCTTAAAAAAAATTAAATTAAAATCAAATTAAATATATATATTACATACATGCAATATATAAATATATACATATACTTATACCCATACATACATATATATACATACACGATATATATATATACATACACACATATATATGTGTATAAGTAAGACATTAGTGCTAGAATAATGAAGGAGAAAGTTAAGCACACGAGAAAAACTAAGAATAACGGGACAATGGGGTAAGTACGGGAGTAGTAATTATTTGTGTATCGTATGAACATAGTATTAATAACAATGTTGGAAACATTATCAGTGGAACAAGTGTGAATCGAGGAACAAAGGACACCACGGTAAAGCTAACCCCGGTGAAAGGTATGATTTCCTCATGCCCCGTATGCTAACCGAGTTACGTTGATTTGGGTGCTGTATGCCGGCTAATCAAGACTAAAGCATGAAAATGGTTTATTGCCTTTCGTTGTATGTCTTGTTGTATGTTGTGTGAGCTAACCTTTCTTGATTGATTGTATGGCTTCACTTAGTGCGTAGACCGACACTTAGATGAGTCTTGTTGTGTAGTGACTCGTAGTAAGAGTCACGTTGTGAACTAACAGAACCGTAGAAACGCACTAAATTAACAAACCAATAACCGGTAACACAAATCAAGGAACTCACTGGAATGTGAGAGAATGTACGGGAGTAGTAACCTCCCGATAATGTTAGGAGAACCGAAATGAATAAACCACAAACATAAGTAGCGGAAGTGTACGAGTAACCTCTAGTAGAGGAATTAATGATGGTGCAGGTTATGAACCATGAGAGTAGTAAAGAATGATGAGGGATCTCCAAACCCCCTTAGCAATTAGTCGACCCATTATGAGAGGACCCGACTGATGTAAGTATGTCCCGAACATGAGAGTATTCGATATGTTGGGGAAACCCTTAATCTGAGGATACTAGTCGGTGGTAATTCCCTAAGCTGGTGGAGGTTATCAAGAGAGAACTTCTAGGCTAATCCATGAGATTATGTTGTGCTCTGAGAGAAGAGTGTTGGGAATTTGAGTAGTCCGGTAAGAACGGACATTGAGTATTTGAGGAGCTAAGCATATAGCCCTCGTATTGTAGGTCCGGTGGCGAGTCTTGTGTATGACTCCGCCCAGAGACCAAAGTAATGAGTATTGCGTATGTATGAGTAAAGTAATGAGTATCGAGTAAGAAGCAAGTATGAGTATGTAATGAGTACCGAGTATTGAGTACGTGTGAGTAAGTATCGAGTATTGAGTATGTAAGAGTAAGTATGGAGAATTGAGTAGTGAGTATGCACTAGTATAGTAACGAGTACAGAGTAAGGATCGGGTACGAGTAAGGTATTGAACATGGAGTGATGAGTATGCAAGAGTAAGGAGTAAGTATGAGTAGAGTAACGAATATCGAACACAGTACGAAGAGTAATGAATGTATAACAAATACGAATGGTTGACTATTGAATTGTCTTCCTTAGTAAGTATTGAACTTGCATATGTATGTGGGTATTTTTGATTGTATTGTTGTAGTATGAGTATGTATGTATGCATGTAAAATGAACTCCATGTATATCCGACCCAAAGTAGTCGGCGTACCGCGTTTAGCACGCGGTATATGCGGATTTCATATGCAGCGTAAAGCTGACCCCCTCGGGGGACCGTTTTTAGTGTGCAGGTACCGAAGCTGTTCACCGTTCGAGAGAGCAGGACGGGACTGCTACATAAGCATGGGTAGTTGAGAAAAGGGAATTGTATTGTAACGTAGTACGAATTTGGAAGTCTAAATTGTATCGGTGATGTAAGGATTGTAGTATGCTCGGTATAGTATTGTATTGGAGCTGTATTTGAATTATGTTTAGTATCAAGGGGAAGTATTGTATTGTGTAGAGCACTCGGTATGTTCATATTCATCAGACCGATAGTGGTGTAGTATGTAACTCGCCTTATTAGTCACGTGGGTGACTAACGGCATTGTACACCCGCCGTTGAGTAAGTAATATCCGCTGCGAAGGTAATATGGTACGGTAATGACGGTATTATAGCGGTAGGGGTGTTACAGGATATGAGCCACATCCTCCTCTAGGCTATTACAGGACTCTCTAACATTATCTCACAAGAATAGCATCATTGAACAACTATAGATCATGGAAGCTTAAGCCTTATTCATCGAGACTTTTATACATAGTGTCCCAACTGGGCCAAAAGATTCCTTTACAAATCAAAGCCTCTGGCCACCAAAACTGTCGAATAATGCCTTAGATCTCTTTGATAAGACCACGCGACAACCTTATATCATGCATGACATTAGATGATATAACTTGAAGGACTAATTTGATGAGGATACTCCTCCCTGCTTGAGAGACTGTACAATGCCAACTTTGTATGTGTTGTGAAATCGTGTCCCTTATATAACTAAACACATGTGCTTTATGAAACCCTATAAAGCTTGGGAAGCCAAGGTAAATCCCTAGGTCACAGACTTCTTGCACCCTAATAGTGGTTGAGATCTGCTATTGGGAAAATACTATATCGGTATTAACCTAAGAAAGCATAAGGACAAGTGCACTTAAATCACTATAGCACAACAAGGTCGTATCCACAAGGAAGTTGGTTTCTAAATCCCTAATTTTGGTATCTAGTAACTGAAATAAAGAACAGTATATGGGTTTTAGCCAGAAGCAAGCTTGGTTGTTTGGTTCGGCATGGCGAAACAATAAACAAGTCAACTAACTCGTTGCTTTAATGGAATGGATGAAGAAGTACTCTAGATAGACCTGTCAAACTGGGTTATCCGTTTGAGTTTGGGTCAATATCCGATCAGGTCATTAAATTTTCTAGTCATTTCGGGTTTAAGTCACTCGAGTTTGGGTCAAATCGGGTTCGAGCTATAATAGTGTCAGGTAGATTAGGGTTTCGGTATTTCGAGTTATGGTTACTATTTTTTTAATAAATTATTAAATAATGTATACCTAATTTCTATAAAAATATACTACGCATAGATCACAAAAAGTCAATACAATGCATATTCTGAATTTTATTCAGATATGTTAAATCAAGTTTTTTGTCATATTTATTTAGGTCATTCATGTGTATGACAATATAGGGTCACTATTATTTCATGTTATTCGAGTTTGACTAATTTAAATTACTAATATTTTGGGACATTTTGGATCTGGGTTAGTTTTAGGTTATAACTTTTGCGGGTCATTTCAGGTTCGGCTCATTTTGGATTTAACCCAATCAAGTTTCAGGCTTAATATATTTAAATATTTTTGGGTTTCGGTCAGGTTTTAGGTTCGATAATTAAAAAAAGGCTAGGGTCACTCGATAGCATTAATCACAAGCTTTTTAACAATAGCCCTACAGTTTTACACCTTAAGAGTGCAAAAGCAAGGGTTTATCCCTTCCTTGGTCACAACTCCTATCTTAAAACCTAATGTTGATAGGAGTCACCATAAATGCAATAAATGATCAATTTAAAGTATAATTGTACATTGAAAAGTATAAAATAACTATAATGGATGAGGTAAGTTTACAAGCAATTTTCGGTGAGTTTAGGGTCAAACCCCATCCCAATGTACAATAGAGTAGTACTCAAACATTAGAGAGCAAATGAGAGAGATAGAGTAAGAAGTAGCCATTAATGGAGCTTGGCTTCAATGAAGGTGAAATCTCTTTCTTTTCTCTTGTTTTCGCCTCTTTTCTCTTGTTTCTATGGTGCTGGGTTGTGAATGAAGAATGAGTAGTGCTAACAGGAAAATTGTAGGGAAAAAACTATGTACAAAAGAATAAAATAATGAAAGAAATATAAAATAAACCCTACAACTCTATACGGGTAGCAAACAATTCCCGGTCGGAGTACAGCGTGAGCAAATTACGACCGAGTATCGAACCCAAGGGACTTATAGAAAACTAGTCCTTATCCCGGTAATTACCTATTCTATAATAAAAAGGGGGGAATGTAAATGACAAATAATTAACTAAAATCCTAACTGAATACGAGGTTTGGGATTACATCAACCTAAGTACCAATATGATCATGCATTGCAACTTCAAGACCCGAACTTAACCAACCAGCATGAATGCGCCGAACATCCTGCCAGACACCAGACGCACGGCATATTCAAATACTTTGAATGTGCCGGACACAGGAGACCCGGTAGTACACCCAGCACGTTCAATTGTAAAAACCGCTCTCTTGCTCCGGAGTAAGAATACAAGAACTCATCACCTATTAACAAATCGAGCAAATCATGCCACGAAATGAACAAGGTAATGGGGGAAGATGGGTTAATTCGAATCTTAAGTCTTGCTCCCGCTGAGGCGCAAGAGACAACGTTAAAGACCACTAAGATTTGTCTAACTTATCCTACTCTTGGACTTTTCATCCTTGAATAGAATTCGCATAAAGAGAATGAGTGATCAACTAATTCACTTGCACTCAGAACCAACATCTTAATGAACGCTTGAAATTGTATTAAAATAATCATAGTGTTACAAGGAAAGAATTCACCCCTAACCAATAACTAGCAAGGATTCCTACTTCACCATCCACTCAAATAAAGAAGAAATACATAAGGGAGAAGGAGATTGGTCATAGCCTTAACCCTGACAAAGATCTTCTCTTCTTCGTGGATGGATCCGTAGAAATGTCTTGGACACCAACAATGGAATGTGGGCGAAATGAAGTGTGAATGAAGTGTATTTGGTATGTTGAAGTGTCCAGAAATGAATAGGCTCACGGCCTATTTATAGACTTCATTTTCTCCTTTGTGTCAGATGTAATGCCGGGTAAGTAGTACCCGACACATAATAAACACGTGTCAACCACTTAACGGTCGAAACTGCCAAATTGGAGCGAAACGATGCATGTGCCGGTCAGGGATTGTCCGGCACCACACCCGACATCGGTTGAGTCGTCAACGGTCAATAACTGCTATCGTTTAGCGAATGGTGACGACTTTTCACTTGTGCCGGATAGATAGTACCCGGCACTATGCCTGGCATTACTTCCTTTCTGCTCTATACTTGTGTCGTGCATCAACCATCCGGCATTATGTCCGCATTGCTTGGTTAGAAGCTATTCCTTGTATAAAAACATAAAAACATAAGCTTGAATATATATATAATAAACTTTATGTATAATATAACACAAATACTAATTATTCTAACCTTAATTTGGCTAATAATCTTATAATTATACCTACTAAAATATGATAAGTCTAAGGCTTATCAAGGCCCTACACTTACCTTTTGCTAGTCCTCGAGCAAAATTAAATTAGAAAAGAGTAATTGCTTATGCACAAAACAGATAATCTCTGGAATGACAATTAGATAAACATTTTCAACTGTCTGTCTCTATTTCATAAGTATCACTTAATATTCCTTATCTATCAAAAACATACTAATGGGTATAAAAATAAAGAATTTCAAAACCGATCAAAAACTTTTGGGCTATTTTGTACAAGGGATTTTGTAATCTCTCCTTTTTCTGGTTTCCATCACTCAGCTCTATTTTTCAAGAGTTTCTGAATGTGGCCAAGACACTCATCGATGGTTTTTATATTCAGCCTTATTTTTCAAGGGTTTATGAACAACCATGATTTATTTGCATTGAAGAACGGGGAATTTAGGAGAAAAACAAAAGGAAAAACTCTCGTTTGTTTCTTTTATTTTGTGGCAATTTTTGCAACCTCATAATGCTTCATTTTTTTTTGAAAGAAGATTCTTCTTTTTCTTCTTCTTCTTTTTTTTTCTTTTTGAAGCTTCTCTTTTTTTCCTTTTTTTTCTACACAATCCCTATTTGAGATATCCACCCAAAAGAATTCTCACCATTTAAAAAGGAAAAGAAAATATTACCCAGAAGTAAATCAAGATAGAAATAGGAGTAAGGTCATATACTCATGTTAATAAAGAGAATCAAGAAGTTAAAAACAAGAATCTAAAAGTCATTAGAAAGGTTACCTCTTGAGAGAACAAGCATTCATCTTTTTCTACTCTTACTTTGTCAATGACATGCAAAAGCTTAGTAGAACATTGATAAGATCTCAACTTATATTATTTATATACTAATTT
This sequence comes from Limonium bicolor, assembly GCA_023374045.1. NCBI lineage: Eukaryota > Viridiplantae > Streptophyta > Magnoliopsida > Caryophyllales > Plumbaginaceae > Limonium > Limonium bicolor. Next base: position 62,148,102 of record CM041776.1, read on the forward strand.
TTCTTATATACATGTAGTTTTGGCAAAATATTTTTTTTAAGGGGGACGCCTGCCCTACACTTGGCAGGAACACTGTCCCCAGTGTTCAAAAGATATAGAATAAAAAATGAAAGAATGTTGGAAAATAAAATAAAATAAAAGAATGATAAAAATTAAAAAGAAAAATACTCCCTCTTTGGAAGAATGAGGGCATAAATGCCCTACACCTGTGGTGAGCCGAGGAATCAGAATTGTCACAGCATGAGCCAACTAAAATAAAGGCAACTGTAACAAAAAAATCACTAAAGTACACAGCTTCCATAATAAGAGAGATTTAATTGATAATCCATTAGTCATACAAGAATAATAAAGCAAATAAAACTAAAAGAAAAGCAAGAGGAAAAAAAGGAAATGGAGTCAAAATAAAATAAGATAAACAGAGAAAGAGAAGGAACTAGTGAACTGCTGCTGCCTGAGTGGAGGAGGATGGTGGTGAAGAATCTGAAGAAGAGTCAAGGGAACGTCTAGAACATCAGATAGGCTAGAAGAGCTAGGGGTAGGAAGCCCCTTCTTCTTCGTCTCTCGGCGCGCCTTCCTCTTCTCCTTGTCCCAACGTAGAAGATTCTTGACCAAACAGCTATGGAACATGATACCCTCTACTTCATCTCCATTCTGGCCTTCTTTCTGTCGGCCGCCAATGTTTTGTTCATCTGATCCACAGCCAACAAGAGATGATCATCAACCCGCCTCTCTTGCTCATCCTGGCGCTGAGATATACGTTCCTCAAACGCCTCCTGTCTCTGCCCAACCTCGAACTGCTGTTGCACACAGAGTCTACTCTAGTAGTCAACTCTGTGCGCATCCCCTCATAACTCTGCCGGAAGGAATCAAATCACCTCACGCGGCCTGCTGAGCGGCCTGAAGGCCTCCCTAGAGTGGCACTACTGCTGGAGCTCCTGATGGAAGTGATCGAGCTCTACAGCCACTCTAGGGTCTGCATCTGAAGTAGAGGTAGGAGGCGGTGCGGTGGAGATCGGAGGTGGTGGAGGCAGTAATAGCTGAGTACCCTCCCCCTGATAACTGGGGTAATCCTGTGCAGTAGGGGTCCTGGACCTCTGATCTGGGGGAACATAAAGGAACTCCCAGAGGGTGACTCTCTGAACCACCAGCGTCGAAGGAGAGCATGATCAATAGGGGCAGACTCGGTGTAACACCCCAACCGTTAATCTCGTCATTACCTCTTAAACTGTCACTAAATGCTCTTACTCACGCAGCGGAACTCTAATTACAACGAGGGGTGAAACACGCTGTTAGCCACCCATATGGCTAACCAGGCCTATCTTACATACCGTAACGGTCTGATGAACTAGAACAACCGAGTACACAATACAAATACAATACTCAAATCACCTCCTTGCTATACCGAGTCTACATATACGGATGTCAATAACATATTCGGTCTTACACCTCATTCAAGTACATAAGTAATTAAAGACTAACTACCCATGCTAACCACCGACCCCGTCCTACTCTCGACGGTATCGTCTTCGGTGTACCTGCAAATAAAAACGATGCCCCTAGGGGCTCAGCTTAAAGCTGCATATGAAATTTGCATATACCGCGTGCTAACCACGGTACGCCGACTACTTTGGGTCGGATATACATGGAGATTCATTTTAATTCAATCAACATGCATATAGTAATACATTATATATGTACACTACACAAGGATTCGACATTCAATCATGGGATACAATTCCTAACTAACATAACAAGGTTGTTAGTTGTATCATTTTACTCCTAGGCCTTGAGGGTTATACCTCACTATGCCTTGGTTACTCATTCAATAACTCACCCACTCTCTCGGGTTACTTATTCTTATTCACACCCATTCTCTTGGGCTACTGCAGACTGTATATTGTGAGTGGTTGGAACTGGTGTAATTAAAATAATTAAGAAAGAAATTAATACTCAAAATATCCGTCGGGCTGCAAATAAAACCCGGTCGCAGTAGTATAGTAAGACAGAAGCGGTCGGGGTCAAACCGTGGGACTTATAGCGAAATAAAATAGTACCTAAGCTTGTCACAAGAGGGGGGAATTAATTGACTTGTTTTTGTAAAATAAAACAACAGATAAGATTAACTGAGTTGAAGATAGATTAGACGGAACTCCGGGTTCAGGTTTATATAATCTGATTAATTATGTTATCTCTACCGGTTTATTATAATAGTTTGGCAAAATTCCTGTTATTATCTTAAGGACTAAGTCATAGACTCATAAGAACTCGTTTACCAGAAAATGCTCGGTCTAATCCAGGTTCGAGCAAAACATATGTAAACGGCGGTTAAGTGCGAGGAATTATATTTGCATCTGAAAATACTAACTTATTAAATCATAATAAGCTTTCTCCAGATTTACGGCTTAATTAACCTGTCTATTTATCACCGGTCTGATCAAAATAGACTTAGTAAAGCATTTTAATAAATTCATGAAATTTATTAAAAAGGTGAGAGATAAACTTTAATCGTAACAAACTGTATTTATTTTAACCGGTAGAAATATAGATTACATAATTAAACAAATTACGGCCAAACCTTCGCCCGGAGTAAATCCTCTTAGCCCAACATAATTAAAAAGACAGAATGAGAAGTAAAAGAAATCATCTGGGAAAGATAATTAATTCAGCTCCACTATCTTGACTGCTAATATTTGGGCAGAGTTGGACAGAACAACGGTATGGAAATGGAATGTTTTTATGGAATGAGGTGTTGTATGGAATTTATGTGGATAATATGTGGATGAGATGTATGATTTTTTGGAGAGTTTTATGGTATTTTTATGGAAGGAAAATGGCATAAGTTTGGGGTGGAATGAGATATGGATTAATGGAGGTTTGGAGGTGTATTTATAGAGAAATATAGGGTAAAGGGGGTGGTAAGGCGGTGGTATTTGCGTGTGAAGAGATAAGGATTTTATCTCTTCACACGGCTGCGTTCTGTATGCTGCATGATCGACATGTCCGGACCACCGTCCGGACCAGACTGGTCCGGACATGTCGATTTTCTTCTCGGGTGCGCTGGCGAGTCTTCGTCCGGACCAGGTGATCCGGACACTGGCCCGGACCAAGGGTCTTTTGCCTCTAAAATGTTCGTTTTAGCTCCGATTTGATCCCCGTTTTCGCCTACGCCGCGTTCGTCTCTTCGTGTACTTTGCTCCTAGCTTGGTTTTCCTCATGTTTAACCAAAAATTTGTGAGATAATCAATAAAAACATAACTAGAGAGGAAAAATAACCAAAGTGGAGGAAGAAGAGAAAATGAGCAAGAAAAGTGCTAATAAAATATATGAAATACACCTATAAAACATGCTCATTTGGACACTTATCACACCCCCACACTTATCTTTTTGCTTGTCCTCAAGCAAAACCATGTACCAAGTAAGTAGGGAATGCTCAATACTAACAAAATTATTATGAAGGGTAGGATAAAGATGTGAACAGTTCATGATCTTTTTAACTTATTGAGGAGTGTGATCCATCAACTGCTGGTGGCATAGGTGCGCTCAAGGTAAAATAAAATTAGAGTTTCGGGGTATGATTCAAGGTGCTTCAATGCTTCTTTGTTTAGGGACTCTGAGAACTTTTACCATGGCCAACTTCTCTCAAGAATGGACATTTGAGAAGAAAACAAAGGAAAAATAGATTCATGCATTTGTTTCACTTTTGCACAAGAGATGAGAAGATAATATTTAGCATCAAGCTTTTGTATTTTAAGAACATTCAACTCTCTTCGTTGGTACCAATGGGTGTCTCGCAAGTCCCTTCTTTATTTTATGTATATTTTTTAACAGAGAAGCACCCCTTAGCAATCCCTAAGAGAGAAGACAGAAAGAACCCCTGAGCAATAAAAATCCAACCATTTGCAGATTATTTGGTCACCACCGCATAAAAATGCTCCTCAAAAGTGATCAAATGAAATTTTTTAAATTTGTACCATTTATCCCACAATTCATAATAGTATTTATTCATAAAGAGAGAAACCTATATTAGCAGGGTCCATAATTTTAATTTTTGAACACATGCAAGACAAGCAGAGAGATTTAAACATTTTAAGCACAAAATGCCCCGAAAAGGGCTCTCACCCCCACCACTTAAGCTGAAGCAATGCCCTCATTACGTAGATGGAATTAAATTAATAGGGCACAACTAATGGAAAGAGTGTACTTCCCAAATTTCGTAGAGTGTTTAGAGCTCCCCCACACTTGAGTGCAGTTGTGGAATGTCATGAAATGTACCTGTAAAGAATATTCTACACAGCCAGAAGTACTCAAGTAAAACCTGCATTTTATTATAAAATGTAAAATGGAAATATAGTACAAAAGAGAAAACAAAATAAAATAAAAGGAAAGACAAAAGATAGATAGTGGGTGCCTCCCACCAAGCTCCCGGGTTTAACGTCTCTAGCTAGACGCCTGTTCGTAATTATGCATGTGAGCTCGCCATGGGAGAGATGTCGTTTTTGTCAGTGCCAGTTCAAAATTTGGAGTAAAGGTGTCATGCTGTTCCTGGACAAGATTAATTCTACATAAGTCAGTTGAAATATCAGAAGGAGAATTATACCTTTTAAGACGTGCCCCATTAACTTTAAAAGTTTCGCCCTGTTTGTTTTGGAGTTCAAAGGCACCGTACAGGGTCACACTAACATCTGGAAAGGACCAGCCCAATGAGATTTGAGCTTCCCAGGGAAGAGCCTTAATCTTGAGTTATATAAGAGAACCAAATCACCAACTTCGAAGTCCCTCTTCAGGATCATCCTGTCATGGAACTTCTTGGTGCGCTCTTTATAAATCGTAGCATTTTGGTAAGCCTGATCTCTCAGCTCTTCTAACTCAGAGAGTTGGAATTTCCTTTTCTCCCCCGCAGTAGTAGTCATGTCAAAGTTCAAGGCCTTGATCGCCCAATACGCCTTATGTTCCAGCTCTACAGGTAGGTGGCATGATTTCCCATAGACAAGCTTAAAAGGAGATATCCCGATGGGAGTCTTGAATGCGGTGCGGTAAGCCCAAAGCGCATCATCTAACTTCAATGCCCAATCCTTTCGTGATGAGTTAACCGTTTCTGGAGAATCCATTTTAACTCACGGTTCGAAACTTCTGATTGGTCGTTTGTCTGGGGGTGATAAGGTAGAGCTACCTTGTGACGTACCCCATATTTACCCATAAGCGCTTCAAATGAACGGTTGCAGAAGTGGGATCCTCCATCACTGATAATAATTCTGGCACGCCAAAACGGGTAAAGATATGTTTTTTAAGGAATCTGGTTACGGTCTTTGAATCAGCATGATGACAGGGTATGGATTCTACCCATTTTGACACGTAATCCACTGCCACTAAAATATATTGATGGCCTTGTGAGGAAGGGAACGGTCCCATAAAATCAATGCCCCAACAATCGAAGAGTTCCACTTCTAGTATTCCCTATTGTGGCATTTCATGTCTCCTAGATGTTGTTACCCATTCTCTGACAATTATCACATTGGGCGCAGAATTGGTAAACATCCTTGTGAAGAGTTGGCCAATAAAATCCTGAGGCCAGGATCTTAGCAGCGGTCCTTGTGGGTCTATGGTGACCTCCGGCTTCCTGTGAGTGACAAAAATGTATGACGCTGTGAATCTCATCTTCAGGGAGACACCAGCGAATCAACCCATCTGCACAGACTCGGAACAAATATGGATCTTCCCAGAAATAATGCTTTGAATCAGAAAGAAATTTCTTCTTCTGGGAGTAAGATAGATCATATGGTATTGTTCCAGAGACTAGATAATTGGCCAGGTCCGCATACCATGGCTCTTGTACCTTGGTGATTGAAAAGACAGTCTCATCGGGGAAGAATTCGTTAATAGGCACACTATCTGTAGGAGTTACCAACCGGGAGAGATGGTCAGCGACGACATTTAATTTTCCGCTCTTGTCTTTGACTTCGATGTCAAACTCTTGCAGTAGAAGAATCCAGCGCAACAAGCGAGGCTTGGCTTCCTGTTTGCAAATAGGTATTTGAGAGGAGAATGGTCTGTGTGTACTATGACTTTGCTTCCCCATAAGTATGACCTGAACTTGTCAAGGGAGAACACTATAGCCAGAAGCTCTTTTTCGGTGGTAGTATAGTTCTTCTGGGCATCGTTTAGTGTTCTGCTGGCATAAGCAATCACTCTTAGAATCTTCTCTTTTTTCTGGCATAGAGCTGCGCCCACTGCATAGTCACTTGCATCACACATGATCTCAAACGGGAGAGACCAGTCGGGTGATATGACAACAGGTGCAGATGCCAGTTTTTGTGTTATGGTTTTGAAAGCAGCTGAACACTTATCATCAAAATGAAACGGGGCATCTTTCTGTAGCAGGTCGGTCACGGTTTAGTGATTTTTGAGAAGTCTTGTATAAACCGCCGATAGAATCCTGCATGCCCGAGAAATGCTCGAATGTCTTTAACAGAAGTTGGTGCTGGTAATTTCTCTATAACTTCCACCTTGGCCTTATCCACCTCTATTCCTTCAGCCGATATCTTATGTCCAAGGACAATCCCGTCCTGACCATAAAGTGACATTTTTCCCAGTTTAAAACGAGATTTGTATCCTCACACCGTCCTAGGATCAATCAAGTTGTGCCAAGCATTTATCAAAACTAGAGCCATAGACAGAGAAGTCATCCATGAATACCTCTATGCTCTGTTCGATGAAATCAGCAAATATAGCTTGCATGCATCGCTGGAAGGTAGCAGGGGCATTGCATAGTCCGAAGGGCATTCGTCTGTACGCAAAGGTGTCGTATGGACAAGTGAAAGTGGTTTTGTCCTGGTTCTCTGGTGCGATTGGTATTTGGAAGTACCCTGAGAACCCATCTAAAAGCAGTAGTACTCTTGCCCTGCTAGTCTCTCTAACATCTGATCGATAAAGGGGGGTGATAAGTGTGAAAATATCTATTTTTAGGGCTTTAATTCTTTCTATTTTTATAACAATTCATGTCATATTTCTCACTTATCTTTTATGTTTTTCAAATATTCATGTTTAGATGAGAGCTGATGTATTTTATGTGTTAAATGCAGGAATATATATATACATTCGTGTGCCTGAATCAGCAAAGGAAGTCAATGACGGCTGCAATATAAAAAGATGGCTATAGGATCGAAGCCTTTCCCTTCTGATTGAGTGGGCCGGCTTTTCAAAAAAATATAAAAGGGCTGCTATGAATGTTATAAGGCACGGCAAGTTGAAAAGGAAAAAAGTCCACGTTGGACTTGCTGAAAAAGGAGGGCCGGTTGATTTGCTTGGAAAAAGAAGTCCACGGTTGGACTTGTTGCAATTAAAAAAAGAAAGATCGGCTGTTCGAAATATCTGGTGAGTAGATAAAAAAAATGGAAGATAAAGAAATCAGAAGGGGCGCCGCTTTTTATATAAAGAGAGGAGATTCACGAATTGCCAGGGCCACACTGTAACTCCCAGAACTTCAAGAAAATCAGCGCCGTACTGCATTTGCCTCCCCTTGCCTTTGATTTGCCCAACACCAGCCATCACCATCATCGCACTCTCATCATCACCACCATCCATACTCCCACCAATTCACGCCGAACTACCGCCCACCAAATTCGTTCACGCCTCCGTCCATACTCATCATCATCTCTCGCAACCGACACCACCATAATCCCATACCATCACCAACTGTAACTTCCACCCACCAGTTCGACGACGGAGATAGCACAAAGCAGCAGTCCGGTGCAGAAACTGTTCTACCGAGATCCGGAACAAGAGACCGAGGGTTTTCAGTAAACTGTTTCGTTTTGATATTTTGTTTCGTGTTACATTCTTGTTTGTTACGTGACATTAATATTCGTTTCAATGTTTGTTTTTGTTTTCGAAATCATGAGTGAGTAGTTTAATTTTAGCTTCCCGAGTTGGGAAGCGAAACTAATTCTTAACGATTATGTTATATTAATTTTTCCGTACAACTTTGTTTTTATAATTAGTTCGCTTCCTGTCCTTAATGTGTTTTAATTATCTGGCCAATAATTAGAATAATTTTTGTAGTTTTCTAATCAACATGCGAGAGCTGAGATAGTAAACTAGACATAGGAAGTCGAACCCGATTAATGACTAGAAGCGTGATCCCGCCTATAGGTTAATCGGACTCCCATAGAAACTGTTCTTTATGCGATTAGTTGTGTCCGGATTAGAGCATTAGCCTGCTGCTAGTTCTAGCAACTAGTTAGGATTCGTTAGACTTAGCCGTTGACGAATTATTTAAAGTTTCTGAGTGAATTATAAAAAAGTTAGGGGGAAGAGTTAATAATAAAATCTGAAGAATTAGGTGAGCAGAACAACTCGGGGAGCGCATTTTAATTATTAGATTTCCAAAACGTTATTTGTTTGAGTTTGCTTTGTTCGGTTAATTTGTTCTTTTAATTTCTTTGGTTATTTAAATTTGCTTAGACTAGTAAAATCCCTTTAAAAGTGACAATTTCCTGTTTTATTAGTTTAGGTTAGTTTTCTCAATTAGGTTAATTTAACTTGTTAGTTAATTGAAAGAGGTCCCTGAGTTCGACAACCCACTTAATCACTATACCCGCAAAACGATAGGTACACTGCCTAGGTAGAAGTATAGTCACACATATTTCTGCTAACAAGTTTTTGGCGCCGTTGCCGGGGACCTCTGGCACGGTTAATTAACAATTATTTATTTGATTGAGATTTTATTTTATTTTATTATTTTTTTTAATTTTGTTTCTTTCCTACATCCGTATTAATTCTATTCGATCTGTTACGTTTTGAATATTATTTTTATTTTATTTTATTTTACTTTTACTTTTATTTATTCTTCTTTTAACTTCGTTGTGTTTAGTAGCTGCACTTTAGTTTTCTTGATTACGTCGGTATATATTTCTCTTCTCGATTTCTTTTTCTTTCCTCTGCTATTTTCCTTTCTTGATTACTTGATTTTGTTTTGTCTTGCATTATCTGCAACTTGTTTTTGTTTGCGGTAACTAGTCTTGGTTAGCATACAAAGTGGTTACTAGTCTTGAGTTAGATTTTGATATCTTTACCGTCATAATATTTTGTACATTTTCTTTTATTTTATTTTACCACGGCATTGATTTTAGTTTAGTTAAGGAATTCATTAAGTTTCATTTTTCTTCTTATTTAGCATACGTGCGGTTACAGTAGGTAGTTAGTACCATTGTATTGATCCTGGTTTTTTTTTGGTTAGTTATTATTATTGTTATTATTATTATTATTATTATTATTATTATTTTTTGCAATTCGACATGGCTGACTGCACATTGAATGAGCATCAACAACCGTCAGTCGAGGGGAGACCTTCTGCTATTGTTCTCCCCGAAATCACACCAGCAGAGATGGAGGCCTGGCAGTTCAAGACTAGCTACATCACCACGTTGTTTCATCAAGGCCAGTTTAGTGGGGTCGATTCTGATGACGCTCCACATCACATCTCGAGGTTCTTAGACTTTTGCAATGCCTTCAACAAGACCGGGAACCTGAACCAGAGGATTCGACTGCAATTGTTTCCCTACTCCTTGAAGGATGGAGCTTCCAGATGGCTAAGGAGTTTGCAGCCACGGAGTATCAATACCTGGGCGGAGCTAGCACGAAAGTTCTTGAACAAGTACTATCCACCATCCAAGACCAGAGAAAAGAGAGAAAAGATTGGTGAGATTAATAGCTTTTGTCAGGAACCAGGTGAGTCGCTTTATGATTCATGGGATAGGTTTAGAGAGCTTCAAATTTTATGCCCGCACCATGGTATGAGTGATAGGGATTTAGTATTGGCATTCTTTGGTGGTTTAAATGATGCAAATAAGCTTTTACTAAATTCTGCTTCTGGAGGCAATTTTATGAATAAGACAGGTGCAGCAGCAATTGAGCTCCTGGATTCGATGACCGCGAGCACCAGGCAGTGGTGCAAGAACAAGGGAGAGGAGAAGCCAAGAAGGAAACCGGACTTTATCATTTGCCCCCACAGGATCATCTATCTGCTCAGTTGACCGCCATAGCAAAAGCAGTTGAGAAGCTCACTCTTGGTCAGACACAGCAAACGGTGAAGGCAGCAGCTACTTCTTCCCAATACCTGACACCTTGCTGTGATATTTGTGGAGGAGCCCACGAGACGTACAACTGCGAGGGACCCGGGTATGTCGGTAATCCAGAAGAGGTAAATTCTATAAACAACCGACCAGGTAACTCTTTTCCTAATGCTTATGGTCAAAATAGTTGGAGAAATAATCAGCAGTCTCAGTGGCAAGGTAATGATCAGTTTATGGGCAATAATTCTTATAATCAGCATAATATACAATCTCATAGACAGCAGGATCAAGCTCAAAATCCCCAGGAAGGAAATAGCAAGATCGAGAGCATGTTTGCAGAGTTGCTGAAACAGGGCCAGGCTACTAATTCCAGAATTGCAGACTTGGAGGCCAAATTTATTGATCAAACATACATAAATCAGAGTGTAGAGAGGCAGAGCAGTTGAGTCAAATGTCAAGCAGTTAGCAAATGCAAGCAGGGTCTCTTCCAAATCAACCGAAACCAAACCCGGTAGGTGTAGAACATTGTAAATCAGTAACATTGGACGGTGAGAAGCGACCAAAACTTAGTGCTCCTGAAGCTGCAAAAGAAACTTTCATGGATGAAATTGTAGAAGTTGAGGACTCCAACAACAAAGTAGAAAAATCCAAGGAGGAGGAGTCTCCTGAAACTCAACCTACTTTATTTTCTTTTTCTGATTCTCGAATTGCATTAATAAAATCATTGCCATATCCTGTTCCAGTTTTAATGAGTGATTATGATAAGCAATTTGAGAAATTTCTGAGCTTCATGGAACCATTAACTGCTAAGTATTCTTTTGAATATATTTGTACTAGGATGCCCAATTATGCTAAATTTTTGAAGAATCCAGATTTGATAAGCGTAATTTGCAGGAGCAGGAGACAGTGGAGTTAACAGAGACGGTCTCAGCAGTCCTTCTTAAGAAGCTCCCTCCTAAGCTTGGTGATCCTGGACTCCCCATCATACCTTGCTCTATTGAAAAGGTAAATTGTGGTAAAGGTTTATGCGATTTAGGTGCTAGCATCAACTTAATGCCTTTATCAGTTTTCAATAAACTAGGAGTTGGTCAATGTTCCCCTACTTCCATTCGATTGCAATTGGCTGACCGCTCCATAGTTTATCCAAAGGGTAAGGTGGAGGACTTAATAGTGACAGTAGGAAAATTTTCTTTTCCTGCTGATTTTATCGTAGTAGACATGGAGGAGGACTCAGAAGTACCTATTATTTTAGGTAGACCTTTTATGCGCACTGCTCGTATTTTAATAGATGCAGAAGAAGGGAAAATAATATTGCGATACCATAATGAGCAGGTCTCTTTTGATATGACTCCTAATAAGAGAAACCTGGCAGGAGGAGTTTTGTTCTGGTATAGCTATTGTTGACTCTTCAGTGCAGGAGATAGGATTGCAGAGAGAGCCTAAGGTGCCTAAAACTTTTTCAAAGATCACCAAGACATGTAAGAGAACTGAGGTGCTAGTCAAGAAGAAACATTTTCTGCTGCCCACATGACTGAGGCGCTGGACGAAGGTAATGATCATATTTATTTTGCTTATCCGGATGACATTTATGATGGAATGCACACCCCTAAACGAGTACGACAAAAGAAGAAAGTTGAAAAAGTTTGGCGGGTTAAGCGAATTCTTCAACCAAATAGAAGATGTCTAGTGGATCCTAGTGAGCGTAACCCTCCTGATTCAACACGTGGCAATGAGATGACATAATCGAGGGAAAGTCTAGCCAAAGACTATAAAGAAGGGAGGCTGACTGGGAGGCAACCCAGTGGTAGTTTTTAGTTTTCTAGTTTTGTTTTATTTGTAGCATTTTGAATTTTTATTAGGTCTCTTGCTGCTCAGTTTACTCACTCGAGGTTTCAGAGCCCATGCGTTTAACGTGATACTTTTAAGTGTCAAGTTTGTGTTTCTCTGAGGTGTTTGCAGGTGTGGTGATCATAGACACTCCATAAGCTGGACACTTGCTTCACAGCAAGTGTGAGAAAGATTCCTACCCCGGTAAAGGACTTAAGTGTGAGGAAGGTACCCTTCCTCAATCTGAAGATTTCTACCCCAGTGATGTACCTAAGTGTGAGGAAGGTGCCCTTCCTCAATCCAAAGATATCAGGGGAGTTTTCGTGTCCTTTCACTCTTATTTTAAGTCCAGCCTACGCTTTGCATGCATCAAGTCCATGAGATCTTTAGTTAACTTTTGATGAATTTGCACTATTTAGAAAGTCCTCTTCTTGGTTTGAATTTGTGAACAATGAGGACATTGCTCCTCTTAAGTGTGAGGAAGTAGGAGTACTTTCTAAATATTGTCATTGCACTTAATGCCACATTTACTTTTGATTGTCCTTTCGTTTTGAGAGAATTGCTTCTTTTAAGTGCCAATAAATATTGAATTCAGGTGAAAATTTTTGTTGAGGTTTTGAAAACAAACCTGATGGCCACCTCAAGAATCTTTCTGCTTTGGCTGTTTGTATGTATAGTTTTTATCCAAACTAAATTTTTTTTCACTGAAATTTGGTGGATTAGCTGATTATAAGAACTGAATTAGTCTTGTTTGGGATTTTGGGAATGATGAGAAAGTTTGGTATGAAAAGGATAAGGCAAGGTACTCCGCTGATCTGAATTAAAATTTCTGAACCAAAACAGGCCTCTTCATTCGGTTATTAAGTCCTTGGGGTGCTTCATCACCCATCTACCTAAGGTCATCTGATCTGGGATAGAAGGCCCAAAGCCGCTACAAGGGTGAAGAGAAAAGTCTGAGGGGATGAATTGAATATGCAAATAGCAAAATAGAATGTTGAGGAAAATGAACTTTGAAAAGTTAAAAGTGTAATTCAATTTTGCTTATTTTGATCATGAGTACGTGGTGTTGAAAGGTATCGCGGAATAAGGCGTTACTTCACACCCCTTGTCATCCAAAGGTTAGAGTAAGAAACGGTGGAAGATCCCAAACTATTCTGTTTCAGTTTCTATAATCTAACTTCTCCAAGCTTTTAACTTCATTCTTTTTCACTGTTTGTGAAAACCTACAGCTAGAAGCAGAACTTTTCTTTTGATTGTCATTTGTGCTTGTCTTCCATCGGCAGTTGTTTGATCCTGAGTTTCAATACTACGGTCCTTAAGAGTAGTCATATTCTGTATTTGCTTGAGGACAAGCAAAAACTAAGTGTGAGGAAGTTTGATAAGTGTGAAATATATCTATTTTTAGGGCTTTAATTCTTTCTATTTTTATAACAATTCATGTATATTTCTCACTTATCTTTATGTTTTTCAAATATTCATGTTTAGATGAGAGCTGATGTTTTTATGTGTTAAATGCAGGAATATATATATACATTCGTGTGCCTGAATCAGCAAAGGAAGTCAATGACGGCTGCAATATAAAAAGATGGCTATAGGATCGAAGCCTTTCTCTTCTGATTGAGTGGGCCGGCTTTTCAAAAAAATATAAAAGGGCTGCTATGAATGTTATAAGGCACGGCAAGTTGAAAAGGAAAAAAGTCCACGTTGGACTTGCTGAAAAAGGAGGGCCGGTTGATTTGCTTGGAAAAAGAAGTCCACGGTTGGACTTGTTGCAATTAAAAAAAGAAAGATCGGCTGTTCGAAATATCTGGTGAGTAGATAAAAAAAATGGAAGATAAAGAAATCAGAAGGGGCGCCGCTTTTTATATAAAGAGAGGAGATTCACGAATTGCCAGGGCCACACTGTAACTCCCAGAACTTCAAGAAAATCAGCGCCGTACTGCATTTGCCTCCCCTTGCCTTTGATTTGCCAAACACCAGCCATCACCATCATCGCACTCTCATCATCACCACCATCCATACTCCCACCAATTCACGCCGAACTACCGCCCACCAAATTCGTTCACGCCTCCGTCCATACTCATCATCATCTCTCGCAACCGACACCACCATAATCCCATACCATCACCAACTGTAACTTCCACCCACCAGTTCGACGACGGAGATAGCACAAAGCAGCAGTCCGGTGCAGAAACTGTTCTACCGAGATCCGGAACAAGAGACCGAGGGTTTTCAGTAAACTGTTTCGTTTTGTTATTTTTGTTTCGTGTTACATTCTTGTTTGTTACGTGACATTAATATTCGTTTCAATGTTTGTTTTTGTTTTCGAAATCATGAGTGAGTAGTTTAATTTTAGCTTCCCGAGTTGGGAAGCGAAACTAATTCTTAACGATTATGTTATATTAATTTTTCCGTACAACTTTGTTTTTATAATTAGTTCGCTTCCTGTCCTTAATGTGTTTTAATTATCTGGCCAATAATTAGAATAATTTTTGTAGTTTTCTAATCAACATGCGAGAGCTGAGATAGTAAACTAGACATAGGAAGTCAAACCCGATTAATGACTAGAAGCGTGATCCCGCCTATAGGTTAATCGGACTCCCATAGAAACTGTTCTTTATGCGATTAGTTGTGTCCGGATTAGAGCATTAGCCTGCTGCTAGTTCTAGCAACTAGTTAGGATTCGTTAGACTTAGCCGTTGACGAATTATTTAAAGTTTCTGAGTGAATTATAAAAAAGTTAGGGAAGAGTTAATAATAAAATCTAAAGAATTAGGTGAGCAGAACAACTCGGGGAGCGCATTTTAATTATTAGATTTCCAAAACGTTATTTGTTTGAGTTTGCTTTGTTCGGTTAATTTGTTCTTTTAATTTCTTTGGTTATTTAAATTGCTTAGACTAGTAAAATCCCTTTAAAAAGTGACAATTTCCTGTTTTATTAGTTTAGGTTAGTTTTCTCAATTAGGTTAATTTAACTTGTTAGTTAATTGAAGAGAGGTCCCTGAGTTCGACAACCCACTTAATCACTATACCCGCAAAACGATAGGTACACTGCCTAGGTAGAAGTATAGTCACACATATTTCTGCTAACAGGGGGAGGGAAGTGATCTTTCCTGGTTGCCAAATTAAGCGCCTGTAGTCGATACACATGCGTCAACCAGTGATTTTTCTTTGAGGGATAGCCTCTCCCTTATCATTTATAACAGCCTCGATGCCCCCCTTCTTCGGGACAACTTAAACAGGACTAACCCATGGACTGTCAGAGATAGGATAAATGATGTTCGCGTCTAAGAGTTTCAGAACCTCATTTTTAACTACCTCCTTTAGGTTAAGGTTTAGCCGACGTTGGGTTGCCTGATAGACTGTAGTTCTCCTCCATATAGATGTGGTGCGTGCAATAGGAGGGGTCAATTCCTTTTATATCAGCAATAGTCCACCCGATCGTTGTTCTGTGTTCTTCAATACCTCGAGTAGCCTTGTTTCCTCCCCGGAATTCAGAGAGAAGAGGAAATAATGACAGGCAAATGGTCATTTTTAGCTAAGAAGGCATACTTGAGTTTAGAAGGCAGCTCCTTAAACTCGAGCTCTAGTGGTTGTTCTATTGATGGAATTGATTTTTGAGGTTTTCTGTCAAGTCTTTCGATGGGTGGTCGGTAGGCTTGAAAACCTGCCCTTCCTTTTTCCACATACGCCAGCATGGTGTTAACTTCCAGATCCTCCACCTTTTCTTCTAGAGAAGTACATAATACCTGCTCTAGCAGTTCAGTTTCAGCTTTCGGGGTGGAAGATAGGGAATACATATCCTCATCTGTAGAAGAATCGCCTTCCTCCTCCTCATCATCTGTTAATCCCACTGTCTTAGCATGAGGAGAAAAGTTAGAGTTTTTCTTCATCATTTTCTGCATGTCAAATTCGATCGTTTCATCCTCGTATCTCAAAGTGATCTTCCCATCGTGGACATCAATTATGGCTTTGGCAGTACTTAGAAATGGTCGACCTAGAATCAGGGGGACCTCAACATCGTCGTCCATTTCTAGAATGACGAAGTCAGCTGGAAAGATAAAGCGAGACACTCCAACTACCAGATCTCGGACTATTCCCATTGGCTTGATCTCTGATCTGTCAGCTAGTTGGAGTTTGAAAGGAACCGGTTGCATCTCTCCCTTTTACTTTCAAGAAGGTGGCGTAGGGCATGATATTAATACTGGCTCCCAGGTCGCATAAACCGCTTCCACAGTCCACTCCACCTATAAAACACGGGATAACGGGATTTCCCGGATCTGTTTGTTTGGGAGGGAGTGCTCGAAGAAGAGCAGCAGAGCATCCTCCGTGAGGTGTACTGTTTCTTTTCCAGGTTTCTTCTTTTTCTTTGTTAAGAGATCCTTGAGAAATTTTGCGTAGTTAGGCATCTCTTGCAAAGCATCGATTAGAGGTATGTCGAGAGTCAGTTTCTTGAAAATGCTCAAGAATTTGGAAAACTGCTCATCTAGGTGTTTCTTTTTCATTATTGGGAAATGGGGTTCAGTTCTGTTTTTAGGAGATGAAGATGGAATGTCGATGGTTATTTGAGATGGAGATGGAGTAGCAGGGAATAGGAACTTGGATTTTTGAGGGAGGTGAGGCTGGATTGGTTGTTTCTTCATCATTTTGTAGGCCTCTTCATGATTTTCTTTTCTTTTCCTTTTCTGGTGGCAAGTTCTCTTCCACTCCTTAAGGAGACTGCACTCAAGTTTGTTGATTGGAATGTGCCATCATCTATAAGGATTGAATTTGCTTGCTCTTTTGGATGGGATTAGTCTGTGAAGGAAAATGACCAGGTGGTCTTTGTTGGGTTAGTAACTGTTGAATCTGAGATTGCAAGGCTTTTTGGTCTTTGCGCAGGGCTGCGACCTCCTCTTGCGTGTCTCGGGACTTACCCATCATTGCTTTAAACATCTCTTGCATTTGAGACATTTTGGACTCAGGATTCGAAGGAGGTTGAGTTGGTCGACTCGAAGAAGCTTCATTGCCATAAGGCTGTTGTTGATATTGCCTTTGGCCTCCTTGGAAATTGGACTGAGGTCTATAATTTTGAGATGGTTGTGTGTATGTGGGTTTTGGATATTGTCGGTGTTTGAGTAGCGAAGGTTGGATTGCATGTTACGTTGCCAAGGTTGTCTGTACCCTGAATTGTTAGTGAGATAGTTTGCCTCCTCTGCTGCTTTTAATTCTTGTAGTTGGGGGCATTGTTCGTAGTCATGAGGCCCACCACATTGCGTACAAGAAATAACAGGAGATGATTGGGACAGAGGTGCATAGCCTGGAGGGATTGTAGATGATCGGGAAATCATCGACTTAGCTTGCTGAGGGTAGGAATTCATAGCCATCTGCTCAACCACTTTCTGCAGAGTACTTACTTTTGTTGCCTACTGAGCATTGCTCTCCATGAGTTGCTCATGGCTTTTCATCAGCAGGTCAAACTTGTTATCACTTTCCCCAACATGGTATAAACCTGGAGTACCGCTCCTTGATCCACCAGAGGCCCAGTCTCTGATTTCTTCACAGAGAGACTCCATGCTATTCAGAAATTGTGCTCCTGGCTTTTTCAGAATATCGGCCCCTAAGGAGGATAATACCATTGTCTGCTGGGACCGATCAAGCCTTTGTAGAACAATTGTGAAACTTGTTCTTTCGTCAGACCATGGTGAGGACAAGTAAGTAGTAGTCCTTTGAAACGGTCCCAAGTTTCACAAATATTCTCCGACCCAGGTTGCTTGAAATTATAGATTTCAGCAATCATTTCCAACGTTCGGCTCGGGGGTAGGAATTTGTCGTAGAACTTGGTGGCCATGTCATCCCAAGTACCAATGGTACTTGGTGTCAGGCTATGATACCACTTGCTCGCACTTCCCGTCAGGCTGTGAGGGAATAATGACAGTCTTGCGTACTGGAGTACTGCGTCAGTCGCAGTTAAACTGTTGGCATGCTGCAAGAACTTAGTAACATGTAACAGGGCTTCGTCTGGACTGGAACCATCAAACATGCCCAACTCCTTTACACATTGGATTTGATGATATGGCTTCAGCTTCTGCCACTCATCGTATTCGGACGGGCTAAGGTGAGGAAGGATGATAGCAGGCTGTTGTCCTTGATTAGACGGCCTGTTAATGTTTCGAATTGTCGCTGGTGTAGATGCCATGTCAGATTCCGGGTCAGATTCTATCACTGTGGTGGTAATGTTTTGTTGAGTTCGTCTCTGCCTTAGAGTGCGCAGAAAGGTTCTCTCGATTTCTGGATTGTAACCAACCGTGTGATTATTAATATTTTCTGGGTAGCTGTGTGACCTGGTAAAAGGCATTCACCACTCAAAACAGAAAAAAGAAACTCGTGATGTGTTAGAATAAATAAAAATGTTAGGAATTAGATGACAGAAATTATAAGTTAGTAGTTAGAGACAATGGAAAGAAATGACAGAAAAATTAAATGACAGAAATTTTAAGTTAGTAGTTAGTATACTGGAAATTTAAATGTTAAGGACAATGGAATTTAAATGTTAAGGACAATGGAAATTAAATGTTAAGGACAATGGAAATTAAATGTTAAGGACAATGGAAATTAAATGACAATAATATTAAGAAGTCAGAAGTCAGATGTTCAAAGTCAGATGTCCAAGTCAGATGTCCAAGTCAGATGTCCAAAATAATAGTAACAGATTATTATAATATAACAGGTGAATTATCCGGGGCTTAGGGACTAGAATAAATCAAGTCCCCGGCAACGGCGCCATTTTGCAGACTGTATATTGTGAGTGGTCGGAACTGGTGTAATTAAAATAATTAAGAAAGAAATTAATACTCAAAATATTCGTCGGGCTGCAAATAAAACCCGGTCGCAAGTAGTATAGTAAGACAGAAGCGGTCGAGGTCAAACCGTGAGACTTATAGCGAAATAAAATATTACCTAAGCTTGTCACAAGAGGGGGAATTAATTGGCTTGTTTTTGTAAAATAAACAACAATAGATAAGATTAACTGAGTTGATGAAGATAAATTAGACGGAACTCCGGGTTCAGGTTTATATAATCTGAATAATTATGTTATCTCTACCGGTTTATTATAATAGTTTGGCAAAATTCCCGTTATTATCTTAAGGACTAAGTCATAGACTCATAAGAACTCGTTTACCAGAAAATGCTCGGTCTAATCCAGGTTCGAGCAAAACATATGTAAACGGCGGTTAAGTGCGAGGGAATTATATTTGCATCTGAAAATACTAACTTATTAAATCATAATAAGCTTTCTCCAGATTTACGGCTTAATTAACCTGTCTATTTATCACCGGTCTGATCAAAATAGACTTAGAAAAGCATTTTAATAAATTCATGAAATTTATTAAAAAGGTGAGAGATAAACTTTAATCGTAACAAACTGTATTTATTTTAACCGGTAGAAATATAGATTACATAATTAAACAAATTACGGCCAAACCTTCGCCCGGAGTAAATCCTCTTAGCCCAACATAATTAAAAAGACAGAATGAGAAGTAAAAGAAATCATCTGGGAAAGATAATTAATTCAGCTCCACTATCTTGACTGCTAATATTTGGGCAGAGGTTGGACAGAACGACGGTATGGAAATGGAATGTTTTTTATGGAATGAGGTGTTGTATGGAATTTATGTGGATGAGATGTATGATTTTTGGAGAGTTTTATGGTATTTTATGGAGGGGAAAATGACATAAGTTTGGGGTGGAATGAGATATGATTTAATGGAGGTTTGGAGGTGTATTTATAGAGAATTATAGGGTAATTAAAGGGGGAGGTAAGGCGGTGGTGTTAACGTGTGAAGAGATAAGGATTTTATCTCTTCACACGCTGCTGTTGCGCCCTGCATGCTGGCAAGATCGACATGTCTAGACCACCGTCCGGACCAGACTGGTCCGGACATGTCGATTTTCTTCTCGGGTGCGCTGGCGAGTCTTCGTCCGGACCAGGTGATCCGGACACGGTCCGGACCAAGGGTCTTTTGCCTCTAAAATGTTCGTTTTAGCTCCGATTTGATCCCCGTTTTCGCCTACGCGTTCGTCTCTTCGTGTACTTTGCTTCTAGCTTGGTTTTCCTCATGTTTAACCAATAAATTTGTGAGATAATCAATAAAACATAACTAGAGGAAAACTAACCAAAGTGGAGAAATGAGCAAGAAAAGTGCTAATAAAATATATGAAATACACCTATAAAACATGCTCATTTGGACACTTATCATTTGGCCCAAGACCCAACTCTCATCTAAAATTCAAGCCCACTCCAAAATTGGTCAATTCCACTTCAAAACCAAATCAACCCTATTCCAATTCAAAAATCAATTCAATTTGATCTCAATCCAAATTTAATTCAAAATCAATCAAAAATCAATTCGAAATAAATTAAATTCCAGTTTAATTTCAATCCAAAAATTCATTCAATTCCAATTCAATTTTCAAAAAATCATTCAATTCCAACTCAATTAAAACTCATTTACTCCGAAAACCCATTTCAAATTCCGATTCAATTCAAAAATTCATTTCAACCCCAAGTAATTCCAATCTTCATAAATCTCAAATCCAACTTCAAGCTCTTTGAAAGCTTCAAAACTCCTCAAAATCTTAAATACCCCAAACTCTAATTATCTCATGGACTCAAATCATCCCCCAAAAACAAATTTTCCCACAATCCGAATGTCTCACAGACTCGAGCATGTCACAGACTTTCATCCAAAGGATTCGAATGTCTCATAGACCCGAGCGTCTCACAGACTTCGTCATCCCAAGGATTCGAATGTCTCACAAACCCGAGTGTCTCACAGACTTTGACATCTCAAGGTTTCAAACGTCTCACAGACTCAGCGTCTCACAGACTACAATATCCCACACATCAAACATCTCTAGAGGATTTGAGCATCTTCTGAAAACTCTCAAATCTCAAACAACTCGCCAAACTCCTCAAACTTCTACATTCCACCAACTTGAACTTCTCCAAATCAAAATTCTCCTAAATCTCTCAAGCTCCACAAACATCAAAACTTTCGAAACCCCAAAATGTGAACCACGTAAGGTCTGATCTCTATAAGGAGTTGAGTATGTAGGCAACCCACCCAGGTGCGACCCCATTCCAATAAAAAAACCCATTTCCTTACTCTAAGGTGGTATTCATGTCCTTCAAACACTTAAATGCCCTCTGATTCCCACAAAGCCTAGAATTCTCCAACTCTCAAAATCTGACTTCCAGTTTTAATCATTTCCTCAACAGAATATATCCCCAATCTTTCATTCTACTCTTCCGAATTCATCAATCCTCTTCTTGGTGCTAGCTTAGCAGAAAAGCTCACCACATCAGCTCCCCACAATCTACTCTCTTTCTATCCTACCCCAGTGGCCCTTCAAAATTAATCTCTCTAAAAGGTTTCTATCCCCACAATCTCACCTATTACCCAACACTTACAAAATTCTAAGTGTTGAAACGTCGCGATGTTTCAGTTTAACTCAGAGAGAAATCATTTTTTGACGATTTCTAAAGTCATCTTTTGAAAAGACGATTTTCTAAAGTCGTCTTTTGAAAAGATGATTTCTAAAGTCGTCTTTTGAAAAGACGATTTCTCAGTTTTCCAGAAATAAGTGAAATTCAACTTCTAAAATTAATGAATCATCTTTTGAAAGACGAGATCCCTGAAATATTATTTTAGGAATTAGGTTGAAATAGAAGTTAATAACAGAAACAATTTTACATAAACTGTTATTTTGGAATTTTTTTCCATCCTTAATAGTAGGATTGTTGATGGTTAAAAACAAAGGAATACGATGTTTGTAAAGTTCATAGACATCCGAATTGGTGGAAATGGATCGATTCCAAACTCAATTTTAGTTTTTTTGGTCAACAAAACTCAAATTTTAGTTTATAAACGCGAGCACACTAAAAAAAGAGTAAATTACTTAGAACCCCCTTAGGATTTAGGATATACAGTTAACCCCTTATATTTATTATAATTATTGGTAACCACCTCGAGGTTAAGGTATCTTTGACTACGAGCCCCCAAACTATAACTCTGTTATTAGAAAGTTAACTACGTGTTGATCTATCAACTTAATCACATTAATAATGTCAGGCTGGACAACAAAACTACCTAATCAGCATTGTTATTTTCCTAAAAATGTCAACCCTGCCTCGGAAATGCATCTGAAGTGGGAAGAGAGAGAGAGTTAGACGATGTTGATTAAATAGTTTTGTTGTCCAGCTTGGCATTATTGTGATGTATATAAGTTGATCAACACGTATTACTAACTTTCTGATAACAGAGTTATAGTTCGGTTCGGGGTTCGTAGTCAAAGATACCTAACCAGGTGGTTACCAATAAATATGATAACACACAAGAGAATTAACTGTAATATCCTAAATCCTAAGGGTTCTGAACATTTGCGACTGCAGCATCTATTTATTTAAAGAAAAAAAAGCAGGACCAAGATCTTACGGTTTACAATCAACCATTTGGTTGCCAGCTTATACAATCCAAATTCAAGTTGTCCATAATGCCGCAGTGATTGGGAGCACGATCATGACGTTTGAGCCTGTGAACACACTAGAATTATCCCTGGCTCTCACGCCCACAAAGATATTTATACTCCCTCCGTCCCATCTTGACTGTCCTATTTACTATTTATTTAGACATGTCGTTTGACTTCAATTTTTAACATATAAGATAATTAATTTTGAAATTTAAATTTTTGCATATGATTCCTTACATGATAAACTATATAATACAAAATTTAGTTTTATAAAATATTTTACCTTATATGTTTAATATTGGGTTCGTTTGGGGACAGCTGCTGGGGGCTGCTGTTGGGGCCTACTGTTGAAAATTGAGAAGTTGACTGCTGATGGTTTTGTAAAAGCTGTCAGCTGCTAGTTTTTGGTGTTTTGGTGGAACGTCTGCTGATGGTTTTAAAAAGCAGAGACAATTGTTAGGTCCTGCTGCTGAAAATTGAGAAGCTGTTAGCTGATGATTTTGCAGAAGCTGTCAGCTACTGGTTTTGGGTGTTTGGTGGAACCCTGCTGATTTTAGAAATTGAGAAGTTGTCTGCTGCTGGAAGCTGTTCCCCAAACGAGCTCATTGAGGTGGAAAAACGTGTCAAAAAGCAAACAGGACACTTATGACGGACGGAGGTAGTATAAGCGACACCGGCGCTAGTTACTTCCTAGCCTTACTTTTTAATCAGCTCTCCATCATCGGCTGGGTAGACATCGTACACTCCTGCTCCGGCTGCTAGCTCAGTGTCTGCTTCGTGGCCCGTGGAGCCCTTTCTCACTTACTTCACCTCTCTTGGGCGTTGCATTTTTCGTTTCCCCCCTTACTGGCACAGAGAGCGGAGATGGGACTTTTCGCTGGTGACATAGACGATCTGCCGAAGAACGAGGCCAATTACACCGCACTTACGCCGCTATGGTTCTTGGAGAGAGCTGCTATGGTTCATCCCGACAGGAAATCGCTGGTTCATGGCTCCCTAACTTACTCTTGGCGCCAGACTACGTCGCTGTCGTCGACTTGCCTCCGCACTCTCTCGCCACTCAGTTGGTCCTTCTTCCACGGTATGCTATTACCTCCCGACTAATCTGCCTCGTCTTTCTGTTTCCATATCTCCTTAATCTTGAATTTCTCTTTACACCGGGTCTAATTCAGTCGCCTTCTTTTTCATCTATTCGTCGTCGATCGAAGTGTGCTGCTTGTAGTGCTAATAGTCTATTCCAGGTTGGTCGGTTACCTCCAGCCGACCGTACTCGTTGACCGAGCTCCTATGCTAGTAGTATCTTGAGAAATTGCTTGGAACTGAATGGCCATATTGTTCTTTGCCGAGTTGTTGGTAGCCTTGGGAGAATCAAACACGCTGATGTAGATAGTTGTCTCAAATGAAAAGTCGATATCGATTCTCCGAGGCTGATACAACACCATCTGGAATTGTGAATTAACTGATTAACTTTCTAGAAGAAAACGAAGGATACTACGTTCTTCTTATTCTGAAAGTTTATCTGCAGTTGTATGGCTATTCTATTGAGCTAGTTTTTTTTAAAAAAAAATGTCTGCTGTAGTAATCCTTCGGGTGAATCAGGATACACTATCCCTTTAGACATCTGGTTCACTTGAAACAAATGAGTTTCTGGAAAACACATGCTCAGAACTGTTTCGTGTTTACAATGAAACATAAATGAAAAATGACTCTATAGTAGGAAAAAGGAGTTACTCTAAGAATTATTACTGTGATTTGCTTGCTTTTTTACTTGTTTGACTTGTTCTACCTTCCTCTTCTTTTGTAATTGGAAATCAGCCTGATTATTGCAGTGGAAGTTTGAACTCGTACATATCAGCAGCAATATTTCTGCTGTTAGAATGCTAATAGCATGCTTCTACATGTAAATGCGCCAGGATACTGATCATTTACATATCATCTACGAATAATAGTGCTAGATTAGTAGTTATTTGTCATGGCCTATCTAC
This sequence comes from Limonium bicolor, assembly GCA_023374045.1. Lineage (NCBI taxonomy): Eukaryota > Viridiplantae > Streptophyta > Magnoliopsida > Caryophyllales > Plumbaginaceae > Limonium > Limonium bicolor. The sequence goes on from CM041776.1 coordinate 62,172,496, forward strand.
ATTTCATGCCGTTGAAATACTTATTGAAAAAAACACATTTCTTAACTTTGCAAATCATATGTTGCTAAAGCAGCACCTTTATGATTGCATATGCCATCAATCTATTTTTGCCATTCATTTCAGTTAAAATTATAGAAAGAATAGCAAACGTTCCTTACTGTTGGTGCCTGATCTCTCTTATTAAGTTCTGCTGCTTGCTTCATGATTGCTGGATGGAGGTTATTCACAGTTGACCGTCGTCTTTTTGAAACAGTTGTTTCAGTTATAAAATAGGTTATATGTTGCAACTAGAGCTCTACTGGAAAGCATTACTGAACTTACTTCGGCTAGGAAATAGTATTGGGAATGGCAAAAAAATAAATTTTCATATTATTTGGAGTTACATGGATAATATTTCACCCTGTTTCCATTCTGATGTATTCATAAGGCATTTTTACATGACATATTGATGATTGTGGTTTTGTCTATGAAAGGCAATTCCTAATTTATTTCTGTGGAGTTTGTAGCCTTCAGTTGCCCTATCATGCACACATTAACCATGGTATCCATATTTTTGTAGTCCCACAAAAGGTTTACCCTATTTCACTTTATGTTTGATCAAAACTGAAGTTAGTATGACTTGTGCATGGACCAAATTTGAAAAGTGGTTTAATTCAAATAAATCTGAGAGAATTTTCCATGAGTAGCAAAAGTTTGTCATTCTTGTACCCCGTGCACGCAATGTTTCTCTATTGATATATAGAATGAGTTTCTACAAGGTGTGGATACAACCTGTTCAGCTACAAAATATTGATGACAGAGAATTGTTGACCTTATGTTCTCGCCCTCTCCAACTTTTTAACTATATTTCCTGAAGTTTTGTTCAAAAACTCTGACATCTAATCCTGAATATTGTCTCCAGGTATCTATAATTGCTCCAAACACCCCTGTCATGTATGAATCCCATTTTGGAGTTCCCATGGCGGGTGCTGTTGAATTGTGTAAATATTCGTCTCAATGCAGCCACAATTGCTTTTTTTTTGGGTCACTCCCAATCCGAGGTGGTAATGGTGGACCAGGAATTCTTTTCTTTGACAGAGGAAGCCTCAAGATTGTGACTGAGCAGAGTAAGGGGAAATTCAAACCCCCACTCTCATAGTAATAGCTGATGAGAACTGTGATCCAAAACAACTTCAGAATGCAGTCAGCAAAGGCGCCATTGAGTATGAGAAGTTCTTGGAGATGGGTGACCCAGAGTTTGCTTGGAAGCCACCGGAGGATGAGTGGCATAGTATAACTCTGGGTTACACCTCTGGCACGACAGCGAGTCCCAAGGGAGTGGTTTTAAGCCATCGCGGGGCTTATGTGATGTCTCTTAGTGCTGCCCTTGTGTGGGGTATGACTGAAGGAGCTGTATATCTGTGGACTCTGCCCATGTTTCACTGCAATGGGTGGTGTTACACCTGGGCTCTTGCTGCTATGTGTGGGACGAGTGTTGCCTTAGACAGGTAATTTTCTGGTGTATGTTAATATGGGATGTTCATAATCTGTATCCTGTACTTCATGCATATATCTTGTTTGGTTCCAGCTTTCAACATTCTTGCATCAATGCTCGATGGACTATTCTTATATGTAGGATTCCTTTAACTAGGTATCAGCCAAAGCAGTATACCAGGCCATAGTAAACCAGGGTGTGACCCACTTCTGTGCCGCCCCTGTGGTGCTCAACACCATCGTGAATGCTCCCAAGGAGGAGACAATCTCTCCTTTCCAAGAACTGTCCAAGTGATGACAGCTGGTGCTGCTCCACCCCCTTCTGTTCTTTTTGCCATGTCACAGCGAGGGTTCCGTGTCACCCACACTTATGGGCTATCTGAAACATATGGACCCTCAACAATCTGTGCTTGGAAGCCTGAATGGGATTCTCTCCCTGCGGAAACCCAAGCCAGGCTCAATGCACGCCAAGGAGTAAGGTACAGGGGCACATACTCTCCTCTATCACTTTTATTTTGCAAGGCAGCAGTGTCTGCTGCTTAGGTAGTAACAAAATGAATTATGCTTAAATTGTGCAACACAATATTATGCAGGTATACTGGACTGGAGGGGCTAGACGTGGTGAATCAAAGAGACATGAAGCCAGTCCCGGCTGATGGAAAGACCATTGGGGAGATTGTCATGAGGGGAAACGGAGTAATGAAGGGATACTTGAAGAACCCAAAAGCCAACGAGGAGTCGTTTGCTGGGGGCTGGTTTCACTCAGGTGAATGGCAGTGAAGCACCCTGATGGATATATTGAAATTAAGGATAGGTCAAAAGACATCATCATCTCGGGAGGTGAGAACATAAGCAGCTTGGAAGTTGAGAACGCTCTGTACTTGCACCAGCGGTGCTGGAGGTCTCAGTGGTGGCGGAGGCCGGATGAAAGGTGGGGGGAGTCTCCTTGTGCCTTTGTTACGTTGAAACCAGGGTATGGTGGAAGCAAATCAGAGGAGGCACGTCTTGCCGAGGAGATAATGAAGTTTGTCGAACCAAGCTGCCGGCCTATGGGTTCCAAAGTCTGTTATATTTGGTCCTTTGCCGAAAACAGCCACCGGGAAGATACAGAAACACAAGCTGAGGACAAAAGCTAAGGAGTTGGGACCCGTCAAGTTGAGCAGGTTGTAGACCCCTAAGAAACGGTAAATAATGTACCTACCATGAAGCACTGCGTGTCTTGGTTCAGAGTTCTGGCTGACCCATACGAAGTGCTGTTGTTTGTTTTGATGAATTGCCGCGGTTGCTTCGGCTTAAGTTGAATTGCGGACTACTGAAACTAGTCGGTTGTCTGACTTAAGTTGTACTTTAAGCCTCTTAATAGGTTCCTTTCTTATTAGTGGTTAGTCATAATTAGATTACAAGGATACATGACATTTACTACTTACAGCTATTAGGTTTGATTTGTCTATAAGCAATCAAAGTGTTTGATGGACCAAATAAAGCCTTAGTAGGTTTTTTCCCTATTTAGCAGTGTTGTTGTTCTGTTTATCAGTGAAAGAGTTAAAAGAATGATCACATCTACTAAACTGGACTGAACAGCTGATGATTCAACGAATGATACTAATTAATAGGACTTTGTCGCAAGCAAAATCGAATGAATAGGTGTACGGCATCTTATGGTATAGAATGTCGGCGGACCCGTTTGGGTAAAATATGTTTAAAATAGAATTTTAGAAAGTTCAAGAAACGTGGTTAACGCATCAGAGACGAAGTACAGAAGAAACAAGCAGTTTCGTAATGCAAGCCTCTCTTTATTATGGGACTGAGGCTTCGATCCACAAGCTGAAACTTTTGTGAATGTGTACAATAGAGGTTAGGGGTTTGCACAACAACACCATCCATACGCGCACTGACTAGACAAACCATACACGATCACACCGTAGTGAAGTCGTGAGTGCACGTGGCAGTAGCAATGTTTAGGCACACAATGGCACGAACTTTGGGACGTTGGTCGCGACTAGAACATTCTTGCCAACTAGCTCAGGCCATGCCTCCTTCCCTGCTTCCACTGTATAACACAGACAATAGATTGACAATTATATTGTACTTCTCTCTAGAAAAGAAACCGGTAGTATGATTAAATTACCCCGGACAGCGGCGTTCGACCGGCGGCAGATCAGTAGACATACTGCAATTGATAGTAGTAGCTGATTAAATTTGGTGATGGGCGGATGAGAGTAGCTAGGCGACAATGATCAGGATATTCGATTCTCATCTTCTTTCTTCATATAAATAGAAGTGCAGATCTTCTCCAGTTTTCTTGTTACAAATCAAACGTTTCAAATGGTAACACCTGGAGATGAGTTCATGGAAAACACACACATTCACAATCACACATTCATTGTATGCCCTCGTTTACATGCCAATGTTGAACGTAATTTTCCAGGATAGAGAGGTAAGTTGGATTGTTGAAGGGATGAATTTATTCAATGGAGTTACATACCTATTTATAGAGTCCTCATCTAGAGCTTCTACATAGTTAAAATAGAGGGTTACTAAATCTGCTACAACAACCACACATGGTTGCTACTTATTCAACAATAACAATTAGAATAGTCATGGATGGTGCCTCCCTTCTACCTACTACTTCTAGATGGTAGTTGATGTTGAATGTTTAACACTCCCTCTCAACATCAACTTCCTATTAATCTAGTACACATGTAGCTTTTATAGGAAAACTACAAACCATCTCTTTCATGTTGTTGCTATATGGGCAAGCTCCTCTTTGTCTTTGTAGAGGGTGCATCAACGTCACATAAGGCAAGCTCCTCTTCATCTACTGTAAAGAGTGCATCAACATCCTCAAGAGCAAGCTCCTCTTTTTCTACACCTGAGAGGGCATAAACGTCCCATTCGTCTTCATTCCTTGAAGTAGCAACATTGTTTTCTATCCTCTTCTTCTTTGACCAATAATCTTTCGCCATATGACCTTTCTTGTTACAGTTGTAACACTTTCCTTCAAATTTTGACTATTATCATAGTCGTTGCAATTTGCTCTTGCTTTTGTTCGATCACTCCCCTCGCCTTGATGACTCATCTCTTCGTGGCTCTTCTGTCTGGATCCATATTCAACTTTCTTCTGGAATTCCATTTGCCTTTCTTAGCATAGAGTGCCTCTTCCTCCGTCTTTAACGAGACTCCTCCCATTTGCTTAGCCAATGCTTCTTGACTAGCTAGCAAGTTTTCAAATTCCACAAGCGATGGTTGATTTTGCCATCCTTGTATAGCAGTAATAAAGCTCCTGAATTCGCTTTCAACCCATGGATAATTATTCGTTTCATCCTGGTATCACCGATTCGAGCTTCCAAATCCAACTCAGAAATTTCTCGGCACAACGACTTTACTTTATGAAAGTATTGCACAACCGTCATGTCACGTTGTGCAATCGACAATAGCTCACTCTCCAAGAGTTGCAACTTTGTGTCATTCTTTTTCTAGAATAACTTCACGAGCGTATCCCAAGCGTCTTTGGGAGTCTGCGCGTCTTGAATGTGCTCGAGAATTTCTTCTTCGACAGTCATCTTGAGAGTAAACATGCCTTTGCCCGCTTTAATCTTCCATTTCCGCAGCGCGTCTTCTCCTGTTGGCGGTTTTACTTTGGTGTCGTTGACTACCTCCCATAAATCTTGTCCTTGCATATATGACATTATACAAGTAGACCAAGAATTATAATTATTGTTGTTAAGCTTTTTCACTCCACCGGTAACTTGAAAATCTGCCATAATACTTGATAAAATATTCACCACTTTTCCTTACTTTTTTTTTCGACGGCAGCCACTTACTTTTAAAATAGAACAAAAAATAAAGCACTGCACTTGTAAACTCTCGTGCGGCTGTACTCTGTTTTTTTTTTTGTTGTTTTTAATTTTCTGTCGGTCACTATTTTCTAAGAAAAAAAAAACCACTAGTAATAAATGTGGAAGCAGCACACGCGAACAGGGATTGATTTTTTGTTTATCCTCTTCTTATTCACTTCTGACTTTCTATCTCACTCATTTTGTCATCTCCCTCATTCTCTCTATTTTCTGTTCTTTCTTCAACACCGAGCCGGCCAGCCCCCTTTCGTTTCTTTCGATTTTTTTTATCTCAATCTAAACTCACTTGCTTACAGCTTTCCTAATTCTCTCCCCGTGTTTCCCCCTCTCTCTCTCTCTCCGGTTTATTTCTCTTGTTGTTCCTCAAAAAAAAAAAACAAACACTCAGCAACCAACACCGTACAAAAGAAAACTCAATTGGAACCGAGGGATATGGGAGAAGAGAGGTTGGCAAAATCTGAATCAAAGTGTGGCTGACTCAAACTGATTTTTGGGTAAGTGGAGGATATGTGGAGATGGCTCTGGTGATAGCTATGGAGAGTTAACGGAAGATTTTGTAGTTGCTGGCTCACTGGTTTTGATAGATAAACTAACGAAAGGTATTTGTGTTGTTGGCTGTGAAAGATTGTATAACTTAATTTTTCCAGGATAGAGAGGTAAGTTGGATTGTTGAAGGGATGAATTTATTCAATGGAGTTACATACCTATTTATAGAGTTTGCTCATCTAGAGCTTCTACGTAGTCAAAATAGAAGGCTACTAGATCTGCTACAACAACCCACATGGTTGCTACTTATTCACCAATGACAACTAGAATAGTCAGGACGATGCCTAAGGTAGAAGGTAGTTGTTGTCAAATGTTTAACAGCCAATGCGCATCTGCATCAGCAAGCATGAAGATGGCTGTTGTGGGTTAGTAATTAATTCATTAATTAGTTCAGCGATCAAGGATCAAGCAACTGTGATCTTTCTTAGTGATCGATCCTGGTTTTTGTGCAGCAAACTGGGGCGATGCCTTTCACAAGCGGTCAGCCCAAAGTTTTGGGCCATTCAATCAGTACAGGTGATGCGCGCGAAACGTCTACAATTAGAAATACAGAGTAGTGGAAAAACTTTTCATCTAATTTGGTTCCTTCTTAACTAGCCAGATAGATGATCGCCGGGCATGAATAGAAGAAGAAACCGAGTGATGACTACTACATGAAGAACCTAAAAGCCAATGAGTAGTACTCGTTTTGGTCGGACATCCTTAGTAATACAAGCTTTCATCGTGGGTGGATTTGTTGATTGACTTAAGGGCCGGGTAGGAGCTTTTAATCAATAGTTAGCGTATTTGAATTGTTTTGAAATCCAACTGTTGTCCATCACTTCAATTGTTTATGAATAGTTCGTACATCGTGGGGGTGTCACGCATTGACTTGAATGTGATTTCTAGTAGGTTTAGACCAATTTTGTTTTGTGCCTACCTCCCGCCATATATACTTATAAAAAATATAAATTTGAATGGCATACAATTTTTATATATTTTTTGAGGAATGGCATATAGAAGAAGTGAAAAGCAAGTACGTACATATATATGTGATATACATACATGGTTAAGAAACTACCTTCCAGTCCATTAGACAAGTCTTAAGTTTTCAGTAATTATTGCAGCTACCAGACCAGACCAGAATGCCTGCAGATGATAGGATAGGAACAACGTCATTGTGGTAGCTATGTATATAGGTATGGTGTGTGTATTATTATTGTTAGCCGATGATGGGAGTGGAGACGACAACACCGGCGGCGGCACTAGACCAACCCAGACACGATCACAGCGGAAGTCCTGAGTTACCAGATGACGTCCTTCTATCACCACAATTGCACGAACTTTTGGGTTCTCCCTCTCGATTATCTGTTTGGCTAGGGCGGTATTCTTGCCCACTAGTTCTGGCCATGCCTCTTTTTCCACACCTACTAATTAATATAAACAAATTGCGGCCGTAAAAATTTTTTTCATTATACTCCCTCCATTCTAAAATCTTAGTAGCATTTTATTCATCCAAAAACGATTCACATATTAGAAAGACGGGTACGTAGTAAAATAAAATTACACCTTAATTAATTATTACCTGCAGGACAGCGGCGTACGGCCGATGGAAGATGACTAGCACTAGTAGCCATTTTTCATGTATTGATGAATGATTTTTCCTCTTTTGGTCTTCTGTTGTTTTTTTTTATGTAGGTGCACCGCCGTGCATGCATGTCGCTGCTACTTAACTCCTTGAGTTTTCTTTTTCCATGTGTCAAGTGCAATGGTTTCAATTTCCAACACCTGGAAGATATCGGATGTGTATGTCATCGCGCGTATATGCATCACAGCCATTTATCAAAAAGATGGGGAATTTAAATGGATCCACTTTAATTACTATGGCATGAGTGCCCAGCCCATTTATCCGTTCCTGAGAGCATTATAAGCCCACGAATTCGGGCCCAAACAATCAGTCGATTTGCCTTGTAAGCTGGTCTTCCAGCCATTTAAAAAAAAAAAAACGACCATTAATGGGTGGATAACGCAGCATAGGATCGGATAAGTAGGAACAAAGATTACTTGAAAGTTGAGTGTAGTTCTAAAAAAGAAACAAGACTACTTAAGGTGCTTTTTTACCAAGTTGATTGATTGGCTTGCTTGTGTAAGTTGTAATGGAGAATATGAGAGAATGAATATTTTTTATAGAACCGATAATATTTTTTTTGAAAGAAAGATTTTTTTTTTTTTTGAAAAAAGAAAGAAAGATTTTATAGAACCAAAAATAGACGTAACTCGTGAGCTGATCGATTAAAAAGGACGTGATACCTAGCTGACGAAATTGGTCCTCGGTTCTTATCTCCCTATAATGTTGCATGAGTGTACGTCTGTCTGGAGTACTTATCGGGAACAATAGTTTGGTGGTAGGCGGAGCTGAAAGTGTGGTATGAGTAGAACCTTATTATATAACACATATACTCTACTGCTAATTTTTGAAAGTGACCCTACTAGTTATTTATTAATTATATACTATCTATTAAGACTTTGGACAATTTTGACAATACTCTAAACATCGATCATACCGGAAATATGTAACAATTATTGGTATTCGTAACATGATTGAAGTCATTTCATGGCGATAAGGATCAGCTTGCATGTATGTATGAAGATAAGAAATGTGCTAGGGTTGGATATGTTTATATGATGATGATTGGCAACACAAGTATATATATATATATAGGTTGTTTAGAAATTTATTGATAAATGGATTATATTAATTGGTTTCCAGGGATTATATGAAAACGAAAATGCAATCAGCTTTGCAGAATGATTTTCTACTCTGTCCGAGTTTATAGTTCCGATTATTTTTTAAAGAGACTCTACGGATTTGTGTGGGATCGATCTTATATTTTGCTCTTAGTAAAATATTTTTATTATTACCAATATTACTGGCTGGATCAAGTTCATGGATGAGAAACCAGATTTAGTTAAAAACAACAGAGATCGACGATCGCATAATTTCCAACCGTCTACGTGTCGTATTATCATTCTATCGGATCGGATGCCGTTATTTCGTAACAACAAGAATAACGGATAGAGATATCTACCCCAGTGCCACTATTTTAAATTTCTATCTTTACGGATAAAACTATTATACTGTTGTTGCTTTCTATACCGCTTCAAGAAGAAGCACTTGTCAAGTTACAAAGGCACCAGACATTAAAAAGCAATACAAAATAGAACAGTAACAAATAAAACACGTGAGAGAAAGAGTCAATAAGAAAACATGGATCAAAATGAGAGGGGGATTAGAACTCTAATGAGAGACTACCAGAGAGAGAGAGTGTGTGTAGTGTGTATATGCACGTCACATATTACGACTACTTCACAGCAAAGCAGTCGTCGCGTCCCATGCAACCACGACGTTGAATAAGCACCAGAAATACATACCAACCCTCCTCCATGGACCGGACCCTCACTCTTTTTCCTCTTCTTATTCTCAGTCTTTCAATCCTCATCCAAAAAAAAGCAGAAAAGTCACGTTTCTAATCTTAAATCTCAAACCAACTTGTAGTTGTATAGTAGTGGATGGATAAGTTGGTGGTGGCCCCAAATTGATTGGGCTGTTATTAAGCTACCTAGCTTGTTTACGGCTGGCGGCTGGTGGATCTCTCAGGCCCACAAACTTTTTTCTCTCTGCTCAAATATCTGTTATTGATTGGATGGAAAACCTAGAACATGTGGGTTCCATTTCCAGCTCGATCGGAATAACTAAAATTTATCAATAAAAAATCATGATTTTTTTTTTTTGATACAGCACTTTCTTTTGTTACTCGTGTTCATAAACTGATTTAGCTAGAGACTAGATTAACATGATGGGATTAGGTCTTGAACTAAAAATTAACCTCCTGACCATGCACAGTTGTAATAATTAATTGCAAGTGCTAGGCGATCTCCTTAATCAAAATTAATTTAATTACTAACGGGGTCAAGTGTAAGTGTCAAGAATGTTACAAAGTCTTATCATCATCGAGTTTAATTAGGTGAATACTTACAAATTACACAATCACGATCTGCATGCTGCGGCGTAACATCAATTAATGCTGTTAATCACCAGCAGCTTGCATGAAATTAATTATCCGGCCCGTCTATTAACTTTACTCTGAACCTAAATTAGTTAAACCAAACAATTTTATTAATTAAGACTGGACAGCTGATGGTGGGTCCGGATCAAATATCACTCAAGCATTGGTTTAGTTTACTAATCTCAGACCGGCAGCAAGCCAGCCAGCCATCAGAAAGAGATCGTGGTCCGCCGATGATGGGGGTCGGAGGTGGCCGGCCGGTTCATAACAATAATTGCATCACTTGACTAAAATGGGAAGAAGCTCTCTACGTCTAGCTACCTGCAAGTTGGAGTCGGATAATTTTCTTCTCTTTATGAATTGTCTTCCCTTCCCTTCAAAGAGAGGGAAACCAAATTATAAGGAAATAATTCATTCATGAGTTGTCTTCTATATATCCCTTGCGTTAAAGAGAAAAAAAAAATTAAAAGAGAAACATCAGTTTCCGTTATTAATAATGATATCGGGTTTGTTAGCCGGCCTCAGTCATGTGCATGTGTGTAAGAGGAGGAAGGAATGTGACAGGACTACTATATGGCTCTAATTGCGTCACGAGTAAGGAAGAAATGAAAGAGAATCTTTTCGTTTGTGTTTCTCTTTCCGTTGTTTTTGTAAAATGATGTGATGGATGATTGTGAACTAAACGATGTTCGATCACATTAATTACAGGACAATTCCAAACAATGCAACAGTTTCACTAATTTCAGATAATACTAAACAATGGCCGGTCACTGTATACACACAAGCTGTGGCTGTAACCATCTTCATCACTCGTGAAGATATAATCGTGAAAGAAAAGCAAGGTAGAAAATAGAGCATTATCACATACCACCTCTTTGATTTTCTTGTTTGTTTTTTGACACATTTTTCCTTTCAATATTAAATATATAAGATAAAAAAAAAATGTTACTTGAACCTCTCTAATGACGTCTCCACTATTCCAAATCATGCTGATTCTCTTTCCTTTTTTATTTGATCAAAATTATCTTTCCTTCTTTAATTCAATACTAATCGACAATAAGATCAATCTTTGACCGTCTAAATGCTGTTACAGTAATTTTTCCACGGGTGAACTTAGCTTAGTGGAAACTCCGAACGCAAAATCAACGTTTCTGTAATCTCATAGATTTGGCCGCATCATACAAGAAAGGGAAGAATACAAATGAGCTCTCTCCTCTCTCCTCGATCCCTCCCACCCCACTCACCTAACACCGCCAACCGCCTCACCATGCCAACCACCAATCCACAGCCAATAGCCAGCGCCACACCAGTAGGCCACCATAGCCACACCCTCTCAACTCACCCACCCACCGATGCCACAACATCCATCCACCGCAAACTCCAAATAAGCCCCCCCTCACAGTACACAACAATCGAACCTACTGCGCTTTCATCTCCACGTATCTAAACCAGCCAAATATTACCCTTCGCAGTTACCAAGAATGACAGGACACACAATACACACAGGTCAGGAGTCATGCAAGGTGTTCATTGACAACATTCATGAATCCACTAAGCTAGGGACGCTATGGGCAACGTTTGCCCCGTTTGGAAAGATCACAGAGGTCTACCACCCCTTGAAGAGGAGAATAGCCACCAATACGAGATACACTTTTGTTGGGTTCGCAACACCTCAACAAGCTAAGGAAGCTATTACAGGAACGAATGGTAAATGGATTGATGGTAACAGGATAATCACTCAACTCGCTAGGCCTCATACAGTGCCTAGGCAGGAGTGGAAAGCAAAACAGACTCCACCGGAGAACAGCAAATTGCCCAGGGAGGATTATCATCATACTAATCACCAACAATATGGAACGAATGGAGATGGTGAAACAGGTGAGCCCCCCAGGAGCCAGAATGTGCCCATCGAGATTTATCCATCAGAGGTTCTCATTCCCAGTCTGAGTAAGAGTGTTCGTGTTTGGTCGGTGAAGAGAACAACAGTAGACGGCATCCGGACGGGACTGAATATAGACGAGAAAGCAGCCCATGTCATAAGCGTGTCCACGTACGAGTTCCTGATTATCTTCTATGTAGAAGCTGAAAGGCAAGTGTTTCTAAACCGACAGAAGTGGGATAAAGAGGAATGGAAAGTTAAAGCATGGAGCAAAGAGGAACCCCGGCAAAAACGGTTTGCTAGCATCGCAATTAGAGGTATTCCTCCACAAGCCTGGTGCGAGAGGTCAGTGATGGAAATTGCAAAGAGATTTGGCAGTGTTATTAACATTGAAACAGAGATGGGGAAACTACCAACAAACCTCGACGTGTTCTTAACGGTGGAGACTAATATCTTTAAAATTATAAACGATGAGGTGGAAGTGTTTTTTGATGGCAAAAGCGATGGTCGGGGTAGTGGAATTCTGGTCAGACGATCTTAGTAATTCGCACCTTGGCTCATCGGAGCCACCGGGTGGCGGAAGCCCAGCGCTGGGCGGAAGCATGGAACATAGTAGGACGTGGCATGACGGAGCATATGAGGAGTCAGCAATTAATAACAGGCCCCACATGGGCGGCGTGGCAATCTCGGATATTAACACCAATATGGTAAATCTAATGGATGCCACGACTGGGATTTGTCAAAAAGGACCTGGAGAACTGGGACAGACGCGGAAGGAAGTGGGGCCGGATGGACAGACAAAAGGAAGTTGTTGCGGCGAGGATAAAATCAATACAAGGCAGTTATTTTAATGGGCAGGAAAGGTAAAGACATCACGGTGCTCTATGGGAGAATTGGCAGGAAAAGGACCGTGGAATATTGGGGAACAGGAACAGTCAGTTATGATCAGCCTCATGATTGCCTCGAAGCATGGACGCAACTGTCGAGCTGGCAGATATCTGAAGCGACGTTGGAATTAATAAAAAGCCGGCTCAAAAAAGGTTACAATACGCAAGGAAACAAAGGGGTGCAGATCGAGGAGAGCCCAAACGACGTAAATGACAAAATACAGATTGCAAATACTGATGGAGCAGGTAAGGAAGTAGCAGAAGAGCCAGGCCCAATCATTAGTAGCCTAGAGAAGAGCGGGGTTTTCGTTGTCTGGCTGATCCCGAGTCCAAACGAAAGTAGGCCCACACCTATTAAGGGTCCGACGCCGCTTGGCATAAATCTGCAAGTGGTTTTCCCTGGGGTATCTGAGACGTCTGTGGGGACTGTACACCACCGAATCCACCGTAAAAAACTGAAACAACCCCCAGCTAAAATATCCACGGAAGCCAGAGAATGTTTTAAGTATGGGCAACGATTGAAGATTCATTCCCCGTACCCATGGAAGACTTTATCCAACTTGAATCGACTACTTAGGAGGAGTAAAGGGCGAAAAAAGCAACAATGACATGGGCTCAACCATAGCTTTCTACAAAGTGTAAGGCACAGGAAGGGCAGAAAAATGGGCCCAAATCAAAAGGGAAATCCGGAAGACAAAAGCAGCGATAATGGGACTCCTAGAGACCCACCATAACAGGCCTTGTAACAAAAAACGTAATCTGTGGGGGGGCTGGTTTCAGAACAGAGTGGGCTGAAAGCTTTGCTTCTGGCCAGTCAGGTGGGCTCATCATTGCCTGGTCCCTAAAGGAAGTAGACGCGCAGGTAGTGAAGATAGAAAGCAGATGGATAGCACTCACGATTAAAATAACGCCGCAAGGTTTCCATGGCATGTTATTATTTATTTATGCTCCAACTGATCGTGCTGCAAGAACGGCAGTCTGCAAGAACGACAGTTTACCAGGAAATCCAAAACTTCCGATCGGGCAATAATCTCCCACTACTAATTGTGGGTGACTTTAATGAAGTCCGAAAAGGCAACGAGAGAAAAGGGGGTGACTCATCCCAGGTTAGTCCTTCGATGTAGGAATTTGAAGATTGGATTAATTCTATGCATCTGGTGGAACTGGTGTTAACAGGGTGCAAGTATACTTGGACCAGTAGAGGCTCGTACAGTAAGATTGACCGAGCGTTTTGTGATGTGGAATGGCTGGCCAAATTTCCTAACAAAATACTTCGAGGGCGACCGTGGGGGATTTCGGACCACAGGTTCATGTGGGTTGAATTTCAAGAGCAGGACTGGGGGCCCAGGCCCTTTAGATGCCTAGATATGTGGCTGGATGACCCAACGTTCAAGAAGTTTTTCCAGAAAGAATGGGCTAAGATACCGAGGGGAAAGGCCCACGAGAAATTGAAGTTTATGAAAGAAGTGTTGAAAAAGTGGAACAGAGAACATTTCGGTTTTTTGAAAGAGCAGTTAGAACGCCAATCACGGGAACTGGAAAGAATCGATGCCATGATAATCTCTGGAGGATCAGATCCAAACTGGGCGGTGGAGAGAACAAAAGCAAAAGCCAAGATATGGGGCACCCTGAGAATGGAGGAGCGATACTGGCAACAAATGTCACGCGACCAATTTTTGAAAGAGGGCGACATGAACACGAGGTATTTTCACAGAAAAGCTTCCCTCAACCGCAATTCAAACAAGATTAGAGCACTCATGGTGAATGGTAGACTGTCCTTTGAACCTTCAGTAATTCGAAAAGAAATCAAGGATTATTTCATCAGATTGTATAGAGACAATCCAGTCTCTGGCACTTGGCCCCCTTCGGAAGGCAGACCGCAAGTCTCCAAGGCAGACCAAACGATGCTAATTTCTATACCAAGTATGTTGGAAATCAGAGAGGCAGTATGGGTGTGTAGTGGCAAGAAAGCGCCGGGGTATGATGGCTTTAATTTCAATCTGGTGAAACAGCTTTGGCACGTTATCGGGGAAGATGTCTCGAAAGAGGTTCTATGGTTCTTTCAGGAATGTAAAATGCCAAGGGCTGTTAACACTACATGGGTAACTCTGATTTCGAAACACCCAGAAGCAAAGGAGCTGAATGACTTTCGCCCTATTAGTGTCGTGGGGTGTGTATATAAAATAATCGCAAAGATATTGGCACAACGGTTGAGCAGAGTGGTTAATCACTTGGTAGGAGAAACCCAGACAACGTTCATTCGGGGAAGGCACATACTGGAAGGTCCACTAATTGCTAATGAGGCTATCAGTTGGCTGAGAGAAAGGAAACTAAAAGGGGTGATCTTGAAAATTGATTTCCGCAAGGCCTATGATTGTGTTAATTGGGACTTTGTGATAAAGATGCTTGAAATCTTTCAGTTTCCCGCAATATGGAGAAAGTGGATAGAACAATGTATAACAACCGCAAGAATTGCGGTGTTAGTAAACGGATCTCCCACTCCTACTTTCAAACCTAGAAGGGGGCTCCGGCAAGGGGACCCACTGTCGCCCCTGTTATTCACCTTGGCAGCGGAGGCGCCGAACTGGCTACTTGACTCCACAATCCGGATGGGGGACCGTACAGGAATAACCATTGGCCAGGAGGAGGTGAGATTATCACACCTTCAGTTTGCCGATGATACTATCATTTTCAGCCTCATGAAGACGCAAGAATTGAGAGTAATTAGGTGGCATGTTACTTGGTTCACGGATATGTCGGGGCTTGAAATAAACTGGAATAAATCAGTTGCATTCGGGATAAATTTGGAGGATGGGGACAGACACTGCATCCAGAGTATTTTGGGCTGTAACGTGGGCGATTTACCCAGCACCTACCTGGGATTACCCTTAGGAGCTAATCCTAGAAGGGTAGCAACTTGGAAACCGTTAATTGAAAGAATTGAGTCACGACTGAGTGGCTGGAAGGCTAGTGCTTTATCCAGGGCAGGTTGGTTGTTGTTGATTAAATCCGTCCTTAACAGCATCCCTCTGTATTATATGAGTCTATTTCATGCCAAAAGGAGTGATAAGGAAGATTGAGGAATTACAGAGAAAGTTTTTGTGGGCTAATGGATCAAATAAAGGCCTAGCGTTAATGAAGTGGAACAGGCTGTCACGGCCTAAAAACCTGGGTGGCCTAGGCATATGTAATCTGGAGGCAAAAAACGCAGCTCTCATGTTGAAGTGGTGGTGGCTGTATCACAAACCTGGGAGATGTTTGTGGAAAAATGTGGTTGCCGCGGCTTATAGCCAGGATATCTCCACCCCACTGTATGATTCGCTCTGGAAGGAAGTAAAGAGAATGGGCACTTGGAACTCAATCGTATCACTGAACACATGGAAAAATGAGATACAGGAAGTCCTGATTAGTAATCTTCGGTGGACTATTAAAAATGGAGAAAGAGTGAGGTTTTGGTCAGACCCGTGGTTGGATTCGGCTCCACTCAGAAGCAAGTTCCCTCGTCTGTATCAACTCAGTGAGGGTAAAACAGCAACAGTTAGAGAAATGGGATTTTGGGTAGGCAATGAATGGCAATGGTGCCTCAGGTGGCGGAGAAATCTATTTGTCTATGAAGTTGAAGCGGAAGAAAGGCTTGTGGAGCGGTTGAACTGCTGTAGCCTGAACTTGAATGAAGAGGATAAGCTAAACTGGGTAGCAAGAAAGGAAGGAAAGTATGCTACCAAGGTTTTTTTATGAAAAAGTAATGTGTGCTAGCTCTCCGAATCCCATATCTTGGCATCGTTTCTTCTGGTCCAGCTGCCCCCCCCCCCCAGGGTGGAACTCTTTGTGTGGTTTCTGTTACAAAATCGTCTGGCTACAAAGGACAAACTTTTTAGCTTAAATCTGGCAACACTAGCAGATCTGTTGTGTCCACTCTGTAAGCGAGCTTCTGAATCGGTGAACCACTTATTTTTTAGATGCATTGAAACCCGCAAGCTATGGAAGAACTGTTGGATTGGTGGGGAGTGGTAGGATCGGTGGATTTTGAAACAGACACTAGCCTATCATCGTGGTGTAACCTCTTACAGCAGCAGAGAACAAGGAAAGCCTAGAGAGCCACCTATAGTTTTGCGGTGTACAATATCTGGAGCACCAGAAATAAGGTGGTGTTTGATGCGGCAGATTTAAATTGGGAATCGGTAGCTCTGTCTACAAAAATTCAAGTGCTCGAATGGGTTAAAAAGGATAGACTGGTGAGTGGATCGGTGGGACTGCTTGCAAATACGTCCAATATCAAAGATCTGCTGTAGCTGGGCATGTGCAAGTTTATACCTGCTCTAATATCGTCTGGCAAGCTGGGATGTAGTATGCCCCTGGTGGATTTATGTTTCTGTTTTCGTGACATTCTCTGTTGGCCTGGACTTTTCCTGTGCTGGTAACCGTCTATGGTTAATTTTGCTACTTCGGTAGCTCCCCTTATTAAAATAAATAAGATAAAATAATTTTATAAAACAAATTTCTATAACATATAGTTTTTGACATAAGGATTTCATTGTAAAACTTAGATTTATAAAATTATGTTATCTTATATATTAAATATTGAAGTCAAACGACACATCCAAATAATGAATAGGAAGGTCAAATGGGACAGAGGGAGTGCATGATCCTGTGTGTCTGCTCTCGACATACGTATGTAATCATTGTACCCTCGTTATTATATCAAAGAAATACTATGAGCTAGTAGTAGTAAGTAGAGTATAGATATGAATCTCATTCAATTTAGCTACCTACGTGTGGTGAGCTCTACGTATCGAACATAACATGTCACATTGATCTGACTTATTCATCGCTCGATATATATATATATAACACGTACAAAAAGATCGATCGATCAATAACGACTTATCCTATATAATCCAATTGCTACCTAGCTATATATATCTGTGTTATCTACTAGTAGTTTATTCTGTCCACGCATAAAATAAAATCAAATATTCCCACTGCAGCTTTTAAATTAATTTTCAATATATAGTTTTCAAAAAAGATGTATACTTGACTAATATGAATATATAGTTATATCGTACTACTTTTTATGGTTAATATGCCTACATCAAGATAGCTCTAATGGGTGGTTGCCTAGCTATAAATATAAACAAATATATGCGGTATTCTTACTTTGTACTCATGTGAAAACATAGGGTGATACCTAAAACAGTTACCTTCTTGTTGTAGTTGTAGTGGTTGGACTTTCACGTATGCTTGCTTGATTAGTCATATGTGTTTATATATATAATTATTTGTACGTATTACTGTTAGTTTGGCACATCTACCTTATATATCTAGAGTTTGTTTTGCCTACGTCTCTTATCGCCTAAAACGCACACTCATTGTTGCAAGCATGTGCTCTAATATAAAAATACACATAATATATACGCACGACAAGGCCACCACTACATTTCTTTCATCCCTGTGTGTAAATTAAAGACCATGTATATATTTATACGAATTAATCTCCTCGGGAACCAGTTATAATATGGTAATACTGAGTAAAAATTGTCTCTCGTCAGAGGAGTATAAAGTAGGGGTGAGTATTCGGTTATTCGGTTCTACTCGAAAACCGAATTAGGAAAAAAGTTCGGTTTTCGGTTTTTTCCGATTCTATCTGAATAACCGAATTTCAATCTGAGAACTAAAATAACCGAGAACCGAATAACTGAACAACCAAAAATTTTTAAGGTTGGAACCGAGATACGAATCGAAAACTAAAATTTTTAATTCGGTTTTCAGCTAGAACCGAATTATAAGAAATAACCGAATTATAAAAAATAACCAACTTTTAAAAAGGAACCTAATTATAAAAAAGAACCGAACTACAAAAAAGAACCGAATTATAAAAAATAACCCAATTAGCCAATATTTTTCATATATGTAATTTGGTTATTCAGGTAAACCGAATTACCTAACCTTGGAACAGAAAACTGAACCGAATAACCGATTTTTTTAAAAAACGGTTAAAATTTTCAGTTAAAAAAAAAACAAAACAATTTCAGTTCTCGGTTATAATCAAATAACCGGAACCGAATGCTCACCCTTAGTATAGAGTCAGCACACCCAAAACTACTGGGGGATATAAAAACTTTGCCACAGAGTACAAACATAAGCACATTAAGGGTGTAATAAAGTAAACAGGTTTTTAGCTGAAAGGAAAACATTATAAGGGAGATGGATGAAGAGTCTATTCCATTCAAAAATGCCTCTTTTGATCGAATCTGTCGCTTCATCCCAAGAGGGATTTGCTGTCTCGAAGATGCACGTTGCGTCCAGATAGCCAAACTGTATAGAAGAACGTCGATAACCAGAGTTTCTTGACTCTTTTGCTGCAGTTGATTCCTTGCCAAGCTTGAAAAAGGTTAAGCTAAGATTATGGGAAAACTAGAGTAGTTCCCCATCAGATCAGGAGCATAGACCAAAGCTTTCTAGTTTTCTTCACAGTGTAAAACAGATGATTATCAGGTTCAACTGCTTTCTTATAGAACACACATTGTAGTTGCATCAGTGGGATCAGATTTTTGGCACAAAGTTGATCTTTAGTTTGGAGGCAGCCTTTAAGCAAAACCAAACTGGGAGCTCAATCCTAGGTGGTGCATAATTGCGCCAGAAAGCACGACACCAGAAAATGTCAACATCTGTAGAGGCATTGGCGACTGCTTCATTGAAGGATTCAGTGGAGTACAATCCATCTTCCGAGGGTAGCCAGATTAAGTGATCTAAACCTTCTGAGCCTCCTGGGGTTGTAGAGTTGATTAGAGCGAGGAGATGCTCCACTTGGGCCTTCTCATACAGGAAGAGGGGTCGTCTTCAAATTAGGCACCAAGTCCAGGCCACCATTCCAGTATCCCATATGGTTAACATACTCAGTTTTTGGTCGTTGATTAGATATAATCTTAGGAATTGAATGTTTAAGGGCTGATTATTTATTCAACTGACCAACTAGAAGCGAATTTTTTCCCATCCTCTAATGCCCATTCAATGTTGGCTTCAAATACTCGAGTATGAGCTGGTTTTCATGTAGGAATTGAAAGAATCGTCTTCCAAAATCCCACCCTTTGGATGCGCCTCCACTTTTCATCAATGATTGGCAGATCTATATTAACATCATATAAAGAGCATATTAGATTCTTCCAAAGTTTCCCATTGTCACACTGGAATTTACATCACCACTTGAATAAAAGGGCAGTGTTTTTAGTTTCCATAGCCTCCCTTTTCTTTTGGTCTTGAGAGCGAGCTCCGTGAAAATAGGGGTATGCCTCTGAGATTTCTAACCTGGTTGGCTTCAAAGTTAACTGATTTGCCTCCGAGTTAGAGAAGCGGATAAGGCCTGAAACAGGTGGGGGAAGATCCCAAATTTGGCTTAGCAGTGAACAACTGGATATAAAACTTACATATTGCTCTTTGGATTGTCTGCGGGTCTAAGCTCAGGTTCCATTTATCTGCAGGGAGGTTATCGAATTTCTTCTTCTATTTAGGGATGCATTTTTATGGAAGTAGGTGGTATTTCTATAGCCTTCTTTAATGTATTTTTCCCAAGCCAATTGCCTCCAGTACCGTTCTTTCTCTCTGAGTATTTGCCATATTTGACTAACTATAGCTTTGATCTGTTGAGGTTGTATTGATCATCCATCTCCCCACTTTCTGCTACCTTGTCTAGGCGAGCCAAATCGGACACTACTTCCTCCAGTTTCTTGTTGACATGGTCGTAGACTTCCTTATTCCACTGTCGCAGTGGTTTTTTTATTTCTTTCAGCTTGATGGTTAGTGGTTTGCCTCCTAGATTTTGCCACTCTGTTTTGAAGAAAGCTTTGAAGTCCTTATGTCAAGTGCCCTAAAAGGCTTTGGGCCCCAATTGACTTCGCAAAGGTCAAGTTTCATAAATCTGTGGAATTTGAACAAATTTGATGTTAGACTGATGCCTGGGAATGCCAAATGCCATTCAGGCTGAGCAAATACCCTGTCGAGTCTGCTCATGGATCTTTAGTTTTCCATGTGTATGTAGCTCCTTGGAGGGCCATAGGATAGGTTAATTTGATCAATCCAAGCAGAGAGGTTGTCCATTCCTTTCGTACGGGTAGAGTTTTTTCCTCTTTTCCTGTCACTTCCTTTGATAACTTCATTCATGTCCCCAGCAATCAGGAGGATTTTGTTGAAATTTTGGTCAAGAATCTCTGAGTACATGCTCTGTCTTGCTTCCACTTGTGTTGGTGCATAGATAAATAGGACGTAGCCTAAAAAAGGAACCGTGGACCATTCTAGTTCCATAGCTATCCATCTATTGCTTTGGATAGAGCTTTTGATATTTTTGTATGTTATGGATTCCACATCATGATTAAACCTTTTGAATGTCTTTCGCGGTTGGGACCTCTGTATTTGGAGTTATTCCCTTGTCCCCATAATCCAAAGGAGTTATCTAGTGGACTTGAACGGTGCGTCTCGAGAATATCTACAATGTTAATTTGCGCGTGATCCCTGTACTTCCTGCTTGAGCATTGACCATTTCTCCATTTTGTTTACTCCTCTAACATTTTGAAAACAAATCTGATTTGCTATGCTGCTGGGTATTTGCTTTTCTTCAACTCTTTTGCTGCTTCTTAGAAACTTTAGGATCCGTTGTTATAATTTTATTATTCTGATCACATTGGCAATACAATCTGCGTAAGTTCTTAATTATAAAAAAAAGGTACGTACATATAAGCAGAGAATATCATACAAAGATTAATTTGCATGGATACAGGAACGGATGAACATCTTCAAAATTGACGAACATATGAGATTGGAAGTAATAAAATTAAAAATATAAACAAGCGTCACCGGGAGAATTATAAGACGACGACAGGATACTCGCTATACATTTGCAAAGAGATATATAGAAGTGCCAAACGTATGGATAAGAAGACAACAAGGACCCATCCGATAGCATCATAACACATGGTTCTCACTCTGCTAAATTCCGGTAGTTAAACGGGGATGGACAATGTGTACACGTAATCAAGAGTTCAAGGATCAGAAAAATCTAAATGCTGTGTTTCTTTACCTAATTGAAAGTAGTTAAATTACAAGCTTTACACTATTAAATAATGTGGAGTATGAAAGTTATATTCAAAAATGAATTTACGTTAAATTATATATCTTTTTTTTTTTGTAATTATCAGTAAACATAATTAATTTATACTTACTTCGTATGGTCAAGGTATATAGTAACATCATCTTACATTCATACAAGATTCTGCTAGTGGGTTCGTCTTTATCTTTAATTTTTGGTTGATAGATTAGTTAGAGAAGCGAAGACATATCGTGAAATACACACAATTTACTCATTTTTCAGTAGTGGTTAAGATAGCTATATCTATATAGACTATAGATAGTAACACATCAATGTTTTATCCAAAATAATTAAAGATTATATACTTTAATAATACAAATGTAACTTAATTAAATCTTGACTATTTGTTTAGGGTGTATTACATTCGGTGGGACCGATTCAATCCAGAGTTTCTCAACAGTAGTAGTTAGAGACTGACTACTACTGTACTTTAGACTTGTATTAGTGGACGGATAGTCTCTTGACTGAAAATGATAGCTCTCCATCCTTGAATAGGATCAATATATGAAGAAACTTGAACTAGTTTTATACTACTAAATAATTAAAACTCTCGAGATATAATATGATACTATCATCTTAGATAGTAAGAACTAAGGATATAGTATCTCATCACTATACGTAAGCTAATATTAATAATAATCGCTTCCATATAGGACCCATACCCATCGAAGAAATGTGACTACTCCATAACCATACCCGATCGACTGCGTGTCTCACTAGCTCACTCTGAATCATCCTGTTCAATTCTTTTTGCACACCTTATTCAGTTACGTGAATACGTACGTAGTAGATTCATCAGCCATAAATTATAAAAACTCATACCTATTTGTATTGTCGGGCCTGGAAAAAAAAAAAGATAAAGACGTACAATTTGATTAATTTGGTGAGATGGATAGAGAGCTCCTTTTCTTCAAATGTCGCTGTAATAACCTTACGTGGAATCCAAATCATGAAAAGAAAAAATCCACCATATCATCATAAATAGTTCATCCGAACTCTCATAGCCTCTTACACATTCTTTCAACTAGTTCCACCCTCCATCACTCGAAACGCGCGCAAAGCTATATAACTTAAATCACATTTCTTCTTCCTTATAAATACCCAACTCACCTCACTTTCCATTCACTTCACAGTTCACACAACATATAAATACATATACTCTCACTCTACTATATACCCTCTCTCCCCACACCCACAACCCCCAAGAAACCAAAGGATAGAAAGAAGGGAAAAAAACGACCACAAAATGACGGCTCATGCCCAATATTCCATCTTAACTCTGATCCTCACGACACTACTAATCCTACTTTCCTCCATACATGCCTCCGCTGCCCCATTGGCCTGTGACCCAAGAGACCCACGAACCGGCGGCTTCCCTTTCTGCCGCACTTCTTTACCGATGGAAACAAGAGTGTGGGATCTCGTACACCGACTCACCATACAGGAGAAAGTGCTGATGCTGGTAAACAATGCTGCCCCCGTACCCAGGCTGGGAATCAGGAGAAACGATTGGTGGTCGGAAGCCTTGCACGGTGTCGCCATCAGCCCTGGTGTTACATTCGGTGGTGCCTTTCCCGGTGCTACTAGCTTCCCTCAAGTCATCACTACAGCGGCGTCGTTTAACTCGTCGCTCTGGGAAGCCATCGGCTCGGTACGTATACCGTATAATTATTTTATAATAATTTGTTTTTCATGATTTTAACGTTACAGGTATTCTATATATATTCACAGCTATTTATGATCGGATAAATGGACCACATATATAAACCATCCATATATATTTATGAAGGATGCAATATTATCCAAAAATAATCAAACATCTTTAGAGATTGATAAAAGAAAAAAGAGTGGAAAGGATGCAAGCCTGGATCTTATAGTATATAATTCCAATCCAAGTGTCGTTAGCATCACGGAGGTAAAGCTAAACTAATTAAATTACTCGTCTGACCCTCGCTTTGTGGCTTTTAATGAATAAACGGCTGTTTCGATTGTGACACGATTCAAAGAAATTAATTCTATTTCTTGCTTGCTTGGACCAATTGAACTCTCATATTTTCCCTCTGCTTTTTTTTGCAATCATAATATTCTAATGATAAATACCCAACCCACCCTCTGATTTAATACAATACACCGGCCTAGCTATATACCTAGAATAACATGCATAAATACTACATATGTTTCTTTCCAGCTTTTGAATTCAGAATATGGAATCCGTGACTTTCTTTACCTTCCATACAAACGCAAATCAACCTCTTTGGTGTTGCAACCTAATCAACTAACCTGACACTTGCCTTTTTTGTCACGCACGATACATATATTTTAGAGTAACTTAGAGGTGAAGATGGGTTCATCGGACGGGCACTTACGTCATTTTTCCATTAACCAATGGAACAGTTTCTGACTCACACATTATATATACATATCACATGTGAACCAATCATATATATATATATTATATATGCGCAGTATAATCGCTGACCCTTTTATTACTATTTCATGTGAAATGCGACAAATATAGATAGATATTCTTTACAAAAAACCTTACTTGATTGGCCGGCCAGCAGTCGTCTCTCACTTACTCATGTACTACCTAGTCTCTACCCCGCGGCGAATTTCATTTTGTCCTTATATACGTCCTCCGTTATTTATTACAGTACCTTTTTATAATAATATATAATTTAACCCACAATTGTTTAACAACCAATAATATTGGTACATTTCGATCGTTCCTCTCAGGTGGTTTCTGATGAAGCAAGGGCTATGTACAACGGTGGAGCTGCGGGTCTGACTTTCTGGAGTCCCAACGTCAACATATTCAGAGACCCAAGGTGGGGTCGTGGTCAGGAAACACCTGGTGAGGATCCAGCAGTCGTAGCTCGATACGCCACCAGCTACGTCAGGGGACTCCAGGGTGATGGAAGAGGTGGCCGATTGAAGGTCGC
The DNA here is from genome assembly GCA_023374045.1 of Limonium bicolor. Classification (NCBI taxonomy): domain Eukaryota; kingdom Viridiplantae; phylum Streptophyta; class Magnoliopsida; order Caryophyllales; family Plumbaginaceae; genus Limonium; species Limonium bicolor. Next base: position 62,197,265 of record CM041776.1, read on the forward strand.
AGCTTGCTGTAAGCACTACACCGCTTACGACGTTGATAACTGGAACGGAATTGATCGATTTCATTTCAACGCCGTTGTAAGTATTTTCTTTTATTTTCTACTAAAATATATTGTATTATCTAATATTATGAATTTATGCTAATACGTGTGAGTGTGCGTTGAATTGGTCGAATAAATCGAAACTAGGTAAAAACAATATGACATGATTAATTATATAGTACTTAATATAGTGCAAGAAACGTGATCATCATCCAGACATGTATGTCGCATGAATTTAGTTAATTACATGCATCATTAATTAATTAATGGTCCAAGAAACGTGATGATGCATGTATGGTAGTATTAATTAGTTACATATATGCATGATTAACTAATTACTTAATGGTTCAAGAAACGTGATTAGCCATGAATGTCGTTTTAGTTAGTTAGTGACGCCGATGTTGATGCGTGGCTTGATTTAGTTAAACCAGATGTGGGAGCCATTACGTTACATCAAGAAATCAATCAAATTAACTTAATAAGGTGTGTGTGATAAGACATTACTTACAACTTAAATTGTGGAATCACATAAATATATAAGCATGGTAACATACTATAAGATAATTATATCACATCTCGTGATCATCAATCATTAACTAATCCACCTACTTATATGAGAATGGAAGTTGATGTGAATACGCAAACTACCACGCATGACCTATGCCATTCCAAATATAACTAGCTAGTAGCTATAGAAGGCTGCCCGATCATGTCCGCTTCAATTTGATACAAGTTTGCTAAATTCATGATATTAATTAAACGATTTACAGAATTCACTCATTTTAACTTCTTTTTTTTTTTGTTCAAAGAAACTATATAAATCGTAAATTACATTCCAATTTTATTTTACTCGCTTTTTCCAAATCTGATAAAGACCAAATGAGAAACGATAAGCATGGACCACTGCTTCGAATTATTTGTGTATTTTGCCCGTTTCCACGTATTATTATATACCTTTATACTAATTCCTTTATATAGATTCTTCTACCTCTGTTACCATTACCTGTTGGCTGTTGTTTTCATCCAAAAGCGGGTGGTTCCGTTAAGAACCTGACGTCTTATGTGTTAGTTCATCAATTACCTTTTTATCAAACGTCGCGTAGAAAGAATGCATATATATAAACAAACACCATCTCTAGCACCCACCCACTAAGAATATGAAATTCCTCCCCGTAGCTAGTTAATTAACTGGCACGCAGTCATCCACGGCATGGGCATGGGCATTATTTGGAGTTCAGTTTACCACTCATACAAGTCCACTGTCCACACATACATAATACATCATACACGTACGTACGTCTCATAGTTAGATATGTGTAATCACTACTACTATTTTAATAATAATAATCATAATCGTCATCGATACTCGATAGCATGGGTGGTGACGTATATGGTGGTGGTTTTTATAGAAAAAAAAATACCATATTTTTTATAGGAAAAACAACCATATATAATACATGTCACCATAATTTTAATTATGAGCATACACGTATACACGTGATAGTGACGTATATGGTGGTGGTTTGTTCGCCACGTCATGACTTGACAGGTAAGCCCCCAGGACTTGGCTGACACATACAACGTGCCTTTCGAGGCGTGTGTCCGGGAAGGCAAAGTTGCGAGTGTGATGTGCTCCTACAACCAAGTAAATGGCAAGCCCACCTGCGCCGACACCCATCTCCTCCGTAACACCATACGCCGCGACTGGCGTCTAAACGGCTACATCGTCTCCGACTGTGACTCAGTTGGGGTCTTGTACGACAATCAACACTACACTAGAACACCTGAAGAAGCCGCCGCGGATGTTCTCAAAGCAGGTATTAACATTTCTACTCTACTGTACAAAGAGGGATTCAATTTTAAATTTTGTACTAGATTATAATACAAGTATTGATAATTGTTTACGTATATATTGTTGTAACCCAGGTCTAGACTTGGACTGTGGGCCTTTTCTAGCGATCCATACCGAGAACGCGCTTCGTCAGGGGCTTATTAGAGAAGCAGATATTAACTCGGCCTTATCCAACAATATCAGAGTCCAGATGAGACTCGGCATGTATGATGGTAATCAACAGCCGTATGGGTTTTTAGGCCCAAGAGACGTATGCAGCCCAGCCCACCAACAGCTAGCTCTTCAGGCTGCTCATCAAGGCATCGTTCTGCTAAAGAATGAAGGACGTGCCCTTCCCCTTTCCGCTGCGAGACACCGCCTTGTTGCAGTCATTGGGCCCAACTCCGACGCTACGGCCGCCATGATTGCCAACTACCAAGGCAAGCCTTCTTTGTAATGTACTCGGTTTAACTCAATTGAATTCCGGTGGTTGGTTACTAACAAAAAATGTATAAAACAGGTGTGCCGTGCAGCTACACGTCCCCATTACAGGGCATAGCTAGGTATGCTAAGACAGTGCACCAGCACGGTTGCAATGGAGTGGCGTGCACGGACACTCGGCAGTTCGAGACTGCTATGGTGGCGGCTAGACACTCGGATGCGACAGTGTTGGTGATGGGGTTGGACCAGTCCATAGAGGCGGAGTTCAAAGACAGAGCAAGTGTGTTATTGCCGGGGCACCAACAAGAGCTGATTTCTCGAGTGGCCATGGCTTCAAAAGGACCCACCATACTAGTGTTGATGTGTGGTGGGCCGGTGGATGTTACTTTTGCCAAGAATGATCCGAAGATCAGCGCAATATTGTGGGTGGGTTATCCAGGACAAGCCGGGGGTGCGGCCATCGCGGATGTTATATTCGGAGCGCATAATCCAGGTACCGCTTTAGTATTGAATATTATTCTGAAGGGGTCTTATCTTAATTATATAGAACGGTTGAGGTTGACTGAGAAGAGGGGTGATTAATAACTTTCACAGTTTCACTTCACCGATGGTAAAAAAAAAAAAAAAACAAAGGAGGGTGAAAGTTAATTGGTAATGATTTCGCTAAAATGATAGCTAGCTTCTTACACCGTCAAGGTAGATCGATAAGTATGTGATGTAGTACTACTACTACTACTATTTGAATAGCGTTGTCCTCTCGTAATAATTACTAGAACTAGAATGGACGACGACGATTCACCAACCCAATTTCTTTTTTTTTTTTTTTGTAATATATTGATAACAGTGCTTAATTTGTGGTCCCATTTAGGCTTAATTATATAAATTCCAATAATAATTGTGCTGTCATAAAAAAAATCTACTACTATTGGATATGCAGGAGGGAAGCTACCAAACACATGGTACCCACAAAGCTACGTGGCCAGAGTACAAATGACGAACATGAACATGAGAGCAAACCCAGCAACAGGCTACCCAGGTCGAACTTACCGTTTCTACAAGGGCCCAAAAGTCTTCCGATTCGGATTTGGGCTGAGCTACACCACCTTCAGACACTCTTTAGCCCAATCCGTACCCACAACCGTGTCAATCCCCTTACTCTCCTCCTCTAGTAGTAGTACCCTGCAAACCAACTCAGTTGGCAATAACATCACCACCACCGGTATCAATGTGGAGCATGCGGACTGTGAGAACTCCGCACCATTAAGCCTCCATGTTGACGTCAACAACACAGGGGAGATGGATGGCGCTCACACTGTATTTGTGTATGCCAGCCCGCCGAGTGGTAAGCGTCTGATAGCGTTTGAGAAGGTTCATGTGGCAGCAGGATCAACAGAGCGGTTAGAGTGGATGCACATTTGTGCAAGCATCTTAGTTTTGTGGATGAGTATGGTGTGAGAAGGATTCATATGGGGGAGCATAAGCTGCATATTGGGGATATCAAGCATACGGTTAATGTCAGGATGGGCTGGTAGATCGATCAAGCGGTTGATGTTTTTATTTTTCAGTTGTTTCAGTTGTGTGCTAATTAGCTACTGCTAAGTAGTAGTAGCTGATTTGTTAGCAAAAAGAAAGTAGTAGTAGTAGTAGTAGCTGATTGTGAAATGAATACGATCGAGTACTAGTGTAGTGTTTGTTTGGGTAAGTAATTAAGTAAGTACACCAAGATCGATGGAAAGGTTAATCTGTACGGTTGGGATCTGGTCCATTGTACATTTGGGTGCATGGGGTATACAAATGGGATAGAGGATCATACGATATTGTATCTTTCTTTGATCTAGCAAGTGTATGATATTCATATGGAAAATCAAATAGGCGTGTAACTTCCTACTACGTACACTTCATGATATATATATTAATGAAAAAAATATGTACTAAAGTACCCTTCGCTTTTTCTTGTTTTCATTTGTTTATTTTATTTTCTTCGTACTCATATGTAATATGTTCATGTCGATGTTCTCTTATACTCAATCATATATAAGTTGAACAAATAATATTATCTCTAATCAAAATAATAAAAATCTATACCGTCTTTAGTTATATGTTTAGTCATTTAATATCTGGGTCATGCTTACTAAAGTCCAATATCTTTCACTAGTCATATTATTGTATCGAAACAAATCTGTAAATCGACCTACTATATATAGAAAGCAAACACATAATAGTATAATACAAGTTTGCCAATGATTTAAAAGACCTATTTCTGTTACACTGCCTTCATTTTGGGTGAACATCCAATGGAAGCTTCGAACTCATTCTCACTGCGGGAATAAACGGACGCGTGTTTCAGCTCCATGTTCTTTTTTTCTTTTTTGTCTGCTTGGGCGTCATTTCCGCGAAATTGGGAATTCGATCCTTTCTAGATCGAGTAAGTAATGACACAGAGAATTTATTTCTAACCTCCTCCTCGTGTACGAGAGTAATCTTTTTGCTGTGTTTGGCAGCTAGCAAGCTTATATATAGTGTTGTATCATCTGACGATGACTGCCGTTTATTGGAATATATATGCGTGTTGCGTAGGGATTGGTTTTGCTTTGAATCCGAGGAGACATGTCATATGATATGATAGTAGTAATTACAAATCAATCCAAATGATTGGAACTACTAGATGCTTCCTTTATCATTTTTTTTTCTTAATTTCTAGAATGTATCTTCGATTGGTTTACTTTGTTTAGCATCACTTTTTTTTAATGGTTACGAGAAGATCGGAAATTAAGTTGTGTTGACCATATGGTCATCGCACCCGAACACGATGGAGTTAATTAATCTATTCTAGCTTACAATTACAACAACTTAATTGATGGGTGAAATCGTTGATTTGTACTACTCCTGCTACAAGGTAATGACCAGCCGGAGAAAGATCAGATCAGAAACGGAAAACTTCTTTATTTGATCTGAAAAGTAATACAGAGAGTACGTTAAAATACAGAGAGTACTTCTCCTTTAATCACTTACAACCAGCGCATTTAGAAAAGAGATCAAGACAGTACTTATATGTGCAGTTTACATATTAGGAACTACTAACTAACGGTAGTAGAGGCTAACTCTGTTAACAACTCCTGTTTATGAAATTGGTTTATTTGTGGGTGGTGTCAATTAAATATATAATATGTGACCTTGATATATATATATATATATATAATATATATATATAATTATATTATATATATATATATAATATATATATATATCAGTGTGAATGAGGGGTACCGGAAACACATATATTATAATTAAAGTCGGCTATCAATGAGTAAGTAGTACTCGTACGATATTTAATTTTTTAAAATAAGTTTGGGAAGGGAAGGTTTGGCAAGAAACATGTGTGGGTATGGTTTGGTGTTTACTACTACTTGCAAAAGGTTTTGGGAAGGTAACGGAGGTTATGGTGGTGGTGGATCAGTGGGTTGTCGGTAAAAAGCAAGCGTTATATATTGACAAACCACGTGGGTTTGATCAAATATATAGTATATGATTAGTTTTATTTGAGTGATGATTCCGTGAGTCCGTATCTATGTATCTATACAGAGTGTCGGTTAATGTTAGCTAGTGGAATGGACAGTATTGATGCTGACGTGTTAACAAACGGGTTATCTGTCGTCGCTACTAGTACTAGTCTAGTAGTATGGTATTGTATTGGTATGGCCGGCGTGCGGGGGTCTCTTTTTTCTTCTCTTTAGCTTCAAACCAAATTAAACCAAACGGCTCACCAAACCCAAACCCAACCCACGCAGTAGCATTTGTTTGTTTTTCCATTGTTGCTGGATGTATGTATAAGAATAAGAGTATATATGATTCTTGTCCAACTCCAGAAATTATCCTCCCTTTCCCTTTCCCTTTCACTTTCACTCTGGCGGACTACTACTATATTTTATCTTTGTTTGTTGGGGGAATTGCTTCTCATCCTGGTCTTCCTCCTCCTCAAGGTAACCCACCCTCTCTCTCAAGAAGAGTCTCAACTCTTCTATT